>JASKON010000031.1:1200000-1505000 GCA_036010255.1 Myotis pilosus | reverse complement strand
GTGCCCGGGCGCCCACAGTTTGGGGATCATTGCGGGGATGGCACCGAGCTTTTCCCACGTGCCTTGCTCTCTGTATCGCCCGCCTCTGGCCGCTCCTGTGGACGAGCCTTTCGTAATAACCGGTGCTCTCGTTCCTACACTTGTCAACTGTCCCCGCATCCCTCAGCCAGGAAAAGGGGACGTTCCATGGAATTTATTAGATCAGGGGAAAATGATGGCCCAGGAAGCCACTGTTTTAAAGGAAGCACTTACGCCCTGGCCGGTGTGGTTCAGTGGATATAGTGTCGGCCCGAGGACTGAAGGGTCCCGGGTTCGATTCCGCTCAAGGGCACGTGCCTCGGTTGCGGGATCGATCTGATCGCCCTGGTCTGGGAGGCAACCAATCGGTGGGTCTCTCTCCCATTGATGTTTCTCTCTCTGTGTCTCTCTCCTTTCCGTCCACTCTCTCTATAAATCAATGGAAAAATATCCTCAGGCAACAATTAACCAAGAAAATAAATAAAGGAAGAGCTTACCGCTATGCTGGAGGAAGTTCCTCGTAAAGAAAAGTGGGAGGAAGAGGGAGAGAGAGAGAGAGAGAAACATCCATGATGAGAGGGAGTCATGGACCGGCTGCCTCCTGCACGCCTCACACTGGGGATGGAGCCCGCAATCCAGGCATGTGTCCTGACCGGGAATCGAACCGTGACCTCCTGGTTCCTAGGTCAATGCTCAACCACGGAGCCACGCCAGCAGTATATTTCCAATGAGTTTTTTTGAAATATTCTACAGTGAGAAAAGCAGGGAGTAGGAGAAGGTAACTTCCTTCAAGGGCCTGATCTGGCCCATTCTCAGTGCCTGCTGCTTTCATGGCCATGTTTCTAGTTCAGGGTCACGGTGGCCACTTGGCCGATGAGAATGCCGTGGTCCCGAGAAGAAAGAACGTTCTCAGGTCGCACCTGAGGGCCGGGTCCCAGCCTGCAGCTCCCTTGCTGCAAAGCCCTCAGGATGTCCAAGTCACCATGTCGGGGGCCGTATGGGGACAAGGCAGGGCCGTGCACACAAATACACAAATGCAGGATCCCCGCCCCCCTCCAACCCCAGAGAGTCCTGCCCGGGCACAAGGAGCCTGGGGGCCCCTGGGAGTCGGTCCTCACCCCAGGGGCAAAGAGATGTGCCAGGGCCCTGCACGGTCCGATGACAGTGGGCTCCTCCCTGTCTCTGGCGGCAGCGTGGAGTCCTCGGACGTGAACTGGAAAAAGAAGAAGAGCGGAGGAATAAAGATCATCTGCCAGTCGGAAGTGAGGGACTTCTCCGCCATGGCCTTCATCACCGACCACGTCAACTCCTTGATCGATCAGTGGTTTCCCGGTAAGAGAACGTCTGTTGGTTTTAATATTTTTTTAATGATCTCAGAGAGAAAGGGAGACGGGGAGAGAGAAGCATCCATGATGAGAGAGAATCATGGATCGGCTGCCTCCTGCACGCCCCCTACTGGGGATCGAGCCCGAAACCGTCCTGACCTGACCGGGAATCGAACTGTGATCTCCTGGTTCATAGGTCGACGCTCAACCACTGAGCCACGCCAGCGGAGCTAAGAGGACGTTCTTGAACCCCGTCTTTATTCGTGTTAGTGTAGCGCCTCTTGAACAAGGTGGGTGTGAACCCCATGGTTCAATGGGGGTTCGCTCATATGCCAGTATTTTTGTTGTTCACCCTCACCCAGGCATATTTTTCCATTTATTTTTAGAGAGAGTGGAAGGGGAGAGACAGAGAGAGAGAAACATCGATGTGAGAGAGACGCACCGATTGGTTGCCTCCCACACAAAGAGCCGACCAGGGCTGGGGATCGAGCCTGCAGCTGAGGTACATGCCCTTGACCGGAATCGAGCCTTCAGTCCACGGGCCGACGCTCTATCCACTGAGCCACACCAACTAGGGCTGGGGATCCTGCCGATGGAGCCACACCCACCAAAGACCCCCCTTCCCCTTTCCTGCCTGCCTTCCACCCCCCAATCCCACAGGAGCTCAACCACCCACACAGCCCTTCTCAAACCCTTTGACTGTCCGCCCAAAGAAAATACTCTTTGAAGTGACGGTTCGGCCCTCTGTTTGTTTTGATCCGGGAACAGACACGGAACCACGGGGTGTTCTCCGGGGAGGAGGCCACGGGGCAACACTGGGCTGCCTCCTCCCAGGAGCCCTCCCCTTCCCTCTGAAGGCTGGTGACTAAGCAAGCAGAGAATAGGTGTGAGCCCGGCCGGTGTGGCTCAGTGGTTGAGCATCGCCCTATGAACCAGGAGGTCTCAGTTCGATTCCCAGTCAGGGCACGTGCTCAGGTTGCAGGCTCGATCCCCAGTGAGGGGTGTTCAGGAAGCAGCCGATTCACGATTCTCTCTCATCATTGATGTTTCTCTCTCTCTCTCCCTCTCCCTTTCTCTCTGAAATCCATAAAAATATTTTTTAAGAAGGAACCTAAGTGCAGTAGTCATGTTTCAGGCACAATCTGGGGGCTGATGAGAGCACACAGACCCCCCTCCTGGGAAGGCCCCCACCAGGCTGGGTTTGCAGGTGCTGCCCCAGGACCCCTCCCCCCACCCCGCAGCCGCCGTCCTCTGAGCTGTCCCCCACTCTGTCCCCTCTTAGCCCTGACGGCCACGGAGAGCGACGGGACGCCCCTCATGGAGCAGTACGTTCCCTGCCCGGTGTGTGAGACCTCCTGGGCCCGGCACACCGACCCCGGAGAGAAGGCGGAGGGCGTGCAGTACTTCGACATGGAGGACTGCGTGCTGACGGCCATCGAGCGGGACTTCATCGCCTGCCCCAGGCACCCCGACCTCCCCGTGCCCCTCCAGGAGCTGGTGCCCGAGCTGTTCATGACTGACTTCCCGGCCAGGTAGGCCGCCCTGGCTGCTGGCGGCTGCTGCAGCCACCGCCTCCCGCCCCATCCCAGGGGACTTTTAGTTGTTTATTTATTTTTTGGTTAATCCTTACCCAGGGATATTTTTCCATTGATTTTTTTTTAAAGAGAAAGAGAGAGAGAGAGGGAGAGAGAAACATTGATGATGAGAGAGGATCATGGACCGGCTGCCTCCTGCACGCCCCCTACTGGGGATGGAGCCCGCAACCCAGGCCTGTGCCCTGACCAGGAAATCGAACCGTGACCTCCTGGTTCCTAGGTTGACGCTCAACCACTGGGCCACACCGGCCGGGCTGCATCGTGGTTCCTAAATGGGGTCCTTGTCCAGGGGTTGTGGAGCCCACCGGTCTGAGCAGGATCCAGGGTCCAGCACATGTTTTCTGGGAACTGCAGCTGTGGCCCCACCCTGCCCGCAAGGCGCCACCCTCCTCCCCTGGGCGCCTGTTCTGACCGGAGCCCCCATACCCCCCGCAGGCTCTTCCTGGAGAACAGCGGGCTGGAGCACAGCGAGGACGAGAGCAGCGTCCTGGGCCAGGGCGGCAGCGGCACCATCATCTACCGCGCCCGCTACCAAGGCCGGCCGGTGGCGGTGAAGCGCTTCCAGATCAAGAAGTTCAAGAACTTCGCTAACGTCCCGGCCGGTGAGCAGGGCCCTGCCTCCTTGCTTTTCTTCTTCTTCTTCTTTTTTTTTTTTTAATACATATACACTTTTTAAAATTGATTTCAGAGAGAGAGAAACATCAACCAGGAGAGAATCCTGGATCGGCCGCCTCCTGCACGCCCCCTACTGTGGGTGGAGCCCGCAACCCGGGCCTGTGCCCCGACCGGGAATCGAACCACGAAGGCCGGGCTGTGTCATTTCTGTTCAGACGTGTGTTCCTCCGCTTAACACCCAGCGCGGGCACTGGGAGCCTCTCACCACCGGGCAGCTGAGGGTCACCTGGGCCACTGCCCCTGGCTTGCCATGGTCACCTTGGTGATCTTATAGCCACTGGCCCTCTTGGTAGAAAAATTAGGGCCGTCAAACAATACAAAGAAAGCGGGTCCGAGAGGAAGAGACTAACTTTTAACTTTGTGATGAGAATGTGACTTTCAAAAGCATATAGCCCGGCCGGTGTGGCTCAGTGGTTGAGCGTCTACCTATGAACCAGGAGGTCACGGTTTGATTCCTGGTCAAGGGCACATGCCCAGGTTGCGGGCTCCACCCCCAGTAGGGTTCATGCAGGAGGCAGCCGATCTATGATTCTCTCTCATCCTTGATGTTTCTGTCTCTCTCTCTCCCTTCCTCTCTGAAATCAATTTTTTTAAAAAAATTTATTTTGAATAAAATGCGTGTGAACTGACGCCGCACCGCCCCCTGCAGACACCATGCTGAGGCACCTGCGCGCCACGGATGCCATGAAGAACTTCTCGGAGTTCCGGCAGGAGGCCAGCATGCTGCACGCCCTGCAGCACCCCTGCATCGTGTCCCTCATTGGCATCAGCATCCACCCGCTCTGCTTCGCCCTGGAGCTCGCCCCGCTGGGCAGCCTCAACACCGTGCTGTCCGAGAACGCCAAAGGTGCCCGCCACTCCGGAACCTTCCATGGGGGGGCGCGGGGTGAGGGGTGACTGCTCCTTGGAGGCCTGAGAGTCCCTGGCTGGCCCGGCTGGTGTGTCTCCTGGTCAACCTATGAACCAGGAGGTCACGGTTCGATTCCCGGTCAAGGGCACATGCCCAGGTTGCGGGCTCAATCCTCAGTGCAGGAGGCAGCCAGTCCATGATTCTCTCTCCTCATTGATGTTTCTCTCTCTCTCTCTCTCTCTCTCTCTCTCTCTCTCCCCCTTCCTCTCTGAAAGCAATTAAAAATACATTTTTAAAACGAATAAATGAAAAAGAAAGGAGGACAGTCATGCTGATGATTGTCTGATGTGTCTTTCTTTGCAAAGATTCTTCGTTCATGCCCCTGGGCCACATGCTCACCCAGAAGACGGCCTACCAGATCGCCGCGGGCCTGGCCTACCTGCACAAGAAGAACATCATCTTCTGTGACCTGAAGTCGGACAACATCCTGGTCTGGTCCCTGGACGTCAAGGAGCACGTGAACATCAAACTGTCGGACTACGGCATCTCCAGGCAGTCTTTCCACGAGGGTGCCCTGGGCGTGGAGGGCACGCCCGGCTACCAGGCCCCGGAGATCAGGCCGCGCATCGTGTACGATGAGAAGGTACCCAGCTCAGGACCCCGGGCCTGTGTCAGGCAAGCCATGGATAGATGGATGGATGGATGGATGGATGGACGGACAGATGAGTGATAGACGAATGTACAGATGGATGATGGATGGGTGGATGGATGATGGGTGGATGGGGGGGGATGGATGGATGGAGAGATGGATGGATGGATGGATGGATTGACAGATGAGTGATAGATGGATGTACAGATGGATGATGGATGGGTGGATGGATGATGGATAAATGGACAAAATGGACAAATGGATGATAGATGGATGATGGATGGGTGGGTGGGTGGATGGATGGATATATGGAAAGATGGATGATGATGGGTGGACGGAGGATGAATGGGTGGGCAGGTGGATGATGGGTGGATGGATGGATGGATGGATGGATGAGTAGGCTGGAGGATGGATAGAAAAATGGATGAGGAATGGGCGATGTAGGTGGGTAGAAGGAAGGAAGATGGATGGACTGGAAGGTGGATGGATAAAGGGACAGAAGGATGGATGGTCGGGTGGTTCGTCATACATTCGGACAGGTGCAGAGAGATGGATGGATGGGTGGATGGATGGGTGAGTGCCTCCCTTTGCACAGGGCCCCTGATCTCCTTGCCTAAAGGTACCTCCCTTCTCCGTGCACCTGAGGGCCAGCCTGCGAGAGCGGCTGGGCCCAGGGGGGGGACCTGACCCGCCTGCCCCCCCGCCAGGTAGACATGTTCTCCTACGGGATGGTGCTCTACGAGCTGCTGTCGGGACAGCGGCCTGCGCTCGGCCACCACCAGCTGCAGATCGCCAAGAAGCTGTCCAAGGGCATCCGCCCGGTGCTGGGGCAGCCGGAGGAGGTGCAGTTCCATCGGCTGCAGGCGCTCATGATGGAGTGCTGGGACACGAAGCCCGAGAAGGTACCCGGGGCACAGGGCCTGGCGCCCGGCACCTCCGGCCACTGTGGTGGATGGAGGCTGTGGGTCTCCTGGGGCCCCGTGGACGGCTGCCCCGAAGGGCTCAGAACCCATAGGGCCACTCCCCACTGCTCACCTCTTCCAGAAAGAGGTCTCTACTGCTCCTCAGACATTCGATCAGTGCTGTGGGGTGTGTATCACTCTCAGGGCCAGTGAGCTTGCTTTTCCTCCCAGCGTCTGTGTAGCATCCTCATGCGGGTAAAGCGTGTCCGCCCCTGGATGGCGAGGCGGTCCCCGTGCAGGAGCAGGGGACGTAGGTGGCTCCTTGGAGAGTAACGGGGAGCAAGTAGGTTTGCCCAAGAGAAACAGGAGCCTCATTGTCTTTTTAAAGCCAGTGGCTGTCCGTTTGGTGTGGCTCAGTGGTCAGGGCACATGCCCAGGTTGCAGGCTCGATCCCCAGTAGGGGGCGGGCAGGAGGCAGCCAATTCATGATTCTCTCCCATCATCGATGTTTCTGTCTCTCCCTTTCCCTTCCTCTCTGACATCAATAATAATATTTCATGACTAGATCATCAATAAAGCGAGTTGTTTTCAGAAAAGGCCAGTGGTTTCAAGTTTAAACCACACGGATCACTTTAGAAAGTGCGAGTGTAAAGTGTTGGCAGTAAATGAGGTCTGAGAACATTTCTTTACAAGATTCAATGATTCCGCACTCCTAGGATTAGGGGGTTTAATATCAGAGGTTAGACCAAACCGGTCACGGGAGTCCTAGTTGTCGGAGGGTCTGCTTCTGGTGTCTGTTTTGTTCTCTTGTTTCAGTTGAGTCTGTGTTGTTATTTTTAATTGATTTTAGGAAGGAAGGGAGATGGAGAGAGAGATAGGAACATCACTAATGAGAGAGAATCATTGATCAGCTGCCTCCTGCTCACCCTGTAACCCGGGCAAGTGCCCTTGACCAGAATCGAACCTGGGACGCTTCAGTCCGCAGGCCGATGCTCTATCCACCGAGCCGAACCAGCCAGGGCTCAGTTGAGCCTTGAATGAGTAGATTCCACTCCTTCCTTCCTGGTTCAAGGCGGTTGGTTTCGTGGGCAGAATGGTCACCTGTCTGGTTGTTGAGTGACCCCGCCCACGGGCATGGCGGCCTCTCTCCCTCAGCGACCGCTGGCCCTGTCCGTGGTGAGCCAGATGAAGGACCCGACCTTCGCGACCTTCATGTACCAGCTGCCCTGTGGGAAGCAGACCGCCTTCTTCTCGTCCCAGAGCCAGGAGTACACGGTGGTGTTCTGGGACGGCAAGGAGGAGTCCAGGTAAGGCCTTGAGGCTTGCCACACCCTGCTGGTGTCAGAGGGGGGGCGACCCTGTCATCGGGGGGCTGTCGGGGGTGACCACGGTGAGAGATGGTTGGTGCATGATGGATTGGGAGCCTGATGGAGACTCTTCAGGAGAGAAAACTGCCCCGGCCGGTGTGGCTCAGTTGGTTGAGCAGCATCCCATGAACCAAAAGGTTGCCGGTTTGACTCCGGTCAGGGTACACGCCCAGGTTTTGGGCTCCATCCTTGGTTGGGGCAGGCGAGAGTGCGGGAGGTAGCCGATCAATGTTTCTCTCTCTCTCCTTTTGTCTCTCTCTTTAAAAAAAAATCAATAAAAACGTATTTTAGCCCTAGCCGGTTTGGCTCAGTGGATAGAGTGTCGGCCTGTGGACTGAAGGGTCCCGGGTTCGATTCCGGTCAAGGGCACATGCCTGGGTTGCGGGCTTGATCCCCAGCAGGAGGCGTGCAGGAGGCAGCTGATCAATGATTGATCTCTCATCATTGATGTTTCTCTTTCTTCCTCTCTGAAATTAATAAAAATATATATTTTTTAAAAAGCATATTTTTAAAACAAGAAAGAAAACTGAGCCCACACATACAGACATGCACATACAGGTCTGTGATTAGGAGAATCAACCCATGAACCAGGAGGTCTGGTTCCGCCCATTGCTGATTCTCCTCCTCCACGGTTGCCACAGGCCAGGCCGGGATGCGGGAGGCGGCCCCTGGCCCCGCTGAGCTGACCACACCATCGCCGCCCCTTGCAGGAACTACACGGTGGTGAACACGGAGAAGGGCCTCCTGGAAGTGCAGAGGATGGGCTGCCCGGGCATGAGGCTCAGCTGCCAGATCAAGGTCCAGAACTCTCTGTGGACGGCCACTGAGGTACCCTCCCCACCTCTCCACCCTCACCCCCAATCCCCCACCCCGTGCAGGGCTCTCATCAGGCAGGCAACCCCGGGAGCCAGATCTACCACCTCTGAATACAGGACACTGGGCCCAGCATTGCTCAGTAGTTGAGCGTCGACCTATGAACCAGGAGGTCACGGTTCCATTCCCGGGCAGGACACATGCCCAGGCTGCAGGCTCCATCCCTAGTAGGAGGGTGCAGGAGGCAGCAGATCCATGATTCTCTCTCATCATGGATGTTTCTCTCTCTCTCTCTCTCCCTTCCTCTCTGAAATCTATAAAAATATATTTAAAAAAGGGAAGAAAGAAAGTCGGTGCCTCAGACGCCAACAGTGGTTTTCTCTGGGGAACAGATGATGGGCAATTTCACTTTTCTTCTTTAGGCGACCCTGTCGTTTTCAAAGTTTCTACAGAGGACAGAGATGGGACAACAAGCAGCCAGAGAGCCTTCAGACATGTTCCTCTCTAAGGCCCGGAGGGTTCCGAGGTGGAGCGGGCCCCGTAGGGACGTCCGGCCGCGTCCACCGGGTCTCACGCCTCCCGTCTGCCTCTGCAGGACCAGAAGATCTACATCTACAGCCTCAAGGGCATGTGCCCCTTAAACACACCCCAGCGGGCCTTGGACACGCCGGCCGTGGTCACCTGCTTCCTGGCGGTGCCTGTGTTGAAGAAGGTGAGGTGTGTGTGTGCAGGGGGAGGGGAGGTGAGTGCACAGGGTCTGGCTCTCCCTGATGGTTCTTTAGGGGGCGGGGGGGTGAGATGGGGGGAGAGAGAGTATAGCCACACCCTCCTGGACCGCCAAGCCCAGGTCACTGTCAGCCTTAACCCAGGAGCCCTGAGCCGTCCTCAGGGCCCTTCCTGTTGAGGAAAACCCACGTGACCAGTAAGACTAAGGGCTCAGTGGGCAGCTGTCCATGCAAATACCACAGCCTGGATTTTGGCAAAATGTTTTTATACTAGTACGTATGCTAGAGGCCCAGTGCATGGATTCATGCACCGGTGGGGTCCCTCGGCCTGGCCTGCGGGGATCAGGCTGAAACCGGCTCTCCGACATCCCCCGAGGGGTCCCGGATTGTGAGAGGGTGCAGGCAGGCCAAAGGACCACACTGGTGCAGAATCGGGGCCGGGGAGGGACCGCAGGAGGGCTCCAGGGCGTGTCCAACCTGTCTCGCCCAGTCCCTATCAGCCAGACCCCAGCAGCAAGTTAACCTACCCGTCGGAGCGTCTACCTCTGGTGGTCAGTGTGTGTCATTGCGAATGGTCGAATGAACGGTCGGGCGCTTAGCATATTAGGCTTTTATTATATAGGATATTTATTTAGTTTTAAGTTTCCTGTTTTTATTGTTTTATTTAATTACATTTTATATTGTTGATAGTATTACAGATATCTCCCATTTCCCCCCTAAATACATATATATTTTTTAATTGATTTCAGAGAGGAAAGGAGAAGGAGAGAGAGAGAGAGAGAAACATCCATGATGAGGGAGAATCATGGATCGGCTGCCTCCTGCACGCCCCCTCCTGGGGATGGAGCCCGCAACCCAGGCATGTGCCCTGCAGGGGCTCTTCCACTCTCTCTTATAAAAAAGGAAAAAAACCATGTTGGCGGTCATAATCCAATGTCAGTTTTCCCATCTGTAAAATGGGCGTAAAAAGAGACTGTGAAAAGGATCTCTGGGCATTAGGTACCCAGAGCTCCAGGCCACGGCGCTCAGTGAACACGAACTTATTCGTACTTTCCAAGGGTCCCGAAATAGATGCTCTCTGCCCTCCACCCGACACAGGTTCATTTCTTTTAAAAAAAAGTCTGAACTCAGCCTTAGAGTCATTTATGACGGTGGCCCCGCGGGCGAGGCAGGGGCAGCTCAGGCCCCAAGTGCCGGAGAATAGGACACAAAGCGTCATTTAAGGCCACGGCCGGCCGGAGCCCCCGAGCCAGGGCACCACCGCCCGCACGACCGGAGGGAATAAAGCTGGCTCTGTGCGGAGCCTCCCTGCCCGGGTACCTGCCCTCGGAGGCCGCGGACGGGACGGCTGACCCCTGCATTCTTGCACGCCTCACACCCAGCCGGCCTGGCGCTCGCTGCCCTGGCTGGGGCCTGCGTCGGGGCTCAACAGAGACACAGCTCCCGTTTGCCTGGGCTGCTACCTGTCCTAAAACCCTGTGAGGATTTCCATAGACATCCTTTTTTTAAAAATATATTTTATTGATTTTTTACAGAGAGGAAGGGAGAGGGATAGAGAGTTAGAAACATCGATGAGAGAGAAATATGATCAGCTGCCTCCTGCACACCCCCTACTGGGGATGGAGCCTGCAACCCAAGCGTGTGCCTTGACTGGGATTCGAACCAGCGACCTCTTGGTTCGTTGGTTGATGCTTAACCACTGAGCCACACCGGCTGGGCTGCCTGGGCTGCTTTCTTTCCTAAAACCCTGATGAAGGATTTCGATAAATGTTCTTTTTTTGAAAATATATTTTTATTGATTTCAGAGAGGAAGGGAGAGGGAGGGGGGAGAGAAAGAGAGAGAAACATCAATGGTGAGGATCCTGAATCAGCCGCCTCCTGCATGCCCCCTACTGGGGATCGAGCTCACAACCCAGGCATGTGCCTTGACTGGGGTTCGAACCCTGACCTTCTGGTTCAGAGGTTGACGCTCAACCCCTGAGCCCTGCCGGCCAGGCACCCCTGCCTTTTCAAGACCCTTTTTCCTGTTCTCCCGGCAGAATTCCTTCCTGGTGCTGGCGGGCCTGGCGGACGGGCTGGTGGCAGCGTTCCCCGTGGTGCGGGGCGCCCCTGAGGACAGCTGCTCCTACCTGTGTTCGCACACGGCCAACAGGTCCAAGTTCGGCATCCCGGACGAGGACGTGCGGCAGAACCCCTACCCCGTGACGGCCATGGAGGTGGTGAACAGCGGGTCCGAGGTCTGGTACAGCAACGGGCCGGGCCTGCTGGTCATCGACTGCGCCGGCCTGGACATCAGCCGGCGGCTGGAGCCCTACGCGGCCCCGTCGGCAGTCACCTCGCTCGTGTGCAGCTCGGACTGCGGGGGCGAGGAGGTGGTCTGGTGCCTGGACGACAGGGCCAACCTCTTGGTCATGTACCACTCGGCCACCTACCAGCTGTGCGCCCGCTACTTCTGCGGGGACCCGAACCCTGGGAGGGACGTGTTTCCCGTGCGCCCCTCGGGCCTGGAGCCGCCGGATGGCCCCGGGGCCAGCTGGCAGGAGCCCAAGGCGGACTCCATCGCCGACGTGAGCATCATGTACAGCAAGGAGCTGGGCACGCAGATCCTGACGCACCAGGACTCGCTGACCGACTACTGCTCCATGTCGTCCTACTCCTCGTCCCCCCCGCGGCGGGCCCCCCTGTCCCCGGACAGTTCCTCCAGCGTCCTCTTCTCCACCGACGGGGAGGGCTCGGACCGACTGCTGGAGCCCACGGCCGGTTCCGACAGGTCCGAGCAGGAGCTGAGCCCCGTGGACGGCGAGGCGTTCAGCCAGCACCTGCAGGCCGTGAAGGTCCTGGCTGTGAAGGACGTCATCTGGGTGCCCAGGTAGGTCTCCCCGTGGTGGGGGGTGCGAGCTTGGGGGTGCCCGTCTCCCGCTCTGACTTTGGGGGCGGAGTGAGGGAAGATTGGGGACACTGTGGCCATCCATAGGAGCTGCGCCCCCTGTTCTGAAATTGGGAGCAATCTGTTTTAAAACATACTTTTATTGATTTCAGAGAGGAAGAGGGAGAGACATATCAATGATGAGAGAGAATTATAGATCGGTGGCCTCCTGCATGCCCCCCCTCCTGGGGATCGAGCCCACAATCCCGGGCATGTGCCCTGACCGGGAATCGAACCATGACCTTCTGTTTCATAGGTCGGTGCTCAACCACTGAGCAACACCAGCCAGGCCAATCTCTTTTTATTTTTTTTAATATGTTTTTATTGATTTCTGAGAGAGAAGAGAGGGAGAGACAGAAGCATCAATGATGAGAGAGAATCATGGATTGGCTGCCTCCTGCTGGCCCCCTGCTGGGGATGGAGCCTGCAACCCTGGTATGTGCCCTAGGCCAGAATTGCACCCATTACCCTTCGATCTGAGGGCCAACGTTCTAACCACTGAGTAAACCAGTCAGGGCACTAGCTGTATTGTGGTGGGGTTTTTTTTAATTTTTTTTTTATTGATTTCAGAGAGGGGAGAGAGAAACATCAATGATGAGGTGAGAGAGAATCATGGACTGGCTGCCTCCTGCACACCCCTCACTGGGGATGGAGCCCACGATCCCGGGCACGTGCCCTGACCGGGAATCGAACCGTGACCTCCTAGTTCATAGGTCGACGCTCAACCACTGAGCCACACCAGCCGGGCTGGAGCGATCTCATTGGCAGAGCCAGCCGAGAAGGGCTGTGCTCGCTGAGGGCACCGTGGTCAGGTGCGATCGGGTTTCCTGCTGGGAAAGTGCCTGCCGGCCCCGCTCCGGTGCCCCCTGTGCCACCCAGTCCATTAGCAGAAACCCCTCGTTTGTTGCCCTGCGCGCCCTGCCAGCTCCGCTTCCCCTGGCGAGCCGGCCCCGGACAAAGCGCTTCCCCTCGCGGGTTCTGGTTTCGCAGGCGCGGCGGAGATGTTATCGTCATCGGCCTGGAGCGGGACGCGGGCGCCCAGCGGGGCCGGGTCATCGCCGTCTTGAAAGCCCGAGAGCTGACGTCAAGGGGGTAAGGCTGGACGGCTCTCGCTCCCCGGGCTGGGGCGGGGGTAAGGGGGGACCCAGGCTCTCTGCCCCGCCCCTGCACAGTGGCCATCCGTCTGCCCTGCTGTCCTCCCCAAATTAGCATTACTCCCACCGCCCTGGCCGGTGTGGTTCAGTGGATAGAGCATCGGCCTGCGGACTGGAGGGTCCCGAGTTCGATTCCGGTCAAGGGCACGTGCCTCGGTGGCAGGCTTAATCCGAGGCCCTGATCTGGGCGGGGCCCGTGCAGGAGGCAATCTATCAGTGCATCTCTCTCACATCACTGTTTCTCTCTCTGTGTGTCTCCCGCTCCTTTCCATCCCACTCTCTCTAAACAATCAATGGAAAAATAGCCTCGGGGAAGGATTCACCAAAAATAGTGCATGTGGTTAGGACCTGGTGCGGGGTGTTGGCCTAATCCACGGCCCTGCGTTCCCTAAGCCCGTGGACAGGGAGAGCTTCGGGAAAAGAATCCTGATGAGGCAGGGCCGGTGAGCTCAGGCCCAAATCCGTCCTGGGCCCTTGGCGAGCAGGAGTGGGAGTGGGTGGTGTTTTCTGCAGACCCATCACGGAACACAGCTGCTCTGAGGGGATCGGGGTCCTTCCCGGGAGTTGGTCCCTTACAGACAATCCCTGGGACCCTGACCTGATTGCCCTTGGCTTGCCTTTTTATTTATTTATTTTTTGAGTATATTTTTATGGATTTCAGAGAGGAAAGGAGAGGGAGAGAGAGAAACATCCATGATGAGAGCGAATCATGGATCGGCTGCCTCCCGCACGCCCCCTACTGGGGATCGAGCCCACAACCCGGGCATGTGCCCTGACCGGGAATCGAACCGTGACCTCCTGGTTCACAGGTCGATGCTCAACCATTGAGCTACACGGGCCGGCCTTGCGTATCTTTCGATGGGTCGGCCTCTACCCACAGGCTGCACCCCCAGGGAGAAGCAGGGCACTGAAACACATGGGGGGGGCCCGGCTGGCGTGCCCCGGTGCCCCCCTAGGCCACACTCTGGCCTCCCGAGACGGTACAGGGCGAGGGGCCCGGCCTGACCTCATGGGCACCCCGTGGGTGTTCTCAGACCTCGCCCCCTCCCCGCAGGGCTCTGGTGGATGCGGCCGTGGTGGCCAAGGACATCGTCGTGTGTGGCTTCGAGGACGAAAGCAGCGAGTGGTGCCTGGCCGTGTGGCGGGGCTGGGGCACCCGGGAGTTTGACGTCTTCTTCCAGGCCTACGAGGAGCTGGGCCGGCTGGAGGCCTGCGGGCGCAAGAGGAGGTAGTGCCCGCCCGCAGAAGAAAGAGTGTTGCCCGGACCTGGCTGGCCCAGGCCTGCGGGCTGCCCCCTCCACCTGCCACCACAGCCCTCCTCTGCGGACCCAGAAGAGAAACCGAGTTCTCCCACGAACGGCTTGCTGCTAAGAAGTGCTGAGACGTCCCCGCCCCAGCCCTGGCCGGTGTGGCTCAGTGGACAGAGCGTGTCGGGCCTGCAGACGGAAGGGTCCCGGGTTTGATTCCAGCCCAGGGCATGTACCTCGGTGGCAGACCCTGGTCGGGGCGCGTGCAGGAGGCAACCCGTCGATGTGTCTCTCTCACATCGATGTCTCTCTCTGTCTCTCCC
The DNA here is from genome assembly GCA_036010255.1 of Myotis pilosus. Taxonomy (NCBI): domain Eukaryota; kingdom Metazoa; phylum Chordata; class Mammalia; order Chiroptera; family Vespertilionidae; genus Myotis; species Myotis pilosus. Next base: position 1,490,431 of record JASKON010000031.1, on the reverse strand, counting down.
TCTCTCTTCCGCTCTCTCTAAAAACCAATGGGAAAAATGTCCGCGGGTGAGGAGTCACCAAAAAAAAAAAGGAAAATGAGGCCCCCATGCCAGCAATGGTTTCGGGGTTCTCTGCTTCTCCAGGGCAGTCACCTGGCTACCCCCACCCCCCATGGCTGCTTTTACAGCCCAGGGGACCACGCTTTCGCTTCCAGGAGAAGAGGGGGCCCCTGGTCTGGGCCTGGACACAAAAGAAGGGGGGCTGGGCCTCTCGGCATCCAGGGCCGGGGATGGAATTACACGAGCCGCTCGCTCTCCGTCGGGAGGCACTTCAGGGCAGAGCGGGAGGCATGCTGTGACCCCTTCCCCTTCCCCTGGTGCCCCCCCCTCTTCTAAATACATTTCACAAGCTCCCCAGTCCCCCAGGCCTGGGGCCCTGCTAGGGGAAGCTGCCTGCGATCATGTGTCTGCAGCTCAGCACAGTCTGTGTCAGGAACTCCTAGAGGGACCCTCGGGGAGCGAAACTATGGCCCAATCTGGGGGATGAATAAATGTCTTGAAGTGGCCCCCACCCGTCCCCCTGGGAAAGCCAAGCGCTGGGCTGGCCCGGCTCGGCCTTGACGGGTACCTTCCACTTCTGCCGACAAAAGGACCCAGCGGCCGGACTTGGAGAAAGGGCCTGTGTTTACAGTTTTGTCCAATCAGCTGGGGCGCAGCTGCCGCCCCAGCCCCATTCTGTTTGCACAGAACAATCTTGTTTACCCTTTGGCCAAATTGCGGGCTTGCGCGGGGCCGTGGGGCCCCTGGTTGAGCCATTGCATCCTATGGGGTTTATGGCAAATGACGCGTTGGCTAAATCAACGTGGACCACACGCACCAGGCCCCACGGGGGAGGAGACCTCAGATGGTCAAGGGGCGTTTGTGGGCGCGCCCGTGGGAGCGTGTGCAGGCATCTGTGCAGGCATACATGGTTTCCCAGGTAACCATCCGAAGCTGCTTAAACCCAGAACGGGAGCCTGGACCGATCCATCATGCCCCCCATTCAGGTTGTTCATCTTTTTTCCAAAGTTTAATTATGAAAATCAAACTAGAGATTTGTGGGGTGTGCGGGCCCATGGGAAGCCCTTTTATCTGAAAGTAAACAGACTCCCAAGAAAGAAGGCTGGCCCTGGCCGGTGTGGTTCAGTGGCTAGAGTGGCGGCCTGTGGACCGAAGGGTCCCGGGTTCGATTCCGGTCAGGGCACATGCCTGGGTTGCGGGCTCGATCGCCAGTAGGGGGCGTGCAGGAGACAGCTGATCTGTGACTCGGTCTCATCATTGATGTTTCTCTCTCTTTCTCTCCCTACCTCTCTGAGATCAATAAAAATATATATTAAAAAAAAAAGAGAAAAAAAGAATGAAGGCTTGGTCGTCTCTGTAGAGCTCTTGGAATAGCAGCCCAGGTTGCCCCTCCCCCCAGACCCACTCCCTTCCTGGGGCAAAATGGTTCCGCCCCCAAGCCAGCTGCCCCCATCGGAGTTTGGGGGGAAATGGGGGAGCAGAAACAGCCAATCTGTCCGTCTCCCTGCTTCCGTTTACTGGCCAGGGTGGCTGAGGATCTGTGCGTCCTGCCAACCCCCACCCCCATCCAGGCTCCTCAGCAGGGCCCCTCACTGGGAACCCCTCGCCTCACCCCAGAACCCCACAGTGGCCCAGTAAACTCCCCAATGCAAATTGGGTCCTGTCCTTTCCCGACCCCAAATCTGCTCCCCACATCATCTGTGGCCAGACTGCTATGCCCACGGGGCCCCCACAATCCAATCCCAGCCTGCCCTTCCTACGTGGGTCCCTCCTGGTCCTGAGCCTAACCCCGACCTTGACCCTGACCCCACCAGGGCCAAGCTGCCCTGAGGAATGGCCTCCAAGCGCCAGCTTAGGGCAGGACGTCATCCCGAAAGTTAGAAACCACAGAGGACATGGCGAGTGCACCTGACTCTAAAAGTAAGAAACATACATGGGAAAATGATCCCCAGGTCAAAAAAATGGAGAGTCAGCTCGGAAGAAAATAAAAAAATAAAAAAGATCTTTGCGACAAGCGAGAGAGAAATGGCTCACTTACCTTGTATACGAAGAATTTGTACCGCCCGGCTGGTGTGGCTCAGTGGTTGAGCATCAACCTATGAACAAGGAGGTCATGGTTGGGATTCCCAGTTAGGGCACATGCCCATCCCCAGTGTGGGGGGCGTGCAGGAGGCAGCCGGTCAATGATTCTCATCATTGATGTTTCTCCCTCTCTCTCCCTTCCTCTCTGAAATCAATAAAAATAAATTTTTTAAAAATACAAGAGCTTCTCTCCCTCCCTGGAGTCCAGGGGAGGAGGGGCGCTGATGCTGGTCTCTGCACCCCCATTCCTAGGATCGCCCCCCCACAACCAATTTCACTAGATTCTCAGGAGCAGTTCCCTCACCCGCAGCCAGGGGGCGCCCCCACCCTCCTGCCTGGCCCAGCCTGGACAAGACCAAGACGGGGGAAATGGATGCCCTAGGCCTCCTGGCATCCGAGAAGAGCTGTGGGCTTGATGAGTTTACTTTGCTGAGTAGTCCCAAGTACGATCCGCTTGTGGCTGCGTCTTGTGTGGACGTATGTCAACACGGATGCCCACGCTGCCGGGGCCCAAGGAGCCCGAGGAAGGTACGGCTGGCTATAAGCGGGCCCGGGCCCCTAGCTGAGCTCCAGAGCTGGGTTTGCTCTGTTTCTGGTTTTTATTTTATTTTTTTAATTGATTTATGAGAGGAAGGGAGAGGGAGAGAGAGAAGCATCATTGATGAGAGAGAACCATGGATCGGCAGCTGCCTCCTGCACGCCCCACGCTGGGGATCAAGCCTGCAAACGGGCCTGTGCCCTGATTGGGAATCGAACCGTGACCTCCTGGTTCCTAGGTGGATGCTCAACCCCTGAGCCACACCGGCCGGGCTGCTCTATGTGTCTGTGCCTGATGGATGAATGGAGACTTGAGTCACAGGTTCCCACAGCAACCAAGCCCTCACAAGAGGCCGGGAGAAAGCCTCACACCACCGCCTCCTCCGTGCAGGGGTGAGCTTGGAGCGGGCACGGGACTTCCGTCTGCCCTTGATTCCTGGCCTGGGGTCTGCCCTCCTCTCTATCAGCTACTCTGACTGCTCTGGAATAGATGGGCAGATGGGAGGGTGGATGGGTAGACGGACAGATGGAAATCTCCAGGACAGAGGCCCCTGGACAAGAGCTCGCGGTGGTGGGGGTCTGAATGGTCCTCTGTAAACAGACCCGGGTGGTCAGCAGCCGTCCTCACTGACCGTGGGACCAACGGTTCCCAGGCAACAAGCCCTGGGAAGCCCCCACGCAGATGCCTTTTTCTCCTGCTGTGATGCTGGCCGGGGAACTCATCAGTAAGAGAGAAGCGGAGGGGGGCGGGGGGGGGGTGCCTGGCCTCCCAGAATCTGCAGCCGGAAATGACCTTGACCTTCTCCCACCCCCGTGGTGCTTGGGAAACAAAAGCCCAGAGGAACAGCCAACCCCGAGAAGTGTGTTGTTACCAGGGGCAACGCGGCCCAGGCGCCCCTGGCTCCCAGGCCTGGGAATCTGTCCTTGCTCCTCGCGGGCGGGTGTTTGTTTCGATTTTTGTTTTGTTTTTTAAAGGCTGAAGCAGAGCGTTTCTTAAAATGCGGCCCCAGGACGGGGCACCCCTGGCGGACAGCCTGAAAAGGCAGATTGAGGCGGAGCGTCCACCCCGTCCAACAAGGACCCTCCTGGGTTCCCAGACCCCGGGCACCCTGTGCTGGAGGCAGCCGATCAAGGATTCTCTCTCATCATTGATGTGTGTGTCTCTCTCTCTCCTTTTCTCTCTGAAATCAATAATGAAATATATGTATATTTTTAAATAATATTCTTTTATTTTCGATCCTCACCAGAGGATATTTTTCCCGTTGATTCTTAGAGTGGAAGGAGGGGAAGAGGGAGGGGAGAGAGAAACATCAACGTGAGAGACACACGATTGGTTGCCTACCACACGTCCCCTGACCAGGGCTGGGGCTCAAACCATAACCATGGTATATGCCCTTGCCCAGGAATCGAGCCCAAGACCCTTCATCCCCTGGGTGGGTGCTCTAACCACTGAGAAACCCGGCCAGGGTTCCATCCACTCTTTCTGCCCTGGGCATCTCACTGGGCAAATGTGGAGACTGGTTAAACTGACCAGGGGGGGACACCTTCTCCTTCTTCTTCTTTTTGTTGATTTCAGAAAGGAAAGGAGAGGAAGAGAGAGACGTCGATGGGAGAGCAGCTGCCTCCTGCACGCCCCCCTACGGGGGATCGAGCCAGAAACCCAGGCATGTGCCCTGACCGGGAATCGAACTGTATGAAGCTTTAGTCTGGGATCCTGGGGACAGATGGTGATGCCTGACGATCGTGCAACACTGGAAATGCACCCACTGGGAATAAGTGACATAAAGCTGTCCGCTCTTTTAAGTGAAATGTTTAAAAGGGCACATTTTGCATTGTGTATGTGTCACCGCAATAAGAACAAGGCGGTCTTACTGCTGTAAATAAACTCTCTGGATGAGCCCAAGAGGAAGTCAAAACAAAATAGTGCCGTTTTGCAATGCGGCCGCCACAGGGCCCAGGGCGGAGGGCGGCAGGCCCGGGCCGCCTCCCCTCGCTGCTGCCCACCCAGGGCCGGCCTGAATCGGGGCCAAGACAGTCGGGGCCAGTGGTTCCCAACCTTGTTCCGGCCACGCCCCACCTGAGCTTCTCTAACATCCTGGGTACCCCCACCTCCCACCCCGGTGACATAGAATTCTTATTATTAAAAAGGGGAACTCCTATTCCCAGGGAGGAAGCATAAAAAGCCATGATCTTGGTCTAAACAAGCTGCCAAAGAACATGGCGTCCATGAGAGAGAAAAACCAAAGAGACGAAAGGACAGTGGACGTACTGAGCAAGAAATCACTAAGGAATTGTTAAAAAATATATAATAATAATGTGAAGTGATATGAAAAAATAGCAAATAAAGTTTCAAAACATATCATAGAGAACTGAAATGCATAGATATGTCACAGTATATATGTATAGACTGTCTACGAGGCCCCTCGAACCATAAGAAATGCAGAACAGTCCCTGTGAATAACTCACTCTCGAATTGCTCCCCTTAAACATCAAGTTGTCCTCCAGTGGGGCGTGTGCTCCACGCTGGGAACCACAAGTCTAGAGAGAGAGGAGGCCAGGCACTGCCTGGGAAGACCCTGGGCCCGGTCCTTCATCCCTGTAGCCTGTGGAAGCAGCTGGCGCCCCCTTCAGGGTCAGGTCGGAAGTTCATCACCTCTGCCTGGCCAGTGTGGCTCAGTGGTTGGTGCCGGCCAATGAACCAGGAGGTCACAGTTCCATTCCCAGTCAGGGCACATGTTTGGGTTGCGGGTTTGATCCCCACTTTTTTTCAGTTCCCCACCCCCCTCCCGCATTTGAGGAGGGGAGCCCCGAAGCATCGTCTTCAAAGAAGCCCTTACAGGGAACTCTGTCTGTCGGTTTGTTCCCGGCTGGCTGCCAGCAAACAATTGGGGTATTTACTGAGGGTTTCCAAGAAATTGCTGCATGTTCTATGGAAGGTTATACCTGTCACGGGCGCTCCGTGTGTTAGCCCCAGAGAGAAACGGAACATGTGTGGGAACAGACTGATTGGTGAGAGAATGTTCAGTGACATTGGTGGAGATTCATGTTAAGTACCTGCCATAGATGCCCGGCCAGTGTGGCTCAGTGGTTGAGCATCCACCTATGAACCAGGAGGTCACGGTTCGATTCCCGGTCAGGGCACATGCCCGGGTTGCAGGCGCCATGCCCGGTGTGGGGCGTGCAGGAGGCAGCCGATCGATAATTCTCTCTCATCGTGGATGTTTCTCTCTCTCTTTCCCTCTCTGAAATCAATTTTTAAAAATATTTTTAAAAAAAGAAAACAGAAAGGAAGTTGTAGGATGTGTTTTTTAACACAGTTCTCAACCTCAGCCTCGACACGTTGAGGAGGAACTTGGAGCGTGATGTAATGGAAACACCCAGTGAGAGATGAGGAAACAGCTCTGAGTGGGGACGCAGCTGCCCCACTGGGAACTTCCTGAGCTCAAAGGGAGACGGAAACCCAGGCTCCGTGCCCCTGATCCAGCCCAGGACCCCTCGAGGGCAGGGTGCGGGCCAGTAGGAGTCCTCATCATTGAATAACTGTAGCCTGGGGCTTCCCCTACTAGCCTAACCTGATGGTGACTAAGGACACTAGTTTTTCATTTTTTTAGAATCTATTTGTCTTGATCTTAGGGAGAGGGAAGGAGAGGGAGCAAGAGAGAAACATCAATGAGAGAGAAACATTAAAGGACTGCCTCCTGCACGCCCCCTACTGGGGATCGAGCCCCTCCCCCCAACCCTGGCACGTGCCCTGGACCTCCTGGTTCATAGGTCACTGCTCAACCAACTGAGCCACACTGGCCGGGCAATGTGCTTTTCCTTGGATATTAGTCTAGAAGAAGAAATATGGAGTTGAAAGCGGGTTAGACCCGGGGTCAGCAAACTGCGGCTCACGAGCCACATCCGGCTCTTTGGCCCCCTTGAGTGTGGCTCTTCCACAAAATACCACGTGCGGGCGCGCGTACAGTGAGATTGAAACTTCGTGGCCCGTGCGCAGAAGTCGGTGTTTCCGCCTGGGCGAGTCTATTTTGAAGAAGTACTGTTGATATTTGGCTCGGTTGACTAATGAGTTTGCCGGCCACTGGGTTAGACTCTTGAAACCACCCCATAGGTCACAAGATGGAACATGTGTGTCTTGTCAGCTGTGTGCTTGATGGAAAAATCATTGTGAATTAGGGGGGGAATGGCCGAATTTGGGGGAATCCGATGACCGGTCAGGATCTGCGGCTTTTGGTCTTACTAAAAACCTCACTGGGACAGTGTGTGAGCCAGTCTTGTACGGCTGTGGGTCCTGTATTTTCCCCACAACCACGGCCAGGATCCTGCATTGTGTATTCACTGCGTAATGAGTAATTTTAGACGTGGGCCACCGTGGAGGGAGGGTGTCTGTGGGCAGGCGGGGGATGGCACTATTTCTGACACAAATCCCAAGTGCCAGGAAAAGTGGTGCTGCCCGAAGAGTAAACAGGAGCAACACCATTCCACTGCAGAAACGGCACATGCGCCACCACCCGGCCCTTCCGATTGTGTCATATGTCAATCATCTGATCATATTGTTATTAGTTTCCTAATGCTTTTATTGATTTCAGAGAGGCGAGGCAAACGTAGGTGGACAGTTGTTCGTATGGGAAAGAATGCACGAACAATAATAAGACGAGAGTAAACTCGTGTTTCACGTACTCACAACTGCCACCCTACATCTGCCCCACCCGGTATTGTACTCCCTACAAACATTTGTCAGACGGGAACTTCCTCACCTCCGTGGCTTTGGCTGTTGTCTGCTGTTTTTTTGAATTAGAAATGTATACAATTTAAACTCCAAAGCCTATCTTCAGAAATCCGCATTACTTTTTGTGCAGGGACCACATGAAAATGTCGACAAAGGCTCTAGCCGGTTTGGCTCAGTGGATAGAGCATGGGCCTGAGGACTGAAAGGTCCTGGGTTTGATTCCTGGTCAGAGCACAGGCCCGGGTTGTGGGCTCCATCCCCAGTGTGTGTGGGGGCGCGTGCAGGAGGCAGTCGATCCATGATTCTCTCTCATCATTGATGTTTCTCTCTCTCTCTCCCTCTCCCTTCCTCTCTGAAATCAATAAAAAAATATTTTTAAGCCGAAACCGGGTTGGCTCAGTGGATAGAGCGTCGGCCTGCAGACTGAAAGATCCCAGGTTCGATTCCGGTCAAGGGCATGTACCTGGGTTGTGGGCACATCCCCAGTAGGAGATGTGCAGGAGGCAGCTGATCGATGTTTCTCTCTCATGATGTTTCTAACTCTCTATCTCTCTCCCTTCCTCTCTGTAAAAAAATCAATAAAATATATTTAAAAAATTATTTTTAAAAAAAGTTAACAAAAACTCAGGTTAGGGTACCTGCCGACTATCTGTCCACATAGAATATGGGGAGGGGCTGGGGACGGGGGGAGTCGGACTTCACACCCAAGTAGGAACATGCCCTACCATTTATTCCTCATCCATTAAATGCTCGTACTGTTAGGAGCTTGGACATGAAACATACTCGCTTTTTTTAAAAAAAAAAAAAAATTTTATTTTAAGCATCGAAACGGGTGACAGGGAACAAGGCAACTGAATTCACGGTTCACTCCCCAAGCGCGCACGTCGCAAGCGCCTCCTGGAGCTGTTGATTCTATACGTGCTCGTCCCGCCCGCAGAACTGGCGGGAACAAAGGGACAGTGTGAACCGGGACGACGCGGAGAAGCGGGAGGCCAGGTCCGCCGGCTGGAGCGCAGGGCGTGGACGGCGGGTTGAGCCGAGGACAGTCTCGGCCGGGGCGCGCCCGCCGATCGGGGACAGTTCGGGAACCGAGAAGCCCCTCCGCACGTTGGCCACGCAGCGGGCAGCCGGGGCGCCGCCCGGGGAAGCGGGGCCGGGGAGGCGGGGTCGCCGGGCGCCTAACGGGCCACTCGGGCGCGCCGGTCCCGGGGTCCCCTCTCGCTCCTGTCGGGCCGTGCGCCCCCGCCGCCCGGCGACCCCGCTGCACCCCGCGCGGGTGGGGCAGTGCGCGCGCGCCGGGAGGGCTCTGCTGCTTTTTTTTTTTTTTTTTTTTTTTTTCGGGTTAAACTTTCGCCACGTGCACCGCCCCCCATTCACTTTTGCACCAATCGGAGGGCGCGGACGGATCCCGAGAGGGGCCACGACGCCTCGCCTCCCCACCGCTTCTTAACGCGCCGTGCGTGACGTGAGGGGCTCCTGTGGCAATGGCGAGCTGAGCCGGAGGATGTGCGGCTGCAGCGGCGGCGCCGGCCACGACGAGGACGGGCACGGGCGCAGCGCGATCGCAGCCGAGCCGGCCGGGGCGCACGCGGACGGGCAGGACCGGGGACCCGGACTCGGCGGCCACTACGGTCGCCGTCGCGCTGGCCCTGCGCCCCCGCCGCCGCCGCCGCCGCCGGCGCGCGCCGGGCATGGTCCCGCCTTAAAGGCGCAGGCCGCGGCGGGGCGCGCGCGGAACAAAGCGGCGGCGCGGGGCCTGCGGGCGGCTCGGGGGCCGCGATGGGCGCGGCGGGCCCCCGGCGGCGGCGGCGCGGCCCGGGCCGGGCCTGGAGGCTCTAGGACCGGCTGGCCTCCGCGGGCGGGGGCGGCGAGCTGAGCGCGCGCGGAGCCGGCGGGCGGAGAGCGGCGCGGACATGGCCGCGCGGGGCCGGCGCGCCTGGCTCAGCGTGCTGCTCGGGCTGGTGCTGGGCTTCGTGCTGGCCTCGCGCCTCGTCCTGCCCCGCGCCTCCGAGCTGAAGCGAGCGGGCCCGCGGCGCCGCGCCAGCCCCGAGGGCTGCCGGGCCGGGCCGGCGGCGGCGGCGGCGGCGGGTTCGCAGGTCGGCGGGGCGCGGGGCGATGCGCGCGGGGCGCAGTCTTGGCCCCACGGCCCGGCTCCCGAGGGCGGCCCGCGCGACCGGAACTTTCTCTTCGTGGGAGTCATGACCGCCCAGAAATACCTGCAGACCCGCGCCGTGGCCGTGTACAGGTGAGCCCTCCTCCCGCAGCCGGCATCCCTCCCACGGCTCCTGCCTTGGCCTGGTTGCCAGGACCCAGGCTCCCGGGGTGCCCCTCGGGGTGCCCCTCGGGGGAAGCCAGGCATTGGGCAGCAGAGGTCAGAGGCAGGACATGGAGCTCTCATCACTCAAGATGCAGGGGCTTGGGGGTCAGATGGACGGACCATGGTGACCCTCTGGGTGTGGTCCGCACCCTGACTGTGCAAGGCACTTCCTTTAAAAAAATGTTTTTAATATATTTTATTGATTTCAGAGAGGAAGGGAGAGGGAGAGAGAGAGGAAAATCAATGGTGAGAGAGAATCATGGACCGCCTGCCTCCTGCATGCCCCCTATTGGGGATGGAGCTGGCAACCCCGGCCTGTGCCCTGATCGGGAATCAAACCGTGACCTCCTGGTTCCTAGGTCGACGCTCAGCCACTGAGCCACACCGGCCACGGTGCGCAAGGCACTTTAGCTTTCCATGTTCCAACCTGTCTTTTGTTTGAATGGTCCCGACTGAACGGACCTCCCTCGATAAGGCTGTTAGAACAACTCTTGGGGTGACAGCGGGGGTTGCTAGCTGGTTGGTTGTCTGAAATCTGCCCCGTTGCCCTTGCAGAGCCCATGGAAATGAACCTGGTTAGACCCCCTTGGTTGGCATGGGTGTAGATTTCACTTTGGGGCGCTGCTGTTCGTGAAAGGGGGTGCCCGCTGAGCCCGCCAGTCTGTGCAGTCAGTGGAAAGAGCACCTTTGGGAAAAGCGGTTTCCTGGCCGGCAGGGATGTGCTGTTCACCAGCCCCATTCGGTGATGAGATGCCGTTCGGTGATGTGATGCCGGCGGCTGGGCCCTAGTTGGCCAGATGAGTCATAAAAGTGGCCGGAATCATGTTCAGGGATTAGCGACGGGATTAGGCAAAGTCGTCTTTAGCAGGGAGATGGTTTGGGAATGGCAGATGGGTGCTGGGGTGAATTTGAGGTAGACGAGGGGCGTGGGTTCGTAATGGAAACCTTACCCGTGTGAAGTACAGAAATGCTGAGGTGCAAACCCGGCTGGGAGGGCCCCGGGAGGGAACTTTTGGAGCACACAGCGCTGAGCAAGGACAAGCTGGTTGGTTCTTTTTAAAAAATATATATTTATTAATTTCAGAGAGGAAGGGAGAGGGAGAGAGAGTCATGGATCAGCTGCCTCCGCACGCCCCACACCGGGGATGGAGCCCACAACCTGGGCATGTGCCCTGCCCGGGAATGGAACTGTGACCTCCTGGTTCCCTTTGCCCTTTCGTTGCCTTGATTCGTGAGTGTCCCCCCTTTAGGATCTTGTCTTAATCCAGAGCTGAGGTCCCGCCCAGAAGGGCCCTGAGTGGCTGAATGCCCCTAAGTGCCATTGGAGACCAAAGTCACAATTTGGGAACCTGCAGATCAAGGTGTGTCCCCCCCTCCTCCCCAAATCTAGAGTGAATAATTACCCAGAACTTTACGCGAATTGTGCTTTTTGGCCAGAGAACTATCCACATCGGAAATTGAGGGTGAGCTTTGTCAATCGCTCACAGCATGGTTTTAAAAAATGTACCCCCACGTGACTGCCGTTTGGTGACTAGTCCTGTGACTGTACAACACTGAGGAAAGTTCTGAGTGGTTTGTTCAAATAGTAGGTGGTGTGACTCCTTAATCCCCCCCACTCACCCCACCCCCCCCCACACCAAACAAATGTATTTTTCTGGACGCAAAATCCAGTCGGTGTTCTGGTATACCAGCAGGACCCAGAAATGGAACTCAGGCTGAAAGTAATGTTTTATACTTGGGGTGATTTTTGTCCCAAAGCCCAAGCTTGACCTCTTGTGGCCTCCTTCCAAAATCTCCTATCTCATCTTTTTCAGGGGGTACCATTTCTTCCCATTGGGTTTTTTTTGGTTTTTTTTCCTTCAGGCACTTAGTGGAAAGCGGAAAGCAATTTACCCTCTGCCCTCCCTACCCCCTTGCTTCTCTGTGACAACTAACTGCCTTTCTGATAAAGTCCTTATCCAGACACGTTGTGGCCTGTCTTCCTTCTTTGTGGACAGCCCTGCCTTTCTGATAAAGGGAAAAACCCTTAGGCGGGGAAACAGTGTATCCTATCCAGTCATTCATCGCTCTCCCACATACCTTTTCATTTATCTCTTTGATCTTAAGAAGTTACAGTTACTTGGAGCCTGAGGGGGACCTGCCCCGCCCTGTGAAGGGCCTGGGCTCCTCGGCTGTCCACCCTGTGTTTAGACTGGCTGCAGGAGATGGCACAGGACCGTTTTAGCCTGGAGGAACTCGGGAGGCAGGCCTGAAGTGGGACGGAGGCTGTAGGGTGTAACTTATGATTACGCCTTTGCTGTGCTCTGCAGCCCGAGCCAGGCGTCCACGCTCAGCTCTTAGATTGGAAAAAGTTCCTGCGCAGCGCAGCTCGGTGTAAACGCCAGCTGGGCCCTGGCTGGTTTGGCTCAGTGGATAGAGCATCGGGCCTGCGGACTAAAGGATCCCAGGTTCGATTCCGGCCAAGGGCACATGCCCGGGTTGCGGGCTCGATTCCGCCTCCCCACCCCCCCAGTAGGGGGCGTGCAGGAGATTATTCTCTCTCATCATTGATGTTTCTATCTCTCTCTCCCTCTCCCTTCCTCTCTGAAATCAATAAAAATAAAAAGTTAGCTGGGATCCTCCTGCACAAGGTGGGACTCCGGTTTGGCATGGGGTGTGGTCAGCTTAGATCTCCCCTGAAAGGCACATTTATTCCAAGTCTTTGTTTGCCTTAGCAAATACTCGAGTGTTTCTGGTTTCTTTTTCTTTTTTAAATATATTTTTATTGATTTCAGAGTGCGGGGGAGAGAGAAACATCAATGATGAGAATCATGGATGGGCTGCCTCCTGCATGCCCCACACTGGGGATGGAGCCCGCAACCTGGGCATGTGCCCTGACCAGGAATTGAACCAGGACCTCCTGATTCATAGGTCGAGGCTCAACCACTGAGCCACACCGGTCGGGTTGTCTGCTGGGGTGTTATTCTGAGTGCATTAGCAAGACCCAGTTTAGGCAGGAAAGGGAGGCGATTGCATTCTGTTTTGAGCAGTAAATTCTGCCTGGTGTGTGGACGGTCGGTTGTAGAGAAGCGGGGAGATGTTAGGAAGGGGTCCGGGTGGGGGTGCGGCTGGCTGGGGCTAGCGGGGGGGCGATGGGGAGAAGCGGGCGGTCCCTGGGCCAGAGTTAAAGATGCGCTGATGGAACGTCCATGACTAGTGAGCAGCGAAGAGTTAGCGGGACTTCTAGGATTTTGCCTTGAAAGGCCGGGTGGGTGATTGTGTCACCCCGGGGGGCGGGGAAGGCCTAAGGGGGATCGGTCTGTAGGGGAAGGACGTGAGTCAGCAGAGAGCTGGGTTTGCACAGGAAGAGTTGTCAGAGCTTTCCGACACACGGGTGGGTGTATCCTTGGGTTCATCCACGTAATAAATTTATTTTCAAAATTTGAGAGGAGATTTGCATCTAAGGTGATTGTATTGTTGGAGCTCCGAACCGATCTGGAGCTAAGATTCCTTGAAAGTTCTGGGTGGCTGGAGATGTGCAAATACCTGCGAAGGTTGTTTTGACTCCTGCAAAGGATTTGTATTCTAGGTCATTTCACTGCAAATAGTCTCGTGAGTTCCCCATAGTGATGTGTCATGTTGGTTGGTGACAGGTCATCAGTACGCCTGGGTTCCTTGCATCTTCCATTACTAGTTGCAACTCATATTCTTCCCTTTAAAAAAATAAAATAGCCGAAACCGGTTTGGCTCAGTGGATAGAGCGTCGGCCTGCAGACTGAAAGGTCCCAGGTTCGATTCCGGTCAAGGGCATGTACCTGGGTTGCGGGCACATCCCCAGTGGGAGATGTGCAGGAGGCAGCTGATCAATGTTTCTCTCACATCGATGTTTCTAACTCTCTATCTCTCTCCCTTCCTCTCTGTAAAAAATCAATAAAATATATTTTAAAAAAATAAATAAATAAAATAAATGACATTGTTTGATATGCAGAAGTTAAATCTTCAGGCCTCACCAGTTTGGCTCAGTGGGTAGAGCACAGGCCTGGGGACTGAAGGGTCCCGGGTTCGATTCCAGTCAAGGGCACCTGCCTGGGTTGCAGGTTCCCTGTCCCTGGTCCGGGCACATGCAGGAAGCAACCCATCGGTGTGTGTGTGTGTGTGTGTGTGTGTGTGTGTGTCTCTCTCTCTCTCTCTCTCTCTCTGTCTCTAAAAACCAATGGAAAAATATTCTCCGGTGAGGATTAACCAAAAAGAAAAATAGTTACAGCCTCATGTTCATTTTTTTTATTTTTATTTAAATCCCCACCCCAAGCTCAGAAAGTCATTATCCAGGAGAGAATTTTAAAAGTAACTTTTTTTTTTTCCGAATCATAAAAGGGGTAGGAACATCACCACCCCCATTTTCCCCAGCCAGTATACTGTCTTTCGAACCAGCCCTGGTTTCCCTCCCGGTGGTGAGGCCATCTCCATCCTACTCCGCATTCCTGGGTCTGTTTCTCGAACTTCCGATCTGGTTCCCTTGATCTTCCTGTCTGTTCTCCGGCCCATGGAAGGGACTGGAAGTCGAATAATATTTTAATTTCCGGTGGACAAGGGCCCCTTTGTTACTCTTCTGTCCCCGGCACTTCTTGGCTACACTTCACCTGTTCTTGCTGGGAGAGTTTTGATGCTGTTTAGTGATTTAAAAAAGTAATGGTTGGATTAGAAGCCTACATCGTTAGCTTTTCAGTCCATTTTTAGACCTCGGGCACTGAGCTAACCCAACACGTCTTTTTTCTTTTCTTTTCTTTTTTTAATTAGTTTTTATTGATTTCAGAGAGGAAGGGGGGGAGAGAGAGAGAGAAACATCGATGATGAGAGGATCATGGACCGGCTGCCTCCTGCACGCCCCACACTGGGGATCGAGCCTGCAACCCGGCCATGTGCCCTGACCGGGAATCGAGCTGTGACCTCCTGGTTCATGGGTTGATGTTCAACCACTGAGCCACACCAGCCGGAATAGCCCAACACCTTTATTTGTCTTGGTTCCTAGCTGCCCTGAGCTGAAGACAGGAACTGTGTTTCTGTTCCTTTTTGTTGTTGTTAATCCTCCCCTGATTTCCATTAATTTTTAGAGAGAGTGGGAGGGAGAGGGAGAGGGAGAGACTGAGAGAAACATCGATGTGAGAGACATACACATTGATTGGCTGCCTCCTGCACATGCCCCGACCAGGGCTGGGGATCGAGCCTGCAACCGAGATACATGCCCTGGACTGGAATCAAACCCGGGACCCTTCAGTCCAAAGGCCGACGCTCTATCCACTGAGCCACACCAGCCAGGCCTTGTTCTTTCTTTGCTTTCTCAGAAGATAGAGGGGGATGGTTTCCCTTCGTAGCCCTGGGCGGGACAAAGGGGACAAAGGGCTCCGGGATAGATTAGCATCAGTCTGCAGGGAGTTGTGGGAAGAAAGCTTGAGAAACGCCAGCTCTGGATCCCGGAATCTCATGGCAAGATGTCACCCCCCCTCGATGGCCTTGTCCCATGTCCCTTTTCCCACCCTCGGTGAGGGTGCCTCTCCCGCCTCCCGGAACTCAGTAGGACTTTGCTTATCTGGAGACTTTGGAGCAGCACTTGCTCTCTCAGAATTCAGTTTGGCACTCGCGGTGCATCTGTATCCATCCAAGTGGTCAGCCTCTAAGGGAGTTTCTGGAGCACAACCCATCGCACGTTCTCAGTTACCTGCCCAAGAAGACGGGCGAAAAATGTGGCGAAAACGGTGAGAGGGGGAGGCTGTGGGGACGGACTCGATGCCCTCAAACGGGTGGAATCGTCCAAGGAGAGTCGCAGTTGTCTATACATTATGTGTTGTATTTGTGTTTGTTTCCTTTTAATTATATTTTTATTGATTTTAGAGAGGAAGGGCGGGGGAGAGAGAGAGATAAAAGCGATGAGGGCCAGCCAGCGTGGCTCAGTGGTTAAGCGTCGACCTAGGAACCAGGAGGTCACGGTTCGATTCCCGGTCAGGGCACATGCCCGGGTTGCGGGCTCCATCCCCAGTAGGGGGCGTGCAGGAGGCAGCCGATCCATGAGTCTCTCTGATCATTGATGCTTCTCTCTCTCTCTTTCCCTCTCCCTTCCTCTCTGAAATCAATAAAAAAAAAATTTTTTTTTTAAATAAAATAAGGGTTCAGGAAAGGCCTGTCCCAGGCTCCTGCCCCTCTTTCTTTTGCTTGTCTTTTATGTGTACAGGTTCCAGAGAAGAAGGGAGAGGGAGAGAGACATAATGATGACAGAGAATCACGGATCGGCTGCCCCCGCCCTTCCGGGGCTAAGCCCACAACCCGGGCGCGAGCCCTGACGGGGAATCGAACCAGTGACCTTTCAGTGCACGCCCAACCCACTGTGCCATACCGGCCAGGGCCAGCGCGGCTCTGAGTGTTACAGCAGCTGCAAGACTGCTGGGCACAGATGGCATGCTGGCTCCTGGCTCCCTGGCACTTGGCCGGGGTCATTCTTGTGTCAGTAAGTCCGTTAATCCCGTCCGGAAATGTAGGGCTGAGCACGCCTGTCTGGTTACTGGAATTGGATTTTCCTCGGTTACCGGGAACATCACGACGTGGAGGGGATCCTCGGGGGAAATGGGGTGACCGCACGTGTCACGGGGACCCCCTGTGTTAATGTGCCTACTCAGCGCTGCCGCCTGCTGACAGCATCGTTTTTGCCTCTGGCCCCGAATGGAATTGGGGGAACAAGAAACAGCGATGATGTAGAAGGAGCGGCGCTGTCCACCTTTTCATTTTAACCTGGTGGTGTGGGAAGCATTTACCGCCACCGTCATTTGTTCCGTAGCCCAGTACATTCGTTTTTGGTGGATTAAATACAGGCTGTAGGCGGGCCAGTGAGTTCAGTGGTTGGCGTCGACCTAGGAACCAAAAGGCCACGGTTCAGTTCCCGGTCAAGGGCACATGCCTGGGTTGTGGGCTCCATTCCCAGTGTGGGACGTGCAGGAGGCAGCCGATCCATGGTTCTCTCTCATCATTGATGTTTCTCTCTCCTTCCCTCTCCCTCTTCCTCTCCCTCTCCCTTCCTCTGTAAAAATGAATTTTAGCCCTAGCCAGGCTCAGTGGATAGAGCATCGGCCTGGGGACTGAAGGGTCCCGGGTTCGATTCCGGCCAAGGGCACATGCCCCAGTTGCGGGCTCAATCCCCAGTAGAGGGGACGTGCAGGAGGCAGCCAATCGATGGTTCTCTCTCATCACTGATGTTTCTATCTCTCTCTTCCTCTCCCTTCCTCCCTGAAATCAATAAAAATATATATTAAAAAAGTAAAAATCAATTTAAAAAAACATATTTAAAAATTCCTTGCATTTTACACTTTTCAGTGGTCCATAAGATAGCTCCCCAGCACTTGAACTTGGGGACCATATCATGAGATCAGAATTCGCCTGTGGGCTCAGTGTCCACGTTCTAATCCTGCCTTTCAGCGAGGGCGGATCTGCGGTCACTGCTCGCAGGGCAGGCTGCTGGTAGCTCCTGATACCCTGGGACCGCTCCTGGGCCGGAGCCCGGGCCATTGTCCAGGTGGGAAACCTGTAATCCACCCGCCAACAGCTTTGTTAAAGCCAAACCAAAAAAAAAAAAAGGTGACTGTAATTTGATTTGTCTTTTTTTTTTTTTTAATCTCCCCACCTTTGTACCTCCTTTCAAAAAGAATGTGAGATTGCTCACGGCGTTAGGTCCTTGCACAATGAGACAGTTAACGATTTTCAAAGAGGAAACCGCACATCCGGAAGCCACAGGCACAGAAGCAGGCGCCTGCAGCTAAGCGCCCCGGCTGTGCCGCTCCCCGTGTGCGTCAGTCAG
Organism: Myotis pilosus; assembly: GCA_036010255.1. Lineage (NCBI taxonomy): Eukaryota > Metazoa > Chordata > Mammalia > Chiroptera > Vespertilionidae > Myotis > Myotis pilosus. Next base: position 1,472,908 of record JASKON010000031.1, on the reverse strand, counting down.
GCCAGGTAACGGCCTGAATCACGCTCCTGACATCTGCCTGAGCCTGTTCCTTCGGCTTCCGGCAAGGCCTGGAGTCATCATTCTTAGGGTTGGTCTTTTCTGTCTTTTTTTAAAATATATTTTTATTGATTTCAGAGAGGATGGGAGAGAGAGATAGAAACATTCATGATGAGAGAGAATCATGGATCGGCTGCCTCCTGCACGCCCCTTACTGGAGATCCAGCCCATAACCCGGGCATGTGCCCTGACCGGGAATCGAACCGTGACCTCCTGGTTCATAGGTCGATGCTCAACCACTGAGCCACGCCGGCCGGGCTGTTGTATACATGTAATTCCTGGGATCTGTCAGTTCTCAGGGTAAAACTCTATTCTCCCTCCCTCCCTTGACTCCAAATTCTGAGATGATTTGATCATCTGAGTCCCTTCAAACTTAGCACTGTGACCCTCAGTCGACATGTGTCATAGTGATTTGGGGGAACTCACAGACAATCTCCCCTTCTTACCTATCGTAAATAGCAAAACTAAAAGTGTAGAAAATTGTGAGAGAAAGTGCTCAATCTTACTCCTTTCGTCTTTGAGTTTTTGTCCATTGAGTAGAGTGAAGCCTGTTTTTACTGCACAAGTAAAAGTTCCTGTTGTCTCTTCTTTTTAGTGTTTTTTGGATGCTCTTTAGCTTAAAGCTTTCCCCCAAATGCAAATTTTTTTTCTAACCCTAAAAGCACCTCTCTGTGGTTGTAGAAAATTTAGCAAATGTAGAGAACACAAAGGAGAAAGTGAAATAAATCCTTTCTGATCCTTCATCCGGAAACAGCCAGAGTAGGGCTGGCCGGTGTGGCTCAGCAGTTAGAGCATCAGACCCCCAGACCAGAGGGTCGTGGGTTCGATTCCAGGTCAGGGGCACGTACCTGAGTTGCAGGTTCGATCCCCAGCCCTGCTCAGGGTACGGGTGGGAGGCAACCAATCAATGTGTGTCTCTCTCGTCAATGTTCCCCTTTCTCTCTCTCTCTCTCTCTCTCTCTCTCTCTCTCTCTCTCTCTCTCTGTCTTTTTCACTACCCACTCCCTTCCACTCGTTCTAAAAAAATCAATGGGAAAATATTTTCTGGTGAGGATTAACAAAAAAAAAACCAGTAAGTACTTGAAGGTAGAGTTATACATTGTTAATAATAGTAATAATCCACACCACAAGTCTGTATACCACTGTCTGCTTTGTAAACTTTTTAAAAACATTTTTGTGGGTTTCGTTGTTGTTAATTCTCACATGAGGATATTTTTCCATTGATTCTTAGAGCGAGTGGAAGCGAAGGGGAGAGAGACAGAGAGAGAGAGAAACATCGACGTGAGAGAGACATATCAATTGCTTGCCTCCCGCATGAGCCCCAACCAGGGCCAGGGATGGAGCTGCCCACCGAGGTCCGTGCCCTTCCTTGACCGGAATCGAACCTGGGACCTTTCAGGCCACAGGCTGACGCTCCATCCACTGAGCCAAACCGGCCAGGGCCACTTTGTAAACGCATCTCTACATGATGAGCTTGGACCCAGGACCGTGGTCACGCCATAGATGCAATTTTGCCCAGAAATGCATTTGACATTGTCATTCTTAAAGCGACACGACGTAGAAACGGAAACCCGGGAGATGCCCACTCGGCAGCGGGTGCCTTGGGGCTGGCGGGGGCCGGCTGCAGTGCCCGGCTGTGATTCCCTCGCTGGCAGGAAGGCTGCTTGGCCCGCTCACATTTCAGTTGTCTTATCTGGGCTCGGGCGAGAGCCGATTATCAGGTGGCGGAAAGCCGAGCCGGCGGGCAAGGCCTCTGCCAATGTTCTGTGGTTTCACCGTGGCCATGGCCGAGTGGACGTTTGCTGGGGAGAGTGAGGGAGCTGACCTGTCCCTGTCACAGCAGCTTTTCCTTCATTTCTTTCACATCATTAACCCCCCCTCCCCCTCCCCCCAGGACGGTCGATCACCGTGCATGTTGTGAGCCCTCCGACGCGGTGGAGCTGTTTAAACTACAGGCGCCCCAAGTGAAAAGATTGTAATTTCTTGAGATTGGAGGGTTGACGAAAACTTCAGATCGCCCTGGCCGGGGTGGCTCAGTGGTGGAGCATCATCCCATGCACCTAAAGGTCGCCGGTGCGATTCCTGGTTAGGGCACAGGCCCCTGTTTCAGGCTTGATCCCCAGTAGGCAGCAATCCATGATTTTCACATCAGTGCTTCTCTCTCTCTCATTTCCTCTCTCTACAAAATCAATTTAGCCTGGCTGGCATGGCTCAGTGTTTCAGCATCGACCTATGAACCAGAAGGTCATAGTTCCATTTCCAGTCAAGGGCACATGCCCAGGTTGCAGGCTCAGTCCCCAGTAGGGGATGTGCAGGAGGCAGCCGATCCGTGATTCTCTCTCGTCATGGATGTTTCTCTCTCTCTCTCCCTCTCCTTTCCTCTCTGAAATGAATAAAAAATATATTTTTAAAAAATAACATTTAAAAAAAACGTCATATTAAGAGATTTGCCTCCAACCACCAGTCATTTAAGATGAGAAAGGGGCCACGCGTTTCCCCCTGGGTTCCCTAAAAAGGAAAAGAGAATTGGGTGGAGTTAACCATAAAACTGCACAGAGGCTTTGGCGGTGGTTTGAGGTTAGATTGTCTGCCTTTGAAATTAATTGGCTTCTCTTCTTGGACAATGACCTCATTTCAAGTCATGGTTTAGGCATTCAGGGTGTTGGTGATGGTCGCTCTGGTCTGGCTGGTGGGCCAGATTTTGACCCTCGGTCTCTCTATGAAGGATCCTGATGTCTTAAGGGAAAACACTTGTCAAGTTTAAAGTCTTGTTCGACTTTGACCCTGACGTTGTCTGAGATGGACAGTACAACGGAATTCTAACCGTCTGGCCGGCGTGGCTCAGTGGTTGAGCGTCCACCTATGAACCACGAGGTCACGGTTCGATTCCTGGTCAGGGCACAGGCCCGGGTTGCAGGCTCGATCCCGTGTGGAGCGTGCTGGAGGCAGCTAATCAATGATTCTCTATCGTCATTGATGTTTCTCTCTCCCTCTCCCTTCCTCTCTGAAATCAATAAAAATATATTATAAATATAGAAGCCCCACAGAATTCTAACCCAGAATAAAAGGTGAAAGTCACCTTTACCTCTCAGACTTCCCATTAGGGATTATTCATGCTGTTTTGATCCTTCAAGTCACTGTCACCATAATAAACCCAAATCTAAGTTACGTGAGAGAAATATACTGGGTGGGACATGTGGGGGGAACCGTGTTTTTTTCTTATCTTACTGTGGCTATATTCACTGATTGAGAAATATCCTGTATGAGATGTTTTTCCTTCAAGTTGACTATTTCATCTCTTTTTTAAAATACGTTTTTTATTATTTTCCGAGAGGAAGGGAGAGGGAGAGAGAGAAAAAAAATTCATTGATGAGAGAAAGTCATGGATGGGCTGCCTCCTGCACCCCCACTGGGGATCGAGCCGACAACCTGGGCCTGTGCCCTGACCGGGAATCGAACCGTGACCTCCTGGTTCATAGGTTGACGCTCAACCACTGAGCCATGCCGGCGGCCTGGTTGTGTTTTTATTTTGTGGAGTGGAGGAGTTTGTAGCCAGAGAGCTGAGAGTATCAGCAAATTCGCCTGTACCTTCCGCCCTCGGTGGCCTGGTAATCGGGTTTCCCGCCGTCGCCAAAGCTCCCCCGTCCTGGACCCACTTCAACACTCCCTGGTCCTTTTTTGTTGTTGGGATTCTCTGAGAATGAATGGGGACTCGGCAGTCCCCTGGCGGCGTGAGGGCTTCCGCTGATCGAGTGGCTTCTTATCAGATCCCCTTTGAAATGTGGCAGCGGCTGCCCGGGCCGCCCTCTCACGTTGTCCCCTCCGTTTCCTGTTCCAGGACGTGGTCCAAGACGATCCCCGGGCGGGTGGAGTTCTTCTCGAGCGAGGGCTCCGACACGTCCATCCCCATCCCCATCGTGCCGCTGCGGGGCGTGGACGACTCCTACCCGCCCCAGAAGAAGTCCTTCATGATGCTCAAGTACATGCACGACCACTACCTGGACCAGTACGAGTGGTTCATGCGGGCGGACGACGACGTGTACATCAAGGGGGACCGGCTGGAGAGCTTCCTGCGCAGCCTCAACAGCAGCGAGCCCCTGTTCCTGGGCCAGACGGGCCTGGGCACCACAGAGGAGATGGGCAAGCTGGCCCTGGAGCCCGGGGAGAACTTCTGCATGGGCGGGCCCGGCGTGATCATGAGCCGCGAGGTGCTGCGCCGGATGGTCCCCCACATCGGCAAGTGCCTGCGGGAGATGTACACGACCCACGAGGACGTGGAGGTGGGCCGCTGCGTGCGGAGGTTTGCGGGGGTGCAGTGCGTCTGGTCGTACGAGGTAAGAACGCAGACACAAACCCGTCTGGTTTTTTTGTTTTTAGATATTTTTATTGATTTCGGAGAGGAAGGGAGAGGGAGGGAGAGAGAAACATCCACGATGAGAGAGAATCACGGATAGGCCGCCTCCTGCACGCCCCACACTGGGGATGGTGCCCGCAACCCGGGCGTGTCCCCTTTACCAGGACTCGAACCTGGTTCATAGGTCGATGCTCAACCACTGAGCCACACCTGATGGGCTGTTGGACATGTTTGCCTCCTTTTTTTTTGTTTTTTTAAATTCCCTTCTGTTACCTTTTTTTCTTGAACCAAGAAAACATACATTCTGTGCTTTTGACCCGATGCCTCAAATAGTAAGTCGATGACATCTGGGGCCCAAAGGAAGGATGGTTTACACAGCTCGTGCCGATCCTGCCATGATTATCCAGAGAACGTGTCCGGTCACCTCCTGCTGGTCCCACAGATGGGATTGCAACAGCGTGGGGGTGCTCCCCCGCTCCCCGTCCCTCCAGAGACCTGGCTTTTCTCCTCTGGTCATGTTGACCCACGCAGTTTACAAACGTCCCTGTTTTCAATCCATAAAATGAGTAATGATGTTTTAAAAAGCCAATAGCATGGGGCTTTGTACGTCTTTTCTGCCTTGGCTGTTCAGATAGCTGTTCTGATCTGTAAGTCTGCAATATAGTTGTTCCTTTCAGGATCAGTGGTAGGTGGTTTCTGAGTCATCTTGAGACAGAGGTGCAAGATTTTTTATTTTATTTTAATGTATTTTTATTGATTTCAGAGGGGGAGGGAGAGGGAGAGAAACATCAATGATGAGAGAGAATCATGGATCGGCTGCCTCCGGCCCGCCCCACACTGGGGATCGAGCCCACAACCTGGGCACATGCCCCGACCGGGAATCGAACCGTGACCTCCTGGCTCATAGGTCGACTTTCAACCCCTGAGCCACGCCGTCCGGGCCAGAGATGCAAGTGTTTGAAGGATGTCTCCATGGGGACGTTTCTAGAGAACATGAGTCCACTTTGACTTCGCTCTGTTTTCATTGGCAGATGCACGCCCCTTGCCTGCGATCACGGGCTCCAGTGTTAGTCAGAGTGGAAAGAATTATGTAGGTTGGGTTGTGTTGAGATTGATAAACTCCTGATAGTCGTGAACAGCAGGGGAAATCGCCTGGACCTTTTGTCCAAGAAAAAGAAAACACACTTTCTGATGTAAATTGTTAGCTCTTTTCCCCGGAGTTAATTTTCCAAGGCGCTTGCGTGAAGAAGATGTATTAATGGCCGGACGTGTCTTCCCGCCGGACTTGCTTTTTCCCGTGTCTCCTCGTCGCTCTATGTTTTCCTTCTGAACTTCTGGGGATGTAGACGAGTTCGAGTACATGGGAAGTTGTCTTCGTGTAGCTTGTGATTATGAAAGACACATTTTCCATCCCAAACAGGAATTCGGCGAGCCCCCTGATCTCCGTGCCCACCCGACACAGGCGACACCTCACCAGATTTAGGGGGGGTCCCTGTTCTCATGGATTTTTTATTTTTTTGCTTTTGTTTTTTTAATTTTTTTATTGAGTTCAGAGAGAAAGGGGGAAGGAGAAAGACATAGAAACATCCATGATGAGAGAGAATCATCCATCAGCTGCCTCCTGCACGCCCCCTGACCGGGGATCAAACCTACAACCCGGGCATGTGCCCTTGACCGGGATTCAAACCGTGATCTCCTGGTTCCTAGGTCAGTGCTCGACCACTGACCCACACGGGCTGGGCTGTGTCATGGATTTTTGCAGCAAGGAAAGGGGTGGGGTATTTCATGCCGTTTTCGGCAGAATATAGCTGGCAGGCTCCCTCTCCCTTTCTCTCTCTGAAATAAATTTTAAAAAATATTTTTAAAAAAGAGAGAGAGAGTCACTCGAGATGTTTGTTACAGAGCGAATTTCCAGGCCCAAACCCAGAGCCAGGCTCTTGGCGGTGGAGCCGGAGGGCCCGCGCTGTTTACGGCTCCTCTGGCGAGGCCTTCTGGTTGCTCGTGTCCTGAGCACCATCCGAGCCCTTCACGCTCTGACAGCATTTCCTGTGACAGGGTGACGTCTTCGCTGGAGGCGGAGGTTATCTTTCGGTCACTCAGAGAGGGAGGGAGAGAGAGAGGGAGAGGGGGAGGAAGAGAGAGAGAGAGAGAGAGAGAGAGATTGATTTAGAGAAACATCCATGATGAGAGAGAATCATGGACCGGCTGCCTCCTGCACGCCCCCTACTGGGGATCGAGCCCACAACCCGGGCATGTGCCCTGACGGGGAATCGAACCGTGACCTCCTGGTTCCTAGGTTGAGTCTCAACCCACTGAGCCACACCGGCCGGGCATCCTAAATGTTTGGCAGGCTAATGCCTGACACGGTGTTTCCCTTTCTCCCCTCCTCTATGCCACCGTGTTAAGTGCAATGAGTTGTGGAGCCAGATAGCCCGTGACCGCGAGCGCTGGTCAGCAGTAAATCCCCAGTAACGGCCAGGGAAGGGGCCGTCGTCAATGTGACCCCGCAAACAGATTGCACGTGGCCCGAGGTGCAAGTGACAAGCACTTCAAAGCTGGAACAAAGCGGCATTTTCCGTCGCTTGTTGTCCCCGCGGTGCATTAGACAAATGTCTTGATGCGCCCGAGTGATCCATGCTCCTCAGGCCTCAGCTGCTTTTTTCTTTTTTTAAGCCTCTGCCATGGTTGGTCGCCATGAACCATGACTTGAAATTTGCTTATCGACAAATTTTATTTTTTTTTAAAAAGCAGTGGCACCCAGGCTGGCGTGGTTCAGTGGTTAGAGCGTCGGTGCCTGCACCAAAGGGTCTTGGGTTCGGTTCCCAATCAAGGGCACACACATCCTGGGTGGCAAGTTCAATCCCTGGCCCAATCAGGGCAGGAGGCAACCAATTGATGTGTCTCTCCCACATCGGTGATTCTCTCTCCCTTCCTCCCTCCCTCCCAGTCTCTCTCTTAAAAAAAAAAAAAAAAGGAAAAAATATAATCAGGTGAGGATTAACAACCAAAAGTAGTTACAAAGTTTTTATTAATGACTGTGGCGTCTCTGACATGCACACATTATTTTGGATGATCTTCCCTCTTGGAGGCGAGACTTAATTCCCCTCCGCTGGCCTGTGACTCATTTTTAATGAATGGCGTAGGGAATGGAAAAAAATATTAAGCCCTAGCTGGTTTGACTCGGTGGATGGAGCGTCGGCCTGTGGACTGCAAGGTCCCAGGTTCGATTCCTGGTCAGGGACACGGGCCTCGGTTGCAGGCTCAATCCCCAGTAGGGGGCGTGCAGGAGGCAGCGGATCCATGATTCTCTCTCATCTTTGATTGATGTTTCTCTCTCTCTCTCGCTCTCCCTTTCTCTCTGAAATCAATAAAAATATATTTAAAAAGAAAAAATGCCCTAGCTGGTTTGGCTCAGTGGATAGAGCGTCGGGCTGTGGATTGAAAGGTCCCAGGTTCGATTCCGGTCAAGGGCATGTACCTTAGTTGTGGGCACATCCCCAGTAGGAGGTGTGCAGGAGGCAGCTGATCGATGTTTCTCTCTCATCAATGTTTCTAACTCTCTCTCCTCTCCCTTCCTCTCTGTAAAAAATCAATAAAATATATTTTAAAAAAAGAAAGAAGAAAAAGATGTTTCAAAAGAAAGGAAGAGGACTTGGGACCCAGGGATGTTCTAACTGGACACAGGCATGAGGTGCTGCGTCCGCCGCGGTCTCGTGTTCGCTGCCCAGCGCCCCCGGGGAAGCGGGGTGAGGCCTGAAAGAGTGGCCCTCTGTCCGTCTGAGTGGGCATTGTGCAGGATGTGAGTTTTAGCTTCTTGACTTCTAGGAAATCGCAGACAGAGAGGCCTTTGTTTGCAAAGGGCTACAGACTCCATCCCTCATAAAGGGCTTATCATCCGAGCGAGCTCATAACGCGCCGTGTTATTCCTGTAAGAAATGCGTAATGGTCCCAGGGCAGCGAACCTGCTCCCGGGCAACAAAGGCCCTTTCAGCGTCCGCGCGCCCAGGCCCCGGCCAGCGCCCCCCATCCCTCACGTCACCACGGCTGACCCCGCGTGGTCCGTTTCTGTTCTCGCTCAGTGAACACTCGCAGGGGGAGAGAGGTTTGTACTAGGTTACTCTCTCTGATGCCTGACATTTATTGCAACGATTTCTCTCTTTTAAAATAAATATATATATTTATTTATGTTTTTATTGATTTCAGAGAGAGAGAAAGAGAGAGAGAAATATCAGTGAGGAGAGAGAATCATGGATCGGCTGCCTCCTGCACACGCCCTACTGGGGATGGAGCCCACAACCCGGGCATGTGCCCTGACCGGGAATCAAACCGTGACCTCCTGGTTCATACGTCGATGTTCCACCACTGAGCCACACCGGCCGGGTTTAGTGCCTTATTTATAGCTGAGTCCAGGCTGATGCGCTTGTCCTTGGTCCTGTTTTCTGACAGTTTGTACTTGGGGCTGGTGGCGGTCGATTTTTCGAGTTGTGTTACTCTGAAGCCTGGGCAGGCCTCTGCTTGGCCCTCGTGAGGAAACTTGCCGAATCGATCTGCTTGGAGGCCGGGGTTGATCCCGTCTCCCCCCTTAAACCGCCCCCCCCCCCCGCCCTGTTCGTTTTATGGCTGTTCAGGGCCTCAGGCGTCTGCACTATTGGTGCAGGTCCGAACAGCTGACAGCAGATAAACACATTCCGTGCGTCCTACCAGGTGAATATTAAGGAGCCTAGAGCGATTTTTTTCTTTATGTAGAGATTTTTCTTTATTTATTGATTTCAGAGAGGAAGGGAGAGGGAGAGGGAGAGAAACCTCCATGATGAGAGAGAATCGTGGAGCGGTTGCCTCCTGCGCGCCCCCTACTGGGGGTGTGCTCTGCCCGGTAATCGAACCTGAGACCTCTCGGTCCAGAGGCAGACGCTCTGACCACTGGCCAACACGGGCCAGGGCTGAGGGCTGGAGTGACCAATTTTTAAATACAGTTGTTCGCTGGCAAAGTGGGGAGGCACTTGGTGACACTAACTCCTCCCATTCTTAAGTTTTACGTGGGCGTAACTCTTTCCTCCTCTTCCAGCCAGAGATTTTTTGTTTGTTTCCAAAAATGCGGTGTCGGGGAAAAGGCTTATCTTCCCATCTGAGGCGGTGTGTGGTTTCATTTTCCTTTTGAGTGTCAATGCTATGTTAATATTTAAAAAAAATTGTCAGGAGTGGACTGATTCTGAGAAACAGACAAGATTTATTTACGTGTTTCTCCCCCTTTAGGTTTCTTTCTTTGCTTTTGGTTTTGTTTCCTTTCGTCTGTTCTTGTTTCTCTTCGGTAAAAATGTTCATTTTAGCCCTGCCAGCGCGGCTCAGTGGTTGAGCGTCAACCTGTGAACCAAGAGGCCGCTGGTTCGATTCCCGGTCAGGGCACATGCCCGGGTTTGCCGGTTCGATTCCCGGTCAGGGCACATGCCCGGGATTCGGGCTCGATCCCCACACGTTTTCTCATGGTTACAAAGTGTGTTTCATCCCTCCCTTCTCTGTCGCCAGGTTACTGACGTGGCCAAACACGGCTCTCTTTTCTGCCTCCCTAGCTTCCTATTGAGCATCATTCAATGAGTGGCTTTTTTGTTTGTTTGTTTTAAATATATGTTATTGATTTTTTACAGAGAGGAAGGGAGAGGGATAGAGAGTTAGAAACATCCATGAGAGAGAAACATCGATCAGCTGCCTCCTGCACACCCGCTACTGGGCATGTGCCCGCAACCAAGGTACATGCCCTTGGCCGGAATCGAACCTGGGACCCTTCAGTCCGCAGGCCGACGCTCTATCCACTGAGCCAAACTGGTCAGGGCATGAGTGGTTTTTTTAAGGGTATCTCTTTTGGGGGGCGGACGGTGTTTGTGTTTATAATATTCCCCCAAGGATATTTTTTCATTGATTTTTTTTTTTTAGGGAGAGTGGAAGGGACGGGGAATGAGAGAGAGAGAGAGAAACATTGATGTGAGAGACACACGTCAATTCTTTGCCTCCCACACGAGCCCCGGGCCAGGCTCGAGCCTGCAGCCGAGGTACGTACGTGCCCTTTACCGGAATCAAACCCGTGACCCTTCAGCGCACAGGCCGCCGCTGTAGCCACTGAGCTGTCAGGAACCGCTGTCGATCCCATGCGGGTTGAGAGCTACGCTGTGTATAATAAGAGAATGATGAGGACCAGGCTTTCCTCCCCGGCCGAAGGGCACGCTGGTTTGGGCAGCACATGCTGGTCTGTCTTCCCCTCTGAATCATCAGTGCGGGCGGAGGTAATTAGGGACCAGGAGGCCCTGGAAATTATCGGTTATAATAAATCGATGTCCTGCCCACGGCCCAGCAGGCAAAAGGGAGGAATTAGAGACAGAAATAGTCACAGATTCTTTTTGTCCAGGAAACCTCTAAGAATATAATGAGGTATTGTCATGTTGGTAACTTTAATTTAAAAAAAAAATTTTTTTTTTAAGGGAGGAAAATCCAAAGTATAAAATATTGAAAGCTTAGGTTCAACGAAACAGATTTCAGGTTCAAGACGTCTTACTTTCCACTTCCGAAAATCTCCGTGAATAGCTAAGGAACCTTTAAGGAATCTCTGACCATAATTCCATGATTTATTCATTGATGGCAGAGTCATAGAGTGTTGCCAAAAACCACCACTGTCATTTCTCACCACTTTTTTGGGGGGTAATTCTCTTATTTTAAAATAATTCTAGACTTAGAACAATTCCAAGAATAGGACCAAGACCTCCCATATGTCCGTCACCCAGATTTTCCGAAAGTAGACATTCACATCAGCTTTATCGTTTATTCTCTGTCTATATACAGTCTTCTCCCTGAACCACTTGCGAGTAAGTTGCCAAGTAAGTTGTAGACCCAATGCCCCCGCTTTTTAATATATATAATACATTTTTACTGATTTCAGAGAGGAAGGGAGAGAGAGAAAAGCATCCATGATGAGAGAGAATCATGGATCGGCTGCCTCCTGCACGCCCCCTACTGGGGACTGAGTCCGCAAACCGGGGCCTGTGCCCTGACCAGGAATCGAACCGTGACCTCCTGGTTCAGAGGTTGAATCAGCTCAGCCATTGAGCCACACTGGCCGGGCCCAATGCCCCTTTTGCCCCTAAATACTTCACTGTGTACCTGTCTCCTGAAAACAGGAACACAGCGTGACAATCGCAGTCAGGAAATTCATGCTGACACAGCACTAGTATCTAATCTCCAGGCTCTATTTATATTTCACCTAATAACGTCCTTCATGGCCAAAAACAAAACCCTTAAACGTTCAAGTGATCCGGGGTGCGGGCCAGGATCACACGCACTGTTTAGTGAACAAGTCTCTCAAGTGTCTCTTAACCTTGACCTTGTCATGGCCATTCATGACCTGGACGTTGTCAACAGGTGCGGCCAGTTTTGTGTGTGTGTGGTGTGTGTGTGGGGGTGTGTGTGTGTTTTCAGGGCCCTCAAGTAAAAAGAAAAAAAAAATTTCCTAAATTGGGGTCAGTGAATGGCGTCGGGAGTCACAATGCCCTTGTACCATTGGGCCCCCACTCAGGCCCGGGGGCAGGCTGGGTAGACGGGATCCTGCACAAGCAGCCTGTGGACCCGCTGCCCCGTTGCCAAGCGTGGCCTCCGCTGCGGAGACGGGCCTTTGGCTGGCGTGCTGCTGACTTGAGACGAGAGAGCATCAAGGATCGGCTGCCTCCTGCACACCCCCCACTGGGGATGGAGCCCGCCACCCGGGCCTGTGCCCTGAGCGGGAATCGAACCCTGACCTCCTGGTTCGTAGGTCGATGCTCAGCCACGGAGCCACGGCCACCTCCAGTTCTCTCTTGGGCTCAGAGTGAGGAAAGGCGGACGGCGTCGATCTTCCTTCCTTCCCTCCCCCCCTTTCCATCTGTCAGTCTGGTGGCTCTAGGAAGGGCGTGCATCCCTGGGATTAAAAGGGAAGGGCAGCCCTCGTAGCCCAGGCACCACAGGGCCGGGAATGCCTGTCTGCACGCCTTTCCTGCCGCCGGCACTGCCCACCTCCTAATCCCTCCATCCGGTGACTCACAGCCGCCACCCTCAGGGGGGATCGAGCTCCTTGAGCTCCTTGTCCCCCGGGAAATGCATCACAGTAGCCCCCAAAGGGCCTGAAGGCGGGAGGCGGGGGCCGAGGGAGGAAGCAGTATTAGGCCAGGCGCTCTGAGGCCCCTCTGCCTCCCCAAAGCCTGACGACTCATCACTCTGAATCAGCGGTTCTCAACCTGTGGGTTGCGACCCCTCTGGGGTCGCCTAAGACCATCAGAAAACACATCTATAATCACATATTGTTTTTGTGATGAACCACTATGCTTTCATTATGTTCCATTTGTAACAATGAAATTGGGGGTCACCACAACGTGAGGATCTGTATTAAAGGGTCGCGGCATGAGGAAGGTTGAGAATGACTGCTCTGAATGGATGCGGGACCAAGAAAAAAATAAACCATTCCTAAACAGAAGGACGGAGCACTTTTGTTAGGAAGGGCGATGATTGATGGCTGGACAGTGCCCACGGCCGAGGGACTCAAGCCAATTTCATTCTAACAGAACCCCTTCCCACCACAGCACATCCAGGCCGGCCGGCCTGGCTCAGTGGCTGAGCATCAACCTAGGAACCAGGAGGTCACGGTTCGATTCCCCGTCAGGGCACAGGCCGGGGTTTCTGGCTCGATCCCCAGCGTGGGGCGTGCAGGAGGCAGCCGGTCCATGATTCTCTCTCCTCATGGATGTTTCTGTCTCTCTCCCTCTCCCCTCCTCTCTCTGAAATCAATAAAAATATACTTTAAAATAAATTTTTTTTTCATGCTCTAAAGCAGCGGTTCTCAACCTGTGGGTCGCAACCCCTCTGGGGGTCGAACAACCCTTTCACAGGGGTCGCTAAGACCATCGGAAAACACATATATGATTACATATTGTTTTTGTGATTAATCACGATGCTTTCCTTATGTTCCATTTGTAACAATGAAATTGGGGGTCGCCACCACATGAGCTGTATGAAAGGGTCGCGGCCTTAGGGAGGCTGAGAACCGCTGCCCTAAAGTACTGGGCGGCTGTGGTAGAACCAGGCCCGGCCCAGCGTGTCTGCTCCACAGCTTCCCGCGTGCACCCCGAACGGGGTGAATGGAGTCGCTCTCCCCGGCCCCTCACTCGTTCGGGCGATGTGTGTCCCGGCGCCGTGGTGACTCAGGCGTATCCAGTTGCTGATGCAGCTGGAATGCGGGTTGGAAACGGCCAACAGGGACGGGCCCGGCCCCGCGGTTCGTGGTCACGGAGGGCTCTATTCTGGGGAGCGCTGCGTCTGTTTTTAGTTTCTCGAAACCGCCTTTCACGCCCAAAACCGAAGAACAAATGTCACCGCCGAAGCGTCAGGCACGCCCCGTGCTTTCCGCTACTGGCACTTCAGCCCGAAGCGAATGGCTTTAAAGAACTTGTTCTGCCCGGCCGGTGTGGCTCAGTGGTTGAGCGTCGACCCGTGAACCAGGAGGTCACGGTTCGATTCCCAGTCAGGGCACAGGCCCGGGTTGTGGGGGGCTCCATCCCCAGTAGGGGGCGTGCAGGAGGCAGCCAACCAGTGATTCTCTCTCATCATTGATTTTTTTTTCTATCCCTCTCTCCTCCTGAAATCAATAAAAACGATTTTTTAAAAATAGAAGGATAGAAGGACTTGGGAATATTCTCAGAATCCTGTCTGAAACTTAACAAATCAGTCCAGATGGGAAATTTCCCCGAGGGCATCTTTTTAAAAATGTATAATACCGCAGGTTTCAGCTTGACCCTAACTGGAACCGCGGCGCCGGGGTTGCATTTGGGATTGAACTGGTCAGTGAGAGAGCATGGACATTCCTTATGATTAGTTATCAATAAGCTGATGTTTCAAGAGGGACTCTAATTAATGGGCTTGCTGTCAAGTTTATCAGCAATTCGAGGGAGAATCTCACATTGGATTAACGCCCCCAGGTTGGGTTCAAAAAGCTGTACGTGGGTCTCGAGTGTTTGTATAGACGCATATTTGTGAGCACGCTCAAACAAAGACGAACTTAAAACGAAACATGCTTTGCTTCTGTGTGTTCCAGGGCTAGGCCTGGTGTTCGCTGAGTTGCTAGAGTCACGTACACCCAGGGCCACGTTGGAGGCGGCAGATCCATGATGAGAGAGCTCATGGATGTTTCTCTCCCTCTCCCCTCCTCTCTCTGAAATCAGTTTTGTTTTTTTTAAATTGTACTTCTAGCCTTCGGTTGACATGTGTCTTATTTAAGCTTTCTCCCTTGTATGAAATTTTTGCTTTTCTTATGGCTTGTGAGTGTGGTGTCTCGTGTTGGGCTAACGTCCTGATGGACAAGGAGTAGAATAGCTTGGTCTTACTTAACGGTCAGTGCTATCAGCTATTTCAGGAAAATCAGATGATCAGAGTAGATTGATGACTCGGACGTGATCTTCGAATAACCTCTCACCCGATGTCCTTTCCTAACGTCGGTGAGATACCTCGGGGACTGAACTCTTACCTATCATGTATGAGCCGGGATAGCAGGGGGTTTGCTATTCATCATTTTGCTGAAAGTTGCAGGACCTGTCAGGGATGTTAAGTGAGGACTTACTATACCTGTAAGTTTTGTTTTTTTTTTAAATACTTTTATTGATTTCAGAGAGGAAGGGAGAAGGAGAGAGAGAGAAACATCAGTGATGAGAGAGAATCATCAATTGGCTTCTTCCTGCACGCTGCCCCCTTCCTTCCCGCCCACTCCACTGGACACTGAGCCCGCAACCCAGGCGCCCCTGACCGGAATTGAACCGGGAACCCTTCAGTCCGCAGGCCAATGCTCTATCCACTGAGCCACATCGGCCAGGGCTATCCCTTTAAGTTTATACACATATTTGCTTTCTTATTTTACCTTACATGTGAATATGTATCTAAGAACAACATTTTTTTAAATGTCAGCAAGAGTAAGCTTGTAAGTCTTTATCTTTTCAGTGTTTTGTAATGAATATATATTGCTTCATAACAAAAAAAAAGGTTTAGCCTTAGCTAGTGTGGCTCAGTGGACAGAGCATCAGCCTACAGACTGAAGGGTCCCGGGCTCGATTCCCAGTCAGGGCACATGCCCGGGTTGCCAGCTTGATCCCCAGTTGGGGGTGTGCGAGAGGCAACCAGTCAATGATTCTCCCTCATCATGGATGCTTCTCTCTCTCTCCCTCTCCCTTCCTCTCTGAAATCAATAAAAAAAAATTTTTTTTAAAGGTTTTAAAAAAGTCATAAGTGACGTAAAAAGTTTTACGAGATGGCCTTTTCGGAATCACATGGCTTACAGGTCAGGCTCATAAAAGGCCGTGTGTCAGGCTCCCCAGGGTTCATGAAATCCCCCTGATTTCATCATCAGAGCCACGTCTTTAGAAGACACACATCGTTTCTCCTTATTTTTGTATGTTGTTAATCCTCACCCCAGGATATTTTTCCCATTGATTTTTTTATTTTATTTTGTTTTTTAGAGAGAATGGAAGGGAGGAAGGGGGAGAGAGAAACATGGATGTGTACCCGCCTACTGTACCCGCCCCGACCGGAGGGCTCGAACCTGTAACGTGCCCTTGACCAGGAATCAAATCGAACCGTGACCTCCTGGTTCATAGGTCGACGCTCAACCACTGAGCCACGCTGGGCGGCTCTTTTCCGCTCTCCGGCTGAAGCCGCTCTAACGAGGAATGGCTTTCCTGCCTCCGGAGGGCACGGGGTTGGGGGGGGTGGAGTTGCTGAGTTCCTTTGAGTCATTTCCACTTTAAAAGACGCCCAGGCTGGCATTTGGACCGGCTCAGCGCTGGTTCCGGGCCAAGGCAGGGCGGCTGCCGGCTGCCTGCAGGCTGGGAGCGAAGAAAAGGAAGGAAGTGGGTGGAGAGGGAGGCCTGCAATCCCCGCCGACCCCTCCCTGGAGTGGCCCTCCACTCGGGGCCTTCTGTCCCCCATCTCCCCCTGCCCTCCCCCCAGCCCTGCTGAGACTCAGTTTCCCACCTGCCCACAAAGCCCGGGTGCCCGACGATGGGCTCCATCCATCACCAGGTCAGCGGCTTTTCTCAGGAAGCGCAGGTCCCTGAGGGTGTGGACATGGGCACTGCCGCCGGGCATGGGGCTGCGGTGCCACAGGGCACAGGGCGCCTGCCCGCTCCCTCACCGGCTCCCATGCTTCCTCCGGCTGGAATCTGCTTCCGCGGGTTGCACTCGCTTGTCCAGAAAGGTGGGGTCATGGTTTCTAGCTTTTAATCTATTTTTTTATATTTTATTGATTTTAAAGAGAGGAACTTGAGAGGGAGAGAGAGAAAGTATCCATGATGAGAAAGAATCATGGATCGGCTGCCTCCTGCATGCCCCCTACTGGGGATCCAGCCAGCAACCCGGGCATGAGCCCCGAACAGGTGTGGCTCAGGGGTTGAGTATCGTCCTAGGAACCAGGAGGTCAGGGTTCGAATCCCGGTCAGGGCACATGCCCGGGTTTCGGGCTTGATCCCCAGTAGGGGGCGTGCAGGAGGCAGCCGATCAGTGATTCACTCTCACCATAGATGTTTCTCTCTCCCTCTCCCTTCCTCTCAAAAAACAATAAAAAGATATTTATAAAAAAAACAAAGATAGGTCTGCCTGCATTCATTCTTCCTATGTGACCACCTCTGCTTATCTATGAGAAAAAAAGCCGGTGATGTCCGGAAAGCGGAAGTGACCCCACCGCCCGGGACGCGTGTTAGTAAAGAGCACAGATGGGGGTGTAGATACGGGTTTCCGGCTGCCCACAGGCCTCTGCTCCCACGGGCGCTGTTCACCTGCCCAACCACAAACGGTCCCCTGCACAGTCTTTTTTTTTTTTTTAATATATTTTATTGATTTTTCACAGAGAGGAAGGGAGAGGAATAGAGGGTTAGAAACATCGATGAGAGAGACACATCCCTCAGCTGCCTCCTGCACACTCCCTACTGGGGATGTGCCCGCAACCAAGGTACGTGCCCTTGACCGGAATCGAACCCGGGACCCTTCAGTCCGCAGGCCGGCGCTCTATCCACTGAGCCGAACCGGTTAGGGCTCCCTGCACCCTCTCGGTCCAGCTGCCTTGCGTGGTTGGCAGTTGTCGTCGTACTTGCCCAGGCGTCACTCACAGTTATTTTGAAATGGATCAGACTTTTCCTAAAAGGTGTTTAGATTCCAGGATTGGACACCAACCATTCAAGACGCATACGCACGGTCTCTCTTACCGCGGGAGACCCAGCTTAATGCCCATAAAGAAGGTGGCTCTTTCTCAATGGAGTCTTTGAAATACAAAGCAGTTACCCCTTGAACGTATTGGATGACAGTTGGCAGCGCCCACAGAAAGCGAATTAGAAGAGACCTAATAGGGGGGACCCCGTGTCCTGGGAGCCAGGGACAGACCCAGTTTATGCCTATGGTCTTGGCCTGGGTATTTTTTTTAAAAAATATATTGATTTAAAAGAGGAAGAGAGAGGTAGGAACATCAATGATGAGAGAGAATCATTGATCGCTGCCTCCTGCACACCCCAAGCTGGGGATCGAGCCTGCAAGCCAGGCATGTGCCCTTGACTGGGAATCGAACCCGTGACCTCCTGGTTCATGGGTCAGTGCTCAACCACTGAGCCACACCGGCCTTGGGGTGTTGAGTTAATGCTGCTTCTTCCTGGGAAAACCTTTTCATCCTTCTGTCTGCCTGCGGAATTACACCGGCCAGTTCTGGTCTGTGAGGAAGTCTCGTTTACACGGTTTATAGTTATGAATCCTTCTAAACTCCTTGGGCTGCTGTGTAGAGCAGGCTTTCCGCAGGCCTCTGGTATGCTGGGGCTCATATATAGGGTGTCCCAGAATTCACGCAAGAAGTAATTTTGATAGAAAACACGGGTTTATAATTAAAAATTGTAAATTTTTTTTTGATTCCTAAAGGATACAGTAGTATAGGGTTATGTATGGAATAGCACATCGGGTAAATGGCCTCCACGACTTTACTGGCACAGACGCAAAGCCGTGGTCTTCATTGGTCTTCACTGTCCCTGCTCCTGGGCCATCATTGGTACTTGGTGATGCTTATCCAATTGAAGGGGTTGAAATCAAAGGGCAACAGACATTAGAATCTGATTCAATCAACCAAGTAAAATTAGCTTTTATTTTTTGTTGTTGTTGTTAATGCTCATGCAAAATCTTGCGTGAATTTTGGGACACCCTTTAGAAAGATGTCTGATTTTTTTTTTTTTTTTAAGTAGGCAGGTAGAATGGCCTGGTGGGCTCAGTGGTTAGAGTGTCGATCTGTGTTCGGGTTCAATTCCCAGTCAAGGGCACATACCTGGGTTGCAGCTTTGATCCCTAGCCCTGGTTGGGTCGTGTGTGGGAGGCAACCAACCGATGTGTCTCTCTGACATCAATGTCTCTCTCTCTGTCTCGCCACCTCCCTCCCTTCCACTCTCTCTCAAAATCACTGGGGAAAAAAGAAAGTATGCATGCCACAGAGAAGCAGGGGGGCGCTCGGTCCCGTCGCACTAAAAACGCCGCCTTGTTGTGTGTTTTTTTAATTTTTATCCCTCCCCCCCCCCCCACCTTCCCAGATGCAGCAGCTGTTCTACGAGAACTACGAGCAGAACAAGAAGGGCTACATCCGGGACCTGCACAACAGCAAGATCCACCGCGCCATCACGCTGCACCCCAACAAGAGCCCGCCCTACCAGTACCGGCTGCACAGCTACGTGCTGAGCGGCCAGATCGCCGCGCTGCGCCACCGCACCCTGCAGCTGCACCGGGAGATCGTGCTCATGGGCCGCTACAGCGGCAGCCCCGGCGAGACGCGCAAGGACGACCTGCAGCTGGGCGCGCCCCCGTCCTTCACCCGCTTCCAGCCCCGCCGGCGCGAGGAGATCCTGGAGTGGGAGTTCCTGACGGGCCGGCACCTGTACTCGGCCGCCGACGGCCAGCCCCCCCGGCGGGGGATGGACTCGGCGCAGCGGGAGGCCCTGGACGACATCGTCATGCAGGTCATGGAGATGATCAACGCCAACGCCAAGGCGCGGGGCCGCGTCATCGACTTCAAGGAGATCCAGTACGGCTACCGCCGCGTCAACCCCATGTACGGGGCCGAGTACATCCTGGACCTGCTGCTGCTGTACAAGCGGCACAAGGGCAAGAAGGTGACGGTGCCCGTGCGCCGGCACGCCTACCTGCAGCAGACCTTCAGCAAGATCCAGTTCGCCGAGCACGAGGAGCTGGACGCCCGCGAGCTGGCCGAGCAGATCAACCAGGAGTCGGGCTCGCTGTCCTTCCTGTCCAACTCGCTCAAGAGGCTGGTGCCGTTCGGGCTGCCCGGCGCCGGGAGCGAGCGCAAGGAGCCCAAAGAGACGAAGATCAACGTCCTGATCCCGCTGTCGGGCCGCTTCGACATGTTCGCCCGGTTCATGGGCCACTTCGAGAAGACGTGCCTGGCGCCCAACCAGAACGTCAAGCTGGTGGTGCTGCTCTTCAACTCGGACTCGAACCCGGACAAGGCCAAGCAGGTGGAGCTGATGCGGGACTACCGGCTCAAGTACCCCAAGGCCGACATGCAGGTCCTGCCCGTGGCCGGGGAGTTCTCGCGGGCCCTGGCCCTGGAGGTGGGGTCGGCGCAGTTCCGCAACGAGTCGCTGCTCTTCTTCTGCGACGTGGACCTGGTGTTCACGGCCGAGTTCCTGCAGCGGTGCCGGGCCAACACGGTGCTGGGCCAGCAGATCTACTTCCCCATCATCTTCAGCCAGTACGACCCCCGGATCGTCTACGGCGGCAAGGCTCCCAGCGACAACCACTTCGCCTTCACGCGGAAGACGGGCTTCTGGAGGAACTACGGGTTCGGCATCACCTGCATCTACAAGGGGGACCTGGTCCGCGTGGGCGGCTTCGACGTCTCCATCCAGGGCTGGGGGCTGGAGGACGTGGACCTCTTCAACAAGGTGGTGCAGGCCGGCCTCAAGACGTTCCGCAGCCAGGAGGTCGGCGTGGTCCACGTGCACCACCCCGTCTTCTGCGACCCCAACCTGGACCCCAAGCAGTACAAGATGTGCCTGGGGTCCAAGGCGTCCACCTACGGGTCCACGCAGCAGCTGGCCGAGATGTGGCTGGAGAAGAACGAGCCGGGGTACAGCAAGGCCGGCAATACCAACGGCTCGGCCAGGACAGCCTGACGTCCAGCCCCCGCGCTGGGCCCAGACCTTTTTAATTCTCTAATTTATTTTTCTGGAAATCGTTTGTTTTTATTTTTATTTTTTTTTGGTACCAACCCCGTTTTGCAAGTTTATTGCACCAGGATCTGTTTTACACGTGACCTTTCTTATACCGAGGACTTCTTGTTGACGATTGAGCTTTTTTTTTTTCTTCTGGGAACAAAAAGGTGATGTTTCTGCCTTCGGACACATGTTTCTCCTCGCCGGACACTCTGTAGCAGAACCCCGCTGTTCTCCGTGACTTGAAATGTACCTGATGAATGAATGAGACGTTTTTTTTTGTCATTCGTTCCGTTTCTTCCCCAGGCCCCTGCCCCTGCGCTACCAAGTATTATGGTAACAAAACACTGTAACTCCGCTCACTGTTCTGTTGTAACTGGTCCCCATCGCACAGTCTCTACCTGTTGTCTCTGCCGCGCGGCTGGCGATATTCTGAAAGCCACGTTGGGTTCCGATGGTAGAAGAAGGGAATGGATCATCGTCCGTATCGTCACCCCCGGAAGAGCCGTCCCACATGCCATCCTGCTCCTTGCGGTCACGTGGAGGGGGGGGCTTTTAGGCAAAAGGGGGCGAGGGAGACACCCTAAGAGAATAGGGCTGTTCTTGCCATGAGTGTGGGCTCAGTGGATCTGGCGTTAAAATCCAAGAAGGATCTGGTATTTCCTCTCTCCTCAAAGGATAAAATATCAATTATAATTTTCTTTTAATCCTTACCTGAGGATGTTTTCCCATTGATTTTTATTTTATTTTTTTAGGGAGAGTGGAAGAGAGAGAGAAAGGCAAGAGAGAAACGTCGATGTGAGAGACACACATCCATCGGTTGCCTCCTGCACCCGCCCCGACCAGGGCCCGGACCCCGGGAGGAGCCTGCCACCGGGGCACCTACCCTTGACCGGAATCGAACCGGGGACCCTTCGGTCCGCAGGCCGACGCTCGATCCACTGAGCCACACCAGCCAGGGCCAAACCATTCATCTTTAGGATGGCAAAGAAGGACGGTGGTGAATCGGCTGTACCCTGATGCAAGTGTGTGTGGGGGTGAAATTGTATTTGCTTTTGTTCCTTCATCTCCTGCCTGTGTTATGTCGGTGGAGACGGCTATTTCATTCTTTCCAATTCCCTTTATTTCCCCCCCTTTTGTCTCCAGAACACCTTTAATTTATTTGATGCTCGTTGTTAAGCGCGCTGCCGATTCTCCAGGACCTGCTAGGCGATCTCGTATTTATGTGTATCAGGGCGTGTCCAGTGGGTTTTATTTGCAGTAAACCGAACTCCAAAGATTTCATCCCGAAAATGCGTCCCCACCCCCCACATTCCTTACCATTTTTGGGTTTTTTGACTAAACTATCAAGTGTTCTTTGACAACTTTGGTGCTCACACGTTTTTTAGGAGCAAAAGCAAAATGAACCTGTCACCAGGCCAGGACGTTCCGTTTCCCCTGGCGGCCCGCACGTGCCTTAACCACACGGTGTTCCTCACGTCGATGCCCAGCAGCGACAGCCTTGCCACGTCAGTCAGTGCTCGTCCTTGGAGGTCTGCCGATCTGTACATAGCCGGTCGCTCCTTCGGCGCAATAAACCCGTCGACAGTATTTTTCTATCGGACTCTGCAGAGCCGTTGTGTCTCGTTGACTCCTCTGTTCCGGCCCGAGGGTTGTATGCCATCCGGGGAGTAAAAAGCTTAAGCCACGAGTTCACGGCGTTTCTCGGTTGATTTGAGGGCGATATTGAAGCGGACTTGCAGGGTGGGAGTGAAATGACACGAACCTTTTTAAAATATATATATATTGTTATTGCCCTGGCTGGTTTGGCTCAGTGGATAGAGCATCGGCCTGCGGACTGAAGGGTCCCAGGTTCGATTCCAGCCAAGGGCACATGCCCAGGTAGCAGGCTTGATCCCCAGTGGGGGGCGTGCAGGAGGCAGCTGATCCCATGATTCTCTCTCATCATTGATGTTTCTATCTCTCTCCCTTCTTCACTGAAATCAGTTTAAAAATATATATGAATATATATATGTGTGTGTGTATATATTTTTTAAATATATTTTTATTGATTTCAGAGAGGAAGGGAGAGGGAGAGAGATAGAAACATCGATGATGAGAGTCATTGATCGGCTGCCTCCTGCACGCCCCCTACTGGGGATCAAGCCCGCAACCCAGGCATGTGCCCTGACCGGGATGGGAACCGTGACCTCCTGGTTCATAGGTCGATGCTCAGCCACTGAGCCACACTGGCCAGGCTCCCCTGTGCTTGCTTGTCAGTCCTCCCAGCCCTCGGCTGGGGCCCGCCCTGGGAATTAGGCGGTGTGGCTGTGAGCGAGCTGCTGTAATCTGGCTAAAAGGCGCTTAGGGGCGGCAGGGGCTGGGGGCCGGCGGGGGACCTGCCTGCCGCCGTGGCCCCGCAGGACTGCACCTACCTCCCGGGGCCCCCTGCCCTCTCCCCAGACGATGTCCCTGCTGTCCCACTTGGGGGAAAAGGCCCCAAGACCCCCTCAGCTCAGTCTAACTTGTAATAGACACGAATGAAAATGCAGGTGACAGCGCGATGGTTCAGATGACAGCGACCCCTTCGGTCTGACTTCCAGTAAAAGACAAAGCGGCTGCCCTGGCCGGTGTGGCTCAATGGATAGAGCGTCGGCCTGCGGGCTACAGGGTCCCGAGTTTGATTCCCAGTCGAGGGCACGTACCTGGGTTGCAGGCTCGATTCCCCGCTGGCCCTGGCCGGGACGCGTGCAGGAGGCAAGCAGTCGATGTGTTTCTCTCACATTGATGTCTCTCTCTCTGTCTGTCCCCCTCCCTTCCACTCTCTCTAAAAATCAATGGGAAATATCCTCGGTGAGGATGAACAAAAAAATAACTACAAAGGGGAGTCTGCGCCCCGTATCTTGGTTGCGTCATCGGGCGAACACGCAGCCCCAGGAGCCCAGCTCCGCCGCTGCAAACGCTGAGTCATGACAGTGAGAAGACGGGCAGACGGGTGTCTCAGTGACTCAGGGCCTGCGGAGCGGCCAGTTCCAGACACACGGCCTCCACTCCCAGGCCGCAGACACTGGTCTCCGGAGACCCGGGGTCAGGGCCAGGAACGGAAGCGGCCGGCTCCAGATACGAGCAGCCACCGTGGCTCAGTGACTGAGCGTTGAACTAGGAACCAGGAGGTCAGGGTTCGATTCCCGGTCAGGGCCCAGGCCCGGTTTGCGGGCTTGACCCCCAGTAGGGAGCATGCAGGAGGCAGCCGATCCATGATTCTCTCTCGTCATTGATATTTCTCTTCCTCTCTGAAATCAATCCATATATATATATTTTTTATTATTATTTTTAAAGAAGAATTCACTAAAGTGGGCATCCCAGGGACAGGACGGGCAGCAGGAGGGAGACTGATTCTGTACTGTTGGGTGTTGCCCAGTATCCCACTGGGTACACCAAGCTGTGGCTCTAGAGACCGGTGAGCGTTTGGGGTGAGGGGCAGTGGGTAACGGCACAAAGACCGGTGTTCACAGGTGTCTGGGTTGTCCCTGTGGCGGGAGCAGGGGCCTCTGGGTTGGAGTCAGTGGCAGGCTGGCCCGGGTAGCCCTCGCTCACGACCATTCCTTGTGCACAGCTCTTCCCAACTCCCAAGTTCACCGGCATCCCGCTGGCCGCCTGACATCAGTGAGGTGGGGGTATTTACACCACAGGAAGCGGCAGCTGCTTCAAATTGGCCTTTTCTCTCTGTTTTAATTTATTTTTTAAATGTGTTTTTATCGATTTCAGAGAGGAAGGGAGAGAGAGGGAAACATCAATGAGAGAGAATCATGGGTCGGGTGCCTCCTGCACGCCCCCTACTGGGGATGGAGCCCACAAGCCAGGGATGGAACTGTGACCTCCTGGTTCATAGGTATATGCTCGACCACTGAGCCACACCAGCCAGGTCAGGCCCTACCTCTTCACTATTCTGGGGAGAAGCTCATCTCTGGACCTGGCCTGGCTCCTCGTGAGCAGGGGAAGTGGCCGGGTGGCCGGCCTCGGGCCTGTCTCCCCGCCAGGACTGTCCCCTTGAATGATGACCGCTCATCTGCGGCCAGAGGGTCAGAGTGGAGCCTGGCTGTTCCCGGAGCTGGTTTCTCCCTCCCCCGGGGGTGTGGGCCGGGAAGGCTGGATGCCTTTGTCCCTGTGGTCACTGGGAGCTTGGACGCGGTCCCTGGCCAGGCCCCGAGCCACCAGCTGGCTTCCTTCAACGGAAGACGCTATCTGTCTGCCGACGGGCCTGTGGCAAGGACCGCGGGCAGCCCGCCTCCGGGAGGACCAGCTGCAGGGCACTGAGCTGCGCTTCCTTTTCCGCCGAGAGGGGACTCTGGCTGGAGGGCAGCGGGTTTTGGCTCGGCTCCCCTGCAGATCGTCACCCTGCCCCCTTCCTGACTTGTTCCTCTCTCTCTCCTCTTTTTTTAAATATATTTGTATTGATGTCAGAGAGGAAGGGAGAGGGGGAGAGAGAAACATCTATAATGAGAAAATCATGGATCGGCTGCCTCCTGCACGTCCCACACTGGGGATGGAGCCTGCAACCTGGGCCTGTGCCCTGACCGGGAATCGAACCGTGACCGCCTGGTTCCTAGGTGGACGCTCAACCACTGAGCCACGCCGGCCACGCTGAGCTAATCTTTTAATCACCAGCATTAAAATGCAGCCAACCAGCTCACCCTTGGCTTTGTGTGCAAGGCCCCCGCCCCCCCCCCCCGTGGACCCCCCACAGTGCATTGTGGGGGGGGCCCCGGGCCGTTTACATGCATGTAAAAGGCGCTTCAGGAGGCCCCACGCCTCCTGGCTGTCTGGCGCGTGGATGTGCGTGATGACAGTTCTACCAGAGACTCCCAGGCATGGATGTGTGTGATGACAGTTCTACCAGAGACTCCCGGGCAGTGTGAGGGGGAGCAGCACCCCCAGGCGGGTCAAAGGCATTGCCCTCACCAGTTAAGTGCAAGTTCATGGAGCCCACGGGCAGGGTGGTTTTGTCCAGGCTTGTGGGGTGGTAGGAACTTGATGTTTCTATCTCCCTCTTCCTTCCTCTCTGACATCAATAAAATATATTTAAGAAATGAAAAAAGACACACGTACTGTGGGCAGCATTTAATCGGCTCCAGCTGTGTACGGTGCCCAGCTAGGCCTTTTTGTGCATCTTTATTCTTTAGTCCCCACCGGGGTCTGCAAGGCAGAGGGTCTGCATCTACGTTCCCAGCTGAGCAGCCGAGTCAGGCCCCTCCCCAACCCCCAGGCAGTCAGGCCCCTCCCATCCCCCCACCCCCAGGCAGTGCCTCTGAAGGGAAGGAAGCTCCAGCCACACAGACGGCCTGGGCCTGGCGCCTCCGCAGGTGAGGTCACGCTCTGGGGGTTCCTGGGTTCGCTCCTCTTGAGGGGGCAGAGACTCGGCAGCCTGGAAACGCGGGCCCCAGCGAGGCAGGCGGGGGCTGGCCCCGACCGACCTTGGCTTCATGGGGGGTCCCTCAGCCTCCCACAGGCCTCCCTCAGGGTTGGGGGGCCAGTCCCAGCCGCCTCGGGAGCTTGGGCTCCTGGAGGAGGAGGGACGGGGGACTCCACGGGGCTCCCCCCTGTTTAACCTTCGCTTTGTCTGTGGGGCACTCACTGCACAGCCATCAGCGCCCAGACCACACCTCGGAGCTGATTGCTGTTGTTAATATAGTTTTCCTAATATTGACGTGGGAGATGAGCTAGCCTTTTTTTTTTTGTACCCACAATGCCTAGAAGGTAGGAGTATGGGATGGAAGGATGGATGGACGAGTGAATGGATGGGTAGATGGGGGTGTGTGGCTGGATGGCTGGATTGGGGGTGAGCAGATGAGGAAGTTGAAGGCAGGGAGGGCTAGCTGCCCAGTCAGCTGCCACAGAAGCCGGCAGCACCCCAGTCCTCACCTAAGCGCTCTGTCTTCCTCCTCGTCCCTGTTGGTCTCTCCTCCCACATGCCTGGCCTTTGGCCCCAGCAGCAGGCAGAGGCTCTGGGCACCCTGGCAGGAGCAGCCCCTCCCCGTGCCCACCCAGGACCCTGGGAGCCTGCCGTTAACCACCCAGGCGGCCCCTCCTACCTCGCAGCCTGAGTGTGAGAGAATCGGGGACATATGGCGAGAGGCCCTGACAGATGGGGAGGCAGTGAAGGGCGCCCTGCAGCTGTGGCCAGGCCAGACGCAGGCCCCGGGCGCTGGGGTCCCGCCGAGCTCAGGAACCCAATGCGAGAACATGGGGCTGGGGCGGAGGAGGGCCAGGGGTCAGGAAGAGAAAGGTCCGTGAGCACAAGGATTATGAAGATTTTTCAATTGGTTTTTAGAGACACGGGTGTAGCCTGGCCCATGTGGCTCAGTGGCTAGAGCGTCGGCCTTTGGCTGAAGGGGCCCGGGTTCGATTCCGGTCAAGGGCATATGCCCGGATTGCAGGTCGATCCCCAGCAGGGGGCGTGCAGGAGGCAGCCGATCCATGATTCTCTCTCATCATGGATGTTTCTCTCTCTCTCCCTGTCCTTCCACTCTGAAGTGAAAAAAAAAAAAAAGATCCAGGTGTAGAGACAGAGGCGGTGACCTCTGACCTCCCCCTGGCCTGGATCATGTGGCGGAGGCAACAGCCCCGGGCCAGCTGGTCCCCAGGCGCTGCTCTGGGCTCCGCTCCAAGGGGCCTGGCCCGCGCCTGCTCCTGCAGCCTCTCCATCAAGCCCTCAGCCCTCATTTCCTGTCCAAACTCCCTTTTGCTCCAAACTGTTAGCATGGCGTCTGTTTCCTGTAACTAAGCCCTGGCCGATACGGGCTGGAATCTGAAACCCGGGACGCTTTTGTTTCTAAGTCAATAGACATTTTTCCCAGGCCGGCTCCCGGGGCGGTGTGTGCGGAGCATGTGAATGAGCCGCGAGGCGCTGGGGGACGGCGAGAAATGGCACTTTTTTTTAATGTAAAAATATATTTTTTATTGATTTCAGAGAGAGAAAGGGAGAGAGGGAGAAAGAGAAACATCCATGATGAGAGAATGGTCAATTGGCTGCCTCCTGCACGCCCCACACTGGGGATGGAGCCCACAACCCAGGCCTGTGCCCTGACCGGGAATCGAACTGTGACCTCCTGGTTCATAAGTCAGCGCTGACCATCGAGCTCACCAGTCAGGGAGCCGGCTTCTCTAATATCTTGGTTACTCTTCTTCTCGGACCCCGGGGGACATGGCCTCTTCTGGAGCGGGCCCGGCCCCCAGCGTTGGAGGCACGAGGGCGCCCCCTGTCCCAGCCGCCGAGGGGAGAGCATGCCTCATGGCCTGGCTCGGCCGCGCCAATGTAGTGTTTAAATATTTATTTTTAGTGGCCGCTGGTTAAACAAATAGCAGCCTTGGTTTGGTGAGGGCAACCCTGCGGAGTAAAAATAAAGCTGACCTGTCCCTGGTCAGTCACTCCTCCCAGCGCCTGCCGGGAGGACCCTGGGCCTAGGAGCCCCGGGCGGCCAGGGCGAGTGGGGGGCCAGGGATGCCAGGGCCCTGCGGGGGGCCAGGCCAGCGGGTGACCGCAGCTCCTCGCTGAGAAAATCGCAGCTGGCCCGGCTGGCGTGGCTCAGGGGTTGAGCGTCGACCTGTGAACCAGGAGGTCAGGGTTCGATTCCCGGTCAGGGCACAGGCCCGGGCTGCGGGCTCCATCCCCAGTGTGGGGCGTGCAGGAGGCAGCTGATCCATGATTCGCTCTCATCATTGATGTTTCTATCTCTCTCTCCCTCTCCCTTCCTCTCTGAAATCTATAAAAATATGTTTTTTTAAAAGAATATGGCCCTGGCCGATTTGGCTCAGTGGATAGAGCGTCGGTCTGCGAACTGAGGGGTCCCAGGTTCGAGTCCAGTCAAGGGCTCATGCCGCAGTTGCAGGCTTGATCCCCAGTAGGGGTGGCGTGCAGGAGGCAGCCGATCCATCATTCTCCCTCATCATTGGTGTTTCTCTCCCTTCCTCTCTGAAATCAATAAAAATATATATTTTTTTTAAAAAGAATATGAAAAGCAGCAGCCCCCATTATATTGGGTAACTTGTGTGGTGAAGATGAAATAAAACCACTTCACTTGGAAACTCTGCAGGGGAGCGAGTCTCTCCTGCCTGGATTGGAGGCTGGGGACCCAAGGGCACCGGTGCTGGTGGGACATATGGATGAATTTCCGAAGCAGGGAAGCCAAGCGGGGCTGACAGGGGTCTGGGTGGCTCTCCGAGCAGCCGGGACCTCCTCACCTGAGCTGAGGTCCCAGAGGTCAGCCAGTGCCCCCAGGAGACCCGGGCCCGGGCACCCATCGGTGAGATTCTGCTTCCTGGCCATTGTGGGCAGTTTGGCTCAAATCAGCTGGACGGGTTCGACTGTTTCCTGGGAGAACAGGAGCCAGCAGGTGCCTGAGCAGCCCAGGTTAGGAAAGGCCTTGGTACAGCGGTGTTTTATAAACAGCATCCCCCTCAGCCTCTGGTGGGCGAGCTGGGCCCAGGGCCCCGCCCCACCCGGCACCCGGGGGACCTGCTCAGGCCTCCGAGCAGCTGCTGCGGAGCCTGGAGCCTCCCCTCTCGGCGCCGGATACTCCCCAGCTGTTCCTGCCCGCCTGGCGGTCTGTCAGAGATCTCCGCCAGGACCACAGCCAGCCGGCCGGCCTCCAAGGACCGTCCCCGGGGCCGCCGCACCTGGCCAGCCTGGATGGATGGATGGATGGATCCGGCCTTTGTTCGCTCCACGCACCTGGCCGAGGAGGAGGCGGCTCCTGGGAGTCGGGCCTCGGGGCTGGGCTGCAGGGCTGCATCGTGAATGGTGCCCGGGGCGATGCACAGGGAACAACGCTCAGGTGCCCCCTCGGGAGAGAGGAGGGCCTTGAATGCCAGGGCTTGGCTTGGCAAGGTGTCTAGTGATGTGGGTTGTTTTCTGAGAGGGAGTTTGATAAGTTCTAGTTTGGAAGGAAGCAAAGAGAGAGGAAGGGAGGGAAGGAGGGTGGGAGGAAGGGAAAGAAGAAAAGAAAGGAAGAAAGAGGCCTAGCCATTGCTCAGTGGTTAGAGCGTCAGCCTGCGGACTGAAGGGTCCCGGGTTCGATTCCGGTCAAGGGCAGGTATCTCGGCTGCAGGCTCGATCCCCTGGTCAGGACGCAGGAGGCAACCGATCGATGTCTCTCTCTCTCTCACATCGATGTTTCTCTGTCTCTCCCCCTCCCTTCCACTCTCTAAAAAAAAACAAAAGCGGAAAGAGAAAAAGGAGAAGTGTATGGCGAACGCTCTCCCAGCCTCCGCGGGTGCTGGCGTGTGAGCACTGATTTGCATCAAGTTCCTCAGTTATTTTATGGAGCAATCAGGCCCCTGGTGACACCCCCCCTCTCCCCCCAGTGCTCTTTTCTGGGGCTGGGCCAGCTAGTGCCTTGACGCCTGCCTTCCCCTAAAAGCAACACAGCCCTTTTGGAAAGTTGCATAAACCATGTCCCATCAATGTCATCGAGACGGTAAGTGCCTCAGACATTTCGGGTCTTGTTGCCGGAGTGTGGTTTGTGCAGCCAATTTCGCAAGAAGCCAAAAAGGCAGCCAGATACCAGCCCCTCACCCCGTACCCTCCCCAGTGCCACCCCCTGCCTCCCTGCTGGTAGGAGAGCAAAGCCCTGCAACCTACTTGGAAGGCAGTTTTGTCCAAGCTGCAAATTACAAGTGCGTTTACCTTTGACCCGGCCGTCCCACTTCTGGGAATTCTCCTCTTTGCCACGTTGTTTGTGACAGTAAGAGATTAGACCCCAGTGTCCATTGATAGAGGAAGAGAGAAGTGAGTGACCCAGCAGCTGTCAAAGAATGAAACACAACTGCAGACGTAAACCCTCTGGTGGGAGGGAAAGGGTACTGCATGGTCTGGGACAGGAAGCGGAGAGGTTTGTTTATTTTATTTTTTTAAATCTTCACCCGAGGATATTTTTCCATTGATTTTTTAGGGAGAGTGGAAGAGAGAGGAAAAGACAGAGAGAAATATCCACGTGAGAGACACACATCGATGGGTTGCCTCCTGCATGGGCACTGACCAGGGCCCAGGCAGGGAAGGAGCCTGCAACCGAGGTACATGCCCTTGACCGGAATCGAACCCAGGACCCTTCTGTGTCAGCAGGCTGATGCGCTATCCACTGAGCAAAACCGGCTAGGGTTTGCTAGTGTTGTTATAACAAAACTCAACAAGGACGCACAAGAAATAAAAGTGAAACCTTTGGGGGCACGGGGGTTGGTTGAAAGGAAAGGTGTGAGCGAGATTTCCCAATGGATAATTTAAACTATGCACCTGGCTTTTTATTCATATATATGTGTGTGGGTTTTTTTTATTGATTTCTGAGAGGAAGAGAGAGGGGGAGAGAGATAGAAATATCAATGAGGAGAGTCACTGATCGGCTCCCTCCTGCACGCTCCACACTGGGGATCGAGTCCTCAACCCGGGCCTGTGCCCTGACCGGGAACCAAACCATGACCTCCTGGTTCCTAAATTGATGCTCAACCACTGAGCCACACAGCCAGGCCTCCACATGGGTTTTTTAATTATGTGAGTGTATTATCTAACTCTCCCCACAAAGCACCCATTTCCCCCCAGTTGAAGCCCTAAAACGATGAGCAGAATATTGGTCCCCATGACCATAGATTCTAGGTGAGAGCTTATTTGGTGCAAATGCTGCTGTGTAACAGGAGTGGAAACGTGCCCACATTTCTCCGTTGGCTTTCTTCTTGCTCCTCCCTGCACTTCATTTTTGCAGCCCCCATAATCCTAGGGCCTCGTGCCAGCTGTGGTTTTTCCTAAACCCTTAACCACATAAAAGAAAGAATCCCTTTGCCACAGGTTCTTGGACTATTGTGTTAACCAGAGGGCTCAGGTGCTGGAACTCTGTGGCAACGTCGCCCTCTTGTGGTTCGGAGCTGTTACTGCTACGAGGAGGTGTCTCTTGGGCCCAAAGAGTCCTGACCAGATATTTTACTTCCTGGCCCATAACAGCCGGTTCCTAATGATCCCCGTCACCAGCATGTTCCAGGGTGACACCGTGGTCCCTGATTTTTGGCTGACTAGCTGGAACCCGGATTCTTTATCCACCTGAGTGTAAGGTGGGGGAAAGGGTACTGGGGGTCAAATCTGCAACCTGGGCATGTGGCCTGATAGGGAATGGAACCTTGATCTGGTGCATAGGTCGATGCTCAACCACTGGGCCACACTGGCCAGGCAATGGTTCATCTTTTACAAGTGAAACATCACAAAGGAGGTGTTAAACAGTTAAAGGAAGAAAATTCAGCCCCAACAGATTTGGCTCAGTGGGTTGGCCTGCGGCCTGAAGGGTCCGGGTTCTATACTGGCCAAGGGCACATGCCTAGGTTACGGGCTCAATACCCACTAGCAGCCGTGGGCAAACTACGGCCCGCGGGCCGGATCTGGCCCGTTTGAAATGAATAAAACTAAAAAAAAAAAAAAAAAGACCGTACCCTTTTATGTAATGATGTTTACTTTGAATTTATATTAGTTCACACAAACACTCCATCCATGCTTTTGTTCCGGCCCTCCGGTCCAGTTTAAGAACCCATTGTGGCCCTCGAGTCAAAAAGTTTGCCCACCCCTGGTCTAGGGGATCCCCAGTAGGGGGTGTGCAGGAGGCAGCCGATCAATGATTCTCTCTCATCATTGATGTTTCTATCTCTCTCTCCCTCTCCCTTCCTCTCTAAAATCAATAAAAATATATTTAAAAAACAAAAGACTAGGCTTGGTACCACGAGGGCCTATGGTCTCTCTCTTTAAAAATCATATTCCTGCCGAAACCGGTTTGGCTCAGTGGATAGAGCATCAGCCTGCGGACTGAAAGGTCCCAGATTCGATTCCCATCAGGTGCATGTACCTGGGTTGCGGGCACTTCCCCAGTGGGGGATGTGCAGGAGGCAGCTGATCGATGTTTCTAACTCTCTATCTCTCTCCCTTCCTCTCTGTAAAAAATCAATAAAATATATTTTTAAAAAAATTTAAAAAAATAAAAATCATATTCCTATTTGTCAATTAGCTTTTGAGAGAGCTATGTATGTTCCCTTCAAAAAATTCTGGGGGGGGGGACCCACTCCAAGTCACATTTCAAATAGGTTAAGAGAGGCGAGCGTCAGGCAGCGGGTGCAGGACACTGTGGGCGGAGGACGGGGCCGTAATGACGGGGACTGTCTGTGACGGTGACGCCGAGTGCGTGTTGGGGGGCCTCGCTGGGCTCATTCCTCCCGGAGAGGTTTGTCTTGCGGGCGGAGGAGGAGAAAGGCGGGGATCAGCGGCCTTTCTCAGCCGAGAAGGTGACGGGGCGGCGGGAGCCGGCTGCGCGGCTTCCCCACAAACGTAAACACTCGGGGCGAGCGGACGGGGACACCCGTCACGCGTCCAAACCCGGCGGTGCTGCCACTCCGTCGCTGCGCCGCGCCGCCATTGGCCGGGGAGGCCGAAGCCCCGCCCCCGAGCGCACGTCGTCTACGTAGGGGCGGGCGCGAGGCCGGAAGCCGGAAGTCGGAAGCCGGAAGTCGGCAGCCGGAGCTGACGCGGCGCAGCCCCCGCAGCGCAGCGGCCGCCATGGAGCGGGACGGGGAGCAGCTGTCGGCGCGGCCGGCCCTGGAGTCGGAGGGGCTGCGCTTCCTGCACGTCACCGGTGAGCCGCCGCGGGACGCGGGACCGAGGGGAGGCGGGCGGGGGTCCCCATGGTCGGTGCGTGGTCCTCCGCGGCGCGCCGGGGCCTGGGAGGCCTTTCCCTCCTGGAGCCGCTCTTCCCAGGGCGGCGGCGGCGGCGTCCGGCCGCTTTCTTTTCTTTTTTAATTGGAAAGCAAGCTCTGGGCTTGCGGTCCCTGGGATCCCTGGGCCATGGCGTGCGCCCCCTCCCCGCCGCCCCGGGGTCCCCCTTAGGGCCCCCCGTTTCTCCGTGTCCCCGGGTGTGGGCGGCCTGTGCCCGCCCGAGTTGGCTCGGCTTCGCTTTATCCCCAGGAAGGAGTGTTTGTCTTTCCAGTTCCTCACAAACTGGCTTTTTTCTGGTGTGTTTTGCTCGCAGTGGGCTCCCTGCTGGCCGCCTACGGCTGGTACCTGGTCTTCGGCTGCGTCCTGCTGTTCGCGGTCTTTCAGAAGCTCTCGGCCCGCCTGAGGGCCTCCAGGCAGAGGCGGCCGGACCCGGCGGCGGCTGCTGTAGGTTCGTACCTGGTACCGACAGTGAAACCGAGGCTGTGGTTGGGAGTAAGGAGCCCCGGATGGTGATCGGTGGGGGCGGGGGGGGGAGGGGACAGGGGACGGGACCGCTTGGCGCTTCCGAAACGGAACGGGGGTGAACGAACCTGCGATCTCGGGTTCCCCAGGGCAGAGATTTTTATTTTTTTAAATATATTTTATTGATTTTTTTTTTTTACAGAGAGGAAGGGAGAGGGATAGAGAGTTAGAAACATCGATCAGCTGCCTCCTGCACACCCCCTACTGGGGATGTGCCTGCAACCAAGGTACATGCCCTTGACCGGAATCGAACCCAGGACCCTCCAATCCACAGGCCAATCGATGCTCTATCCCCTGAGCCACACCGGTTAGGTCCAGGGCAGGGATTTTTTTTAAAACACAAACTCCTCGGTTGGTATCTGAGTCACGGCACCAAAAAAAAAAACCACACACACACACACACAAAAAAACAATTTTTATTTCAGAGAGGAAGGGAGAGGGGGAGGGAGATAGAAACATCAATGATGAGAGAGACTTATTGTGCCTCCTGCACGCCCCCTACTGGGGATCAAGCCCGCAACCCAGGCATGTGCCCTGACTGGGAATCGAACCCAGGACCTCTTGGTCCATGGGACAACGCGCAATCCACTGAGCCACCACAGCCAGACCCGGGCAGGGATTTTTAATGGGGGTGGATTAGGTTGGAAACTTCACTCACGGGTCTGCCTGTGAACCCCGAGTGACCTCAGGCCTGGAGCGAGGAGGGACTCCGGTGTGGGTTAGTCGGGTCCTTCCCACTCACTTTATGCTGATTGATCACCTTCTCACTAGTCCTACGCAGCGCTGCCGTTTCCATAGCAGCAGCATCAAACACAGGTGGTCATGCATCGGAGTCACCGTAGTTACCGACGTTGGGGAGAAGGAGCAGAGGCCGTAAAACTCATCAAGCCTGCCTCTCCTTCCCCGTGCCCCGTGGGGCTTGGGCCTGCATGCCCAGTCAGTCTCTTGGATTGTTGGCCCTATGGGCAACGAGAAACTACAAAGTCCAAGTGTAAACCTTTAAAGCAGGTTGAGAGTGGTGTTGGGAATAGCCCCAGGCACCTGCCACAGCCACCTCCACCAGCAACTGCAGGGAAAGGTGTGTGGTGTTGATATTTAATTTGGGCATGAAAATGTACGTTAAAAAACTACACTTGGGCCGAAACCGGTTTGGCTCAGTGGATAGAGTGTCGGCCTGTGGACTGAAGGGTCCCGGGTTCGATTCCGGTCGGGGGCATGTGCCTGGGTTGCGGGCACATCCCCAGTGGGGGATGTGCAGGAGGCGGCTGATCGATGTTTCTCGCTCATCGATGTTTCTGACTCTCTATCTCTCTCCCTTCCTCTCTGTGAAAAATCAATAAAATATATTTAAAAAAAAAACTACACTTGGGACCTGGCTGGTTTGGCTCAGTGGATAGAGCATTGGCCTGGGGACTAAAGGGTCCCGGGTTCGATTCCGGTCAAGGGCACATGCCCGGATTGTGGGCTTGATCCCCAGTGGGGGGCTTGTGGGAGGCAGCCAATCAGTGATTCTCTCATCACTGATGTATCTCTCCCTCTCCCTCTCTGGAATCAATAAAAATTAAAAAAAAAACAACACAAAAAACAAACTACACTTAGTTGATTTTATTCTAAGCTGACTCAACAGTTAGCAAGGTTCCTGTAGTCACACCTCCATATCCAAAGTGGAAGTATACTTTTTGTTCCCTTTTTATTTTAAATATTTTTATTGCCCTGGCCGGTTTGGCTCAGTGGATAGAGTCTCAGTCTGCAGACCAAAGGGTCCCAGGTTCGATTCTGGTCATGGGCACATGCCTG
Source organism: Myotis pilosus (assembly GCA_036010255.1). NCBI lineage: Eukaryota > Metazoa > Chordata > Mammalia > Chiroptera > Vespertilionidae > Myotis > Myotis pilosus. The sequence continues at coordinate 1,437,222 of JASKON010000031.1, read as the reverse complement.
GGTTGCGGGCTCTGTCCAAGGTGCAGGAGGCAGCCAATCAATGATTCCCTCATCATCATTGATGTTTCTCTCTCTCCCTTCCTCTCTGAAAGCAATAAAAATATGTTTTTAAATATATTTTTACTAGTGACCTGGTGCACGAAATTCATGCAGGGGGGTGGGGGGGTAGGGAAGGGGGTACATGTCCCTCAGCCCAGCCTGCACCCTATCCAATCTGGGATCCCTCGGGGGATGTGACTGCCATTTTAGGCCCGATCCCATAAACTGGCAGTCAGCCATCCCTCTTGCAATCCAGGACTGCTGGCTCCTAACTGTTCACCTGCCTGATCACCCCTAACCACTGCCTGCCAGCCTACTTGCCCCCCCCACCAGCTTTCTCACCCCCAACTGCCCCCCCGGCAGCCTGATTGCCTTCACCCTGCCTGCCTGCCCACCCTGACAGGGCTCTGGGATCAGTGGCAGAGCAGAGGTAGGCATTTCCCACGTGGCCTGTGCTCCACCATTAATCCCCACCCACGGAGGCCCTGCCTGCCCTATGATCAGCCGCTGCCCACCCTGCCATGGCTCTGTGATCAATGCTGCACAGAGAGAGGCTCTGCCCACCCAGTGGGGCTCTGCTATGGGCCCTCCCAGGCACGGCTTGGTCCGGAAGGAGGTCTGGAAGTTTGTCCAGAAGGTCTCCCGGTCTAATTAGCATATTACCCTTTTATTAGTATAGATTGCTTTCAGAGAGGACTTTCAGAGAGGATGGGGGAGATAGAAACATCAATGATGAGAGAGAATCATTGATTGCACGCCCCCTCACTGGGGATCAAGCCCACAGCCTAGGTATGTGCCCTTGACCGGAATTAAACCCGGGACCAGGCCAACACTCTGTCCACTGAGCCAAACCAGCTAAGGCTTATTTCCTTTTTAAAGTTTTGCTCATCCTGTCACCACCACCCACACACACACCCCACACTCCTTTGCCAGCTACTTGACCATGACATTTTGACCCGCATTTTATGTGGATTCATTCAGCTAAGGGGCCTTGTTCCTGCGCTGTCTGTAGGGAGTGATGATCACCTCCCTGTCCTTTCAGTGATGGCCAGCTGTCTTCTAGAATTCTGGTCAACCTCGGCACTGGGTATCTCACTTTGGTTGCCTCCTGCACGCCCCCTACTGGGGATCACGCCCGAAACCCAGGTCCAGCCGAGTGTGTCTGTCAGAGCACTTACCTTTCAGGCTGGGCCTCCCCAGGTCTTCCTGAATTTGGAGTTGGGGGGAAGGGGCAGGAATCTGCATCTCCGGGAGGTTTCCGGTGCCGAGGGGCAGCCTCCCCCCCAAACAGCCAAAACAGGTGCGGAGGGGTCCCACATCTGTACTCCCACGCCTTTGTAATTGTGTGGACTCTGGAGAGTTTCCGTGGTGCACAAGGTGCTTTATCTTCCCTCATTCTTCTCTCCTCACAGCTCCCGAGGATGTTGTGAGAAGGCAGGAGGCTTTGGCGGCCGCGCGCCTGAAAATGCAGGAGGAACTAAACGCCCAAGTAGAAAGGCACAAGGAGAAACTCCGGCAGGTAGGGCTGCTCCGCCCTCAGCCACAGGGTCTGAGGCTTGGCGGGGAAACACTGTGCACAGGGGTGAGTCCTGGGAACGGACTCGGCAGCATCTTGTCAGCTGAGGGCAACGCTCTCCTTGTGCGATTTGTTAGGGGACGTCTTGTACTTACGTTTTTGCTTCTTAGTGGCTCTCCCAGCAGGATTTCAGCCACCATCTGCGTGTGGAGGGTGTCATGGCAGCAGAGCACACACATTCTAGTTCAGGCTGCGTGTCTCACATGCCCCGGCCTGCTGGGGCCTCTCTTCAGGGGACAGAGGGCGAGCGGTGATGGGCTAAGCCCAGGGCTGAGATGGCGTTTTGAAAGATTGGTTGGGGCCCTAGGAGAGGGGAAAGGAAGAACCAAGGACGGAGGGCCAGCTGTGACCCAGTCTGGCCCAACAAAAGGAAATGCAGACTGGACTGCTTCGCTCCAGCGCAGAGGTTTCTGGGCCCCCTCTGCACTCCGAGGAAGCCTGGAGGGCAGCAGCCCCGCGGGTCGTCCTGGTGGCTTTTGTTTCTGCGCGGGCTGGAACTCGGAACGAGACTGCCCACGCTCTGTAACCTAAAATTTACCACTGCCCCTTCCTGTGACTGATTTTTTAAGCATCTAGGTTAGAAAGGCAAGGCAGGCTATGATGTCACAGGCAGGCATGAGGGGAAGTAGGGAAAAGCAAAAAGATAACCTTTTCCCCCCAATAGGTGGTAAATTGCACAAGGAGAGGATTTGGCCTCTTGGCTGCAAACCTTATTTATAAGCCTCGTGCACACCACACACACAAAAACCTATGCATTGGGATGGGGGAACAGGTGAGCAGGGGCACCAGCCCCTGGTCCCCACCTGGGTTCCGCCTGCCAGTGCAGGTCATTTGCGAGAGGCGGCTTCTGCCCATGATCGGCAATCGGGGCAGCAAGCTGCCGCCCCCCAATGGCTCCACAGTGGGAGTGGGGGCTGCAGAGGATGGGCTGCAACCCGCCCCTGTGCCCACCGCAGCCTTGCGCCGCACTGGACCCCCGCCCTAGTAAAAAAAAATTTAAAAAAAGTGCAAACCCTCCTCTGGAACCTTTTGCTGCTCTTTTGCCAAATGACAGTCCCTACCCAGATGGCATTGCTTGAGGCACGTTCCTGGCATAAATGGGGACCATTCGGTGGGATGCTTCTGCATAGATGCATTGGGGTAGAGGGTTTGCTTGGGGACTACTGGTCGACCTCTAAACCTAGGGCATTTTTACCTGACTGGAGGGAGCTTGACACTTTCCTGCAAATATTTTTTTTTTTTTTGCTGGGACATCTGGTCGACCCCAGCAAGGTGCAACCCCCCCTTCTAACTCACTCCCCTACACTCCAACCTATCAAGGCCTTTGTACCTGAAGGCAGAGTGGTCTTACAGACACCCACTCAATCCCCTCCTTCATCCATCCCCCTCACAGCTTGAGGAAGAGAAACGGAGAAGGAAGATTGAAATGTGGGACAGCCTGCAAGAGGGGAAAAGCTACAGAGGTCATGCCAGGAAGCCTCAGGTGAGCCCCCCCAGGCGAGACAGCGAGCCTCCCATCCAACTGTCGGGTAGAACGTAATACTCTGAGCCTTGTCTCTCTCCTCCACACAGGAAGAAGACAACCCCAGCCCTTCTACTTCATCCAGCCTCCCCAAACGGCCAGCAGACAGGAAGCCCCTACGTGGGGGTGGTAAGGACCACCCCACACCCAAAGCTCTGCTCCTTCCTTTCTAGGAAGACTGCAGGGGCAAGGAGGTGGGAGGCTTGGAGAACTCATGCAGAGGGTGGTAATAACCCTGCACAAGGCCTGGGAGTTAGCCTGCTCAAAGTCAGATACCCAAGACGCATTTTATTGAGGAGGTCCCCAACAAGGAGAGCCGGGTGGACGGGATAAAGGGCCCATTTTCTCTGCTGTCACTGCAGGTTATAACCCTTTGTCTGGGGAAGGAGGAGGAGCCTGCACGTGGCGACCTGGACGCCGAGGCCCATCATCTGGCGGATGAGGCTAAGAAAGCCTTGCCGTGTCACTCGACACGAAGCAAGCCCAGCCCTCACCCCAACCCCCTTCAATTGCCTTACGCACCCTTTCTCACAGTGACCAACCAAGCCCAGGGGGCAGGGGGCTCACTTCTGTCCTCTACCAGGCAACAGCGGGTCCCCACCTCCGAAGGAGGCACCTGACCCGATCAAGAACACCGAGACCTAGAGGCACGGCCCCCTCACACAGCCCTTGGCTGCTGCTAGGACAGTCTCTGTGATAGGTTGCGTCGAATGACGTCCTCCTTGTAAATGGTGAAGCCACCACCAAGGATTACCGAGGCTCACAGTTGACGGGGTTGCTGTAGACCTGCACAGAACACTTTGCCAGGTATAAACGTTTTTAAAGCTGCTGTCTTTATGGACAAGGCCTCTCTTTCCACAGCCGCCTTCTACTGTGGTCATTACCCTCACAGTGCGCCTCCTCCCAAGCTCCTACACCCAGGCTGCCACACTTCTTAGAGGTGTAGTTGCTTCTCCACCAGAACCTCCCTAGCTCAGAAGGGCAGGGAACGGAAAGGTCGCCCAGCAGCATGAGCCATGTCACAGCTGGCAGCACACAATGTAGCCCAAGGCGGCCAACCACTGTGCTCAAAGGCTCCTTAAGACCACACTGCACTCTAAGCCAGGGGGCTAGGACAAGCAAATTATATTCCATATATGGCAACCGCAACAGGCACACCTGAGTGGGCAAAGCAGCAGGGATGGCAAAGTCACAGCATCGACACACCACTCAGCAGGAGGGAGCAGGGGCCCAAGGTGCAGCCCTTGCAAACGTTCCAAAGAGGGCTCACTGGTAAACCATGCACCAACTTGGGGGGCAGACAGCTAGCCCCCATATGCCAACCCTGGGCATCTCGAGCCTCCTACATCAAATGTGGCTCACACACTCGGCTCGAAGGCTTACACCCAACATGCACACCACCCTGCAACTGCAAGCAGAGGCAGCCTACTTGCAGAGGAAAACACAGCCCAATGGGTTTCTCCCCCTGGCTGTAGGGGGTTGCCACCACCAAAACACTGGAGGCTTGTGCCCCAGTCCCAGCTTATAAAAAGCAAGGACCCATGCACCATGGGTCTTTATCCCCCTCGTGCCCTGCACAACGACCAGCTGCAGGTTAAGACCTTTCACACCTCACCCAGGCACAAACTTCCACCTGGCCCATCCACAGCAGGGGAACCCCTCTCTGTCGGGGCTTGGTCCCCTTCACATGGGAAGATTAAGTGCTTTCTCAAAACACAAGGAAATGCAGCCACATAAAAGCAAATACAGAGGAGCAGTTTGGGCAAAGCCATAGGGCAAGCTTCGGTGGGCCACAGGCCACCAGCTGGGCACAGCAACAGAGCAAGTATGGGACTCCAAGTGCAAGCCCCAAACAAGCAGGGCCACATGAGCACAGAAGCACCTCCGCATCAGCAAGAACAGCAATCACACATTAGGACCCAGGCCCCAGCACCACAAGAGCCAGTCTGCAGAGGCCAGGACAACAGCACACTGAGGAGCAGGCTCCCTCAAGTTCTGAGTCAAGCCAAGGAACAGGCTTGAAAGATGACCCACCACAACTACAGTTCCCAGGGCCCTGAAGCCACCAGGTCAGCCACCACTGGCTTTCCAAGGATGTGGGCTTTGTGGGCAGCTGTTTCAGCCACCAAGCAGGAACCACAGTGGTAGCTTTTTCCAGAGGTTTCAAAGCAGGACAGGAACTAGAGTGACAACTGAGAGCAGCACCCATGGGCATCATCCAGGGCCCAAGCTCTGCTGGTATGAGCTCCCACACCAGAGGGGAGACAAGCTAAGGAGCAAGTGGTCCTCAGGTTCAATTCTGAACGCCAACACCACGAGGATGAGTAGGGAGAGAGCAAGGTCCATGGGGTCCACACACCTCTCCCAGGCAGGGAGCAGTAGGGTGAAATGGGCACAGCACCCAACCACATGTCAGGTCCAGCTCAACAGCCACGAGCAGCAGCCTGGGAAGCTCCCAGCAGAGCCCAGGGAAAGCAAACTCAGAAAGTGCACTCAGCTGAGCCAACAAAAGCCCAGGGGGCCTTTTGCAAAGCAAGATCACAAGGCCCACCCTGAGCATCAAAGGGCATCACAGAGCCACTGGGCGAGAACGCTCACCACCTTTGGTCACTGGAGCCCATGACAGCCCAAGGAGGGGCCTCAAAGTGGGGGTCAGCCAGGCACATTGTCCGAGACATGGATCACACGGGTGAGAACCGCACTCACCGCCTTTGTGCACCGTGGCCAAGGGCTACAACCACCTCCTGCACCCACTCAGGCATCCCCTGCAGGCAGAGCCTGGTGTCAGGTTGTAGTCAAACCCTGAGGCCTAGTGGTCCACCCACAGAACCAACGTGGTCAGCCACCCACCACAGGGTTATTACCAACCTGGTGGTACAAAACGCCCATTTCCGATAAGAAAAATGACCGTGCCTGTTGGCCGGTCCTCAGCACGGGTCACACGGGCATCCTCGAGTGGTGGCCCGGTCACTGATCCCTCCCATCACCCCTTTTTCTACCACCGAGCAACTCACAGCCATCTGGTCAACCCTCATGGCATGGCAAGAGCAAACCAGAGCTGGTTTGGCCGCCAGGAAAGGTCCCGTTTGGGTCCAGGATGGAAACTAACACTTCCACGGAGGCGGCCCACAGAGGGGGACGTGTGGGGCCGCCCTTCTACTCCGTGCTCCCTTCCCTTGCCTCCGGGGAGACCTGGCATCCCAACCAGGGACCCTCTCGACCATCAAATGCAGGGCCCTGTCCATCCGTGTCTGCATCTGAGGACTCAAAAATTCTACCAAGGCACCTTCTGCTGAGCGGGCCCTCCCTCCGGGTGTGGAGCACCCACTCCAATTCCCCGGCGAGCCCCAGTGTCTGTGGGCACCAGTGGCTGCTGGTCTGCTGGTCCGGGCAACCACACTTTGGGTAAGAAGCTGCAGTGAGACACCCCTTAGCCTGCTGGTACGACAGCAGGCAAATCGATATGGCGCCAACTGCCGGGTGTGACGATAGAGCCGCAAGGCCTCTGCAGGAACCTCCTTTCCTCATGCTCTGCCACCACATTTACCGTAATCTCCCCTGAGAGGAAAAAAAGGGACCAGACACAACTGCCCTGACATCCGCACGCGAGCCGCAGCCCTCCTGGCGCCCAGACCTCACAGCGTGTCTTCAAGCCCACCCCGCAACGGGGGAGAAAGACGCGGTCGACTGCACAGCAAGCAAAGGCGTCCACCCTCTGCGGGAGCCTTCCGTGACGGCAAGCAGAAGCTGGTGCGTGAGCCTCACACTTTTCTCTCGCGCGCGAGTGGGCGGCAGCCCAAGGCAAGAGGGTGAAGACACCTGTGGCAGAGACGAGGGCAATACCGCGGTCAGCATCCTGGTATTCGAATGAATGCCAGGCCCAGTGTGGGCCTCTCAGCAGCATAGGCAGAGCCGGGAGGTGGATCAGTTCAAAACCAAGCCCTACGCGCCCAGAGAGCCGTTTGTTTGCAATTTTACTGCAGGGAGCGAGCCCTTGACTCCCTCAGGGCAGAAAAGACCGATTCCGGGACCTCCAAAAGCCAGTGACAGGTCTGAACCACACAGTGCATACGGTCTCCCAGAAACAGGATCCCACTACCCATTCTCCTTCACACCAGTCCATTTCGGTCCACAAGACCCAAGACCGGGCCCCACTCTAGCGGGGGTGCCTGGAGTAGGGGTTAACGCCCTTTGCCTCACAGAGCCTTGGTTGCCTCCCGGGAGAAGGGGCACTGGCGATGCGGTGGGGTGCTGGTTGCCCTCTTGGCCAGCAACACACACGGGTCATGAATTAGGTTTAAAGCAAAGGCCCGATCACACTGTAGGCACCAACTTCCAAGTAAATAGACAAGCACCGAGGCCCAGCAGCTTCCAAGTAAATAGACAAGCACCGAGGCCCAGCAGCTTCCAAGTAAATAGACAAGCACCGAGGCCCAGCAGCGACCCTGCTATTGCCACAGCCCCCTGAGCTCTCTTGGGCATTAGGCCCACTCTCCACCCCTTACCTCCGGCCTGTCTCTGGATGATCAGGGGAGAATTCCACACTTCCCAGTGGTTCCCGTAAGAGCGCACAAGCCTCCTACACACGCTCGAAGTACATACACTCGGGGCCGGCCCCCACCTCGGCAGCAAGCCCCAGACAAGCCTGATCCGATAGCCGGTACTCACGGAGCCCGAAGCCAAGCGTGTTACGTCCTCCACTTGCGTTGAAAGTTAAGCTACACAACACAAGCAGGCAGCCTCAGCAAACACTGCAGTCCTGACACCCGGGGAGCGGGCATGTAGCCAGAATGGTCACGGGACTAGCCGCCTCCAGCCCTTGGCGCTCTCTTTGGGCCCTGCAGCCCTTACCTATTGCTCGGCGGGTCTGCGCAAAAAGGCCACGGAAGCATTTCACCCACACACTGCCCCGGGCGGGCCCCACCTCGAGACGAGCACCAGTAAAAGTCCGGACCAATGACTGACACACCCATGCGTGCGCTCGAGTTCTCCTTCCTCTCCAGGCTCAATGCGGACTCGGGAAAGAACAGCAGAGGCGTATCGCGTACATAATGGCCCCGGGCCGGCCCCAACCTCAAGATTGAGCGCCAGTGAAGCCCGGACCAACGACCGACACCCGTGCGTGTGCGTGGACCTGGACCTGTCCTTCCTCATCAAGCACCACCCAGGGCACCAGCCTCATCTCCTGGGAAGGTCGAGCGTTCTGGGACCAGACCCCCACTCGTTCTTCTGTCCTTGGCAGAGCACTAGCCCAGCTCTGGTGGGCTGAGGGGCACCAATAGGTGCTGTTCTGACCAGTTCCGTGCAGCCCCACAGTTGGGCTGGGACTTTGCGTGAAAAAATCACCTCCTACAGCACTGGAGGTACAACCTGGAGTGACCAAATGCAGCATGGATGGCCACGCGTGGCCGGCACAACCTTGACACCGCCACCGGCCCGCTGGAACCCCTCCTCGGGCATCAGGCTCACATCCTACACCTCTTGGGCTACTGCCCTGACCCTCGGCGTGGAACTGAACCAAGGATGTGCCTTACCCGGACCGCGGATGGGCCCACGGTGGCTTCCACAGGTGCACGGACCCTATGAGTAGTGGCTCCTGCGGACGGAACCCCTGCAGCTTTTGCGAACCGGCCCACTGTGGCTCCCGCGAGCAGGCAGACCACTCAGGTGAACCCTATATACGAGCGGTATTTCTCACGGGCGGGCTCCCGCGATTGGGTCTACGGTCAGCAGCTCCCGTGTGTGGACACCCTGTCTCCCACAGACAGGTCCAAGGCAGGGACATGCCCACAGGCTGGTGGTTCCGCAGACGGACGGAACCCCTGCAGTTCCCTACAGACAGCGGCCTCCACGGAAGGGCAGGCCTACAGCGGGCGGTTCCCACAGCCGGTCAGAACCGCTGCAGCTCCCGCAGGCGGACAGGCCCACAAGCCTGATGGAACCAGTGCAGCCCCCGCGGGCCCACAGCCGGTGGCTCCCGCAGCCAGACGGAACCGCTGCAGCCCCCACGGGCGAGCAGGCCCACAGCCGGATGGAACCGCTGCAGCCCCCATGGGCGAGCAGGCCCACAGCCGGACGGAACCGCTGCAGCCCCCACGGGCGAGCAGGCCCACAGCCGGACGGAACCGCTGCAGCCCCCGCGGGCGGAGAAGCCCGCAAGCCGGTGGTTCCCGCAGCTGGACCGAACCCCTGCAACCCCCGCGGGCGGGCCCACAGCCGGTGGCTCCCGCAGCCAGACGGAACCGCTGCAGCCCCCACGGGCGAGCAGGCCCACAGCCAGACGGAACTGCTGCGGATCCCCACGGTGGGGCCGGGACAGGATGACTCCACGGGCATCGGCACCGCGGACGGAACCCTGCGGTGCTGGTATCCGCCTGCTCACAGCTCAGCCAGAAGTTGCCCCGAGGCGCATAGTCTATAGGACTGCCGGTACAATCTCCGGAGAACCGATGAAACGTAGACACTCAGCGTGACCGGGGGCGATCCTGATATCGCCTCCGGGCTCCTGGAACTCTGCCTCGGGCGACAAGATCAAATCTCATCCCTTACCGAATGCCCCGGAGCTACGGAGGAAGGCGGCAATATAAAAGTGGCCACAAGGTGGCGACTGACAATAGGGTAAAAGTCAAAGAGAGACGCATCTGAAGGGCGGGGGCGTGGGCGAGCGAGCACCGCCGCCCAACAAGACCCCCCAACTTCATCTCCTTCATCTCGGAGAGTCTCTTGTCTGGCTCCGAGCGGGTGGGAAGCGTCCAGCACGGCCCAAGGCGTCCACCGGGGACCTCCTGCCCCGCGCGGCGAGACCCTGGCCGCAGAAGGGGCATTTGGAAATATTTTTTTCAGGAAGCTGCGGGCAGGGGTACAGACTCCCCACGCGACTTCCCGGCGCCCTGTGGGAACGTGGAAACTCCCCAGATACGCGGGCGCGGGCTCCTGCAGGACCTATCTGCCCCGGGGCGTGGACCCTTGCAAGGCCTCAAGGGACTGCCATGGCCGAGGCGGATTTTAGTCTATAATTAAAACCGGGTGCTAACATGGAAAACGCACCCTAATCGTTTTTGTTTTTTCTCCGCACGATTTCCTTTTTGTGCTTTGGTTTTAAGGACCTAACAGCCGGGCTCCTTGCCTGGAGACCAGCAGACGGAGCCGGATCACACTAGTCCCAGAGCCACACGGGTGCAGAAGCCAACAGATGAGCCACTAACCGGACAGGGGGCCCCGTGTGCGCAGACCCTGTCCTTGGGGACAGTGTTCAAAGGCGAGGGGTGCCCGGTGGTTTGTGCTTGGCGGGGACCTAGATGTCACCCAATCAGACCTGCCAACTTTATGCTTTCTCTCCCCTCTCCCTTTCCTACCCTACCTGGCTGAGTTAAAAATTCTCTCTGGTCGATATACCTGACGAGGGAGGGGCCTGTCCCCTGGCTGGACCCTGGGGGCACAGGCAGCTCAAACGGGGGTCCCAGTTCTCTGTGGAGTCCCCGAGACTCTGTCAGTTTCCCTCTCACGACATTTGACAAAGGAAGGAAGCAGAGGTGGTTTGGGCTGACCTCTCCTCCAGGCAAGTCCTGAGCCCAAGACACAGAGCTCCTCACCTCCTCCTTCCTGCAGCGGTTGCTTTAATGTCACTAAACATCTAGAAACAAAATGCACTTGGCCATGGCATGTGTTATGCAAAGAGCCCAGAGCACCGGCTGTGAAACACGTGGGTTTATAGCAGGACTTACGGTTTGCACCGAAGTTTTCCTCTATGTCCCCTCCGGCCTGCAGGTGGGATGCACCTGGGGCTGCCTGCCGGTGCCATTGTTTTGCTGCAGCCCCAACTTGCCCACTGCAGGGTTCTATAGGAGACAAAACTAAGCCAAGCAGGGCCCGCAGGGGGAGGAGCTGTGTCCTGGGAGGAGGGGGGAAGAAAACAGATACTGCTGGTTGGGTACAATCCCCTCCTGTTGACCCGTGGGTACCGCAGCAGCTGGCTGCCAGGCCCAGCTGGGTCTTATGGACACAAGTGGCCATAAAAACATGTCCCCTTGGGACTTCCCTCCCCTTCGCCCTGAGTCAGGTGTGGGGGACTAGGGTCCTACTTGGGGACACACTAGCAAGGCAAGCATTGTGTGCAGACAATCTTGCCACCCAAGGTTCCTATGAGTGTCAACAGATGAAAAAGAGCGTTTTGAGAGCAGCAGAGAAAACATGGGCCCCCCTCCCCCCTGCAAACTTCTGCCCCGAGGGCCTCTGCAGCCTCTGCAGTGTGATCCGGGCAGGTTTGCAAGGGGACAAGACGTCCCCACTGGCATCTAGGACCTTATGCAGCCCGTTTACACCGGCTGATGCTGTTCTTGAAACAGGAATTTCAGGGGTGACATAGGGCAGGTTTAGGACATTTTAGAAATTAAGGGGACCACGGAGGAAGCACAGGGCTGCAGAGCAGCAGAAAGTATATTTCCATGGAATAGGGGAGCTGAAATGCTGCAACAGGTGCATTTCCATAGAATGAGGGAGCTGGGACCAGCAAAAGGTCTATATTTACAAAATAAAGGGGAGGAAGCCCTTTCATCCAGAAGGAGAAGAAGAAAGCCCAGGGGGAATAGGGAGACAATAAGGAAGGAGGGGGGAGGACCTCATGTGAGGTTGGACCTTTGAGCCCAGGAGTTACTACAGTAACAAGTCTAAGGGAACAGACACCGATCAGAGGGGATATCAAGGCACAAGGATCTGCAGCCTTTACAACGTGTACCGGTTAATAATGCGGATTTTGCATTATTAACCGGTATGTGCAAAATCCGCATTATCAGCCGGTACACCTATGTATAAGCCGCAGGGAAAAGGAACTCCGTGGGACCCTTTCCCCCTCCCCACGTGGGAGTGGGTACTTGTTCTTCAATAAACCTCCACCTTTGCTCTACCATCCTCTGTCCGTGGATTCATTCTTCGGCTCCGGCGGACAAAGAATCCGGGGTCCAGTCCAAATATTCCCTATCAGTCTGTTGGGGAAATTGACCCTTTTCCCACCTGAGAGCCGGGAGCCACGGCTCTCAAACCTATTTGGGCATCGGAACCATCTGGGCTGCTTGTTACCCCAAACTCTAGCCTCGCCTCCCCGCCTTCTCATTCCGTCTCCAGATCCTCGCTGACCATTTGTAGTTCAAGTCCTCGCCTCTAACAGGGCCACCAGCTAGTCAGCCAAAAATCGGGGGCCACGGTGTCACCCTGGAAAGTGCTGGTGACGGTGGTCATTAGGAACCGGCTGTTATGGGCCAGGAAGTAAAATATCTGGTCAGGACTCTTTGGGCCCAAGAGACACCTCCTCGTAGCAGTAACAGCTCCGAACCACAAGAGGGCGACGTTGCCACAGAGTTCCAGCACCTGAGCCCCCTGGTTAACACAATAGTCCAAGAACCTGTGGCAAAGGGATTCTTTGTTTTATGTGTTCAAGGGTTTAAGGAAAACCACAGCTGGCACGAGGCCCCAGGATTATGGGGGCTGCAAAAGTGAAGCGCAGGGAAGAGCAAGAAGAAAGCCAACGGAGAAATGGATTCGGGAGGAAGCGTGAGCGTTTGGATGGTTTGAGGAGGCTCTTGCTATTCCCACGCGGGAGGAACACATGTGGGCCCGTTCCCACTCCTGTTACACAAGAGCAGTTGCACCCAATAAGCTCTCCCGTCGAATCTATGGTCTCGGGGACCGATATTCTGCTCATCATTTTAGGGCTTCAACTGGGGGGAAATGGGTGTTTATTGAGGAGGGTTATATAGACATTATGCTCACGTAATGAAAAAAAAATCAGATGGAAAGTTTAATTTATCCATTGAGAAACCTCGCTAACGTCTTTTCCAACTAACCCCCCAAGGGTTTCACTTTTATTTCCTGTGCATCCGTGTCGTGTTTTGTTATAAAGGGTGTCCCAAAATTCACGCAAGATTTGAATTTTGCATGAGCATTAACAACAACAAAAAAGCCTAATTTTACTTGGTTTACTGAATCAGATTCTAATATCTGTTGCCCTTTGATTTCAATCCCTTCGATTTGATAAGCATTACCATGTACCAGTTACGGCCCAGGAGCAGGGACAATGAAGACCATGGCTTTGCATATGTGCCAGCAAAGCCGTGGAGGCCATTTACCCGATGTGCTGCTATTTCATACATAACCCTTTACTGTATACTTTATGAATCAATAAAAAATTTACAATTTTTAATTATAAACCTGTGTTTTCTGTCAAAATTACTTCTTGCGTGAATTTTGGGACACCCTATAAAAACTCTAGCAAACATCTCTGCTTCCTGTTCCGCACCATGCAGTACCCCTTTGTACCCACCAGGGGGCGCACTTCTTGCTCCACGGTTTATGTCTGCAGGAGCTTCGTTCTTTGAAGGATGCTCCCTCACTTATTTCTCTCTTCCTCTATAAATGGACGCTTGGACCTAATCTTTTACTGTCACAAACAACGTAGCAAAGGACAAATAACCTTGTCCAAGTGTCATTTTGTGCTGGTAAGGCTGGAGGGAAATTACCAGAAGCAGGATGGCTGGGTCGAAGGTAAATTCACTTGTTGATGGTCATATTCCCCGTCAGGGCACATGCCCGGGTTGCAGGCTCGATCCCCAATAAGGGGCCTCAGGAGGCAGCTGATCCATGATTCTCTCTCATCATTGATGTTTCTCTTTCTCCCTTCCTCTCTGAGGTCAATACAAAGGTATGTTTTAAAAAATAAACGCATTTTAAACACACACAAGGACAAAGTACCTTGAAATGCTATATTGAGCTACAGTGCATGTGTGTATGTGCGTGTGCACAGTGTGACGGATGGCTTATGTAACTGCCACTCAATAGAGTTCGAGTTGCCAGGGTGTATGGGTGGTGGTCTCTCACTTCAGTTCCTAGTATATTGCTCTATGGCCCCCTTCTTTCTAGCCTGGCTGGTCCCTATGGCCCTGGAACCACCGTGCCATCCACCTCACCTCGCTCGCCTAGAACCCTAGTTATTTCAGTGAACGACTGCTCAGTACAGTTTCTCTGGTGCTGTTTGCAAACACAGGACAAAGGCAGCATCCAGAACCCCGTCACTGCCCATGAGAGGCTGTGATGGGCCCAGGGTCGGCCCTTTTTTAAATTTGTTTAATCCTCACCCGAGGATATTTTTCCATTGATTTTTATTTGTTAACATGTTTTTTTTTAATTTATTGACTTCGGAGAGGAAGAGAGGGAGAGAAACATCAATGCTGAGAAAATCATGCACCGGCCGCCTCCTGCACGCCCCCTACTGGGGATCGAGCCTGCAACCTGGGCATGTGCCCTTGGCTGGAATCGAACCTGGGACCCTTCAGTCCGCAGGTCAACGTGCTATCCACTGAGCCAAACCAGGTAGGGCCCCATTGATTTTTAAACACAGAGGCAGGGAGGGGGAGAGACAGAGACAAACAGCGATCGGTTGCCTCCTGCACTCCCCCAACCAGAGCTGGGGATCAAGCTTACACCTGAGGTACATGCCCTTGACCGGAATCGAACCTGGCTGGGCCTTCAGTCCAAGGGCTGATGCTCTACCCACTGAGCCACACCAGCCAGGACCCCAGTTTGTCCTTTACAGCCCTGCCCTCGCTGTAGCCTCAGGTGGGGGCGTGCATCTCCCAGCCTCTGATCTGGGGCGGCCCTGGCGGCTTCGTCTGGTCAATGGCAAGAGGCATTGTGTCAGCGGCGAGCACAGGCCTAAGAAACCCAGTCATTCCCTCTGCGTGGCGTCAACCAGCTCGTGCAGAAGAAGGAAACAGCTGAGAGCAAACAGCGGCTGCCGTCACCACCCAGTTTTATTAAGGTTTAAACATCCAAACATTTTACAGAGGACGGAGGCCTACTCAGAAACGAGGCCTCCTGCGTTTCCAGCTTAAAGGCGTACACACACACACACACACATACACACACACACACACACACACACACTGCGCACACAGTCCAGGCAGCAGGAGTCTCTATTTTTACGGTGAGAATCAGGCGTTGAGATCTCAGAATGTGTATTAGAAACAACTGCAGCAGTCGGAACCCTTCAGCGAAGCTCGACACTGTAATTCCACGTTCAAGGCAGGACTTGTCCCCGGTGGCAGGGCCCCTCGCCCCGTGGACACTGGCCCCGCGGACACTCAGGACCCATTGGCGACGACGTCTTCCTCCATCTCCTCCTCCCCGTCGTTGCTGGGGCCTGGGGAGACACAAAGCCAGGGCCACAGGGTTTCAGGGACAGAGCTGCTCGGGGCGAGCGCCCGGCTGAGGCCCTGGGTGCCGGCCCAGGACAGGGCTCCCCGCCCAGCAGCCCCTGCCCGAGGCGCTTCTGGTCAGAGACCAGCTGTCGCCCGCAGGGACCGAAAGGGACGGTCAGATCCCAAAGGAAAAGATGGCAAAGGCGTCTGTTTCACGGTGGACATCCTTAAGCGAGACGGGAGCAAGTAATGCCTGGGTTCGGACCTTACAACCCCCAGGGGCCCCAGGACACCCCCTGAGAACCAGCGTCTCTTGAAAGGCTACTCGCCTGTAGCCTCAGCTCCAACAGTCCTTCCAGCCGCCCGCCTAGTAGGGGCCCGTCACAGTGTAGCCAACCTGGCAGCGCCCACCACTTGAGTTTCCACTTGACACCCCGTGCCCAACCTGCCCGACAGAGCTGGCACTCAGGCACCAGAGTACCCGGTGCTCAGTGCTACCTGTAAGCCTTACTCAGTCCTCCCACAGGCCTTTGAGCCCTGGCCGGTGTGGCTCAGTGGCTAGAGCATCAGCCTGCGGACTGGAGGGTCCTGGGTTCAGTTCTGGTCAAGGGCATGACCTTAGTTGCAGGCTCCATCCCCAGCCCAGGCCCTGGTCAGGGCTCCTGTGGAAGGCAACCAATTGACATGTCTCTCTCGCATCAATGTTTCTCTCTCTCTATCTCTCCCTCCCTCCCACTCTCTCTAAAAATCAATGGAAAAATATCCGGCTGAGGATTAACAAACAAACAAAAAAACCCCACACCAACACCCTCTGAGGTTGGCACTGTTACCATCTCAGGTTTAAAGATGAGAAGGAGTCAAGGTTAAGTAGGGACTCAGAAATTCATTGAGGACAGAGCTGGGAGTCTAAGACCTGGGCCTCGCACCCGTGTTCCAACTACTAAGCCATCCTGTACACACAGCGGTCAAGTCCACACTGTCCTCTCATGTTCATGTCACGCCACGGCTATATGGCTATGAAATACTGTTTGCATCACTGTTTCCATAGAAAAACCCCCAGGGCCTGGCCGGTGTGGCTCAGTTGAGCATCAACCTAGGAACCAGGAGGTCACAATTCGATTCCCGGTCAGGGCACAGGCCTGGGTTGTGGGCTCCATCCCCTGTGTGGGGTGTGCAGGAGGCAGCCGATCCATGATTCTCTCTCATCATAGATGTTTTTCTCTCTCTCTCTCTCTCTCTGAAATCAACAAAAGTATACGTTACAAAAAGAGAGAGAAAAACCCCAGGGCCCTCTGACACAATATTCTACATCAGATCACTTCCCCTCTAGGAGCATCTAAACCAGTGGTTCTCAACCTTCCTAATGCCGCGACCCTTTAATTCCTCATGGTGTGGTGACCCCCAATTTCATTGTTACAAATTGAACATAATTAATGCATAGTTATTAATCACAAAAACAATATGTAGTTATAGATGTCTTCTCCAATGGCCTTAGGCGGCCCCTGTGAAAGGGGCGTTCGACCCACAAAGGGGTCGCGACCCACAGGTTGAGAACCGCTGATCTAAAGGGACCCATGAAGTCCCGGTTAGGCAGCCAGAGGCACTGCTCTGGGGTCTTGGCACTGAGCTGCGGGGGGGCACTGTGGGGGACGTGGAGGTGGACAGACAGACGTGCGTTCTGACCTGCTCGGCGCTCCCTGCCGGGGATCTGGCCGGACTGCAGCAGGCCCTTCAGCCGCTCCACCTCCGCCAGCGTCGACGCGTTCGCTATGGCGTTCTGGGGACACGGGACGGACAGTCAGTTTCACCGCGGCCGACCCACCACCCAGACACCGTCAGTAAGCAGTTCCAATTCAAACCACGCTGGGGAAGCATTTCATTGGCACTGAAATCGACCCAAAAACCAAACCAGGAATTCCCGAACTTGGTAGACACGCAGGCCCTCCCAGAGGAGAGGAAGTAATCACTGCGTGTCCTAACATGTGACAAACGGAATTCCGATTGGGATCATGGCACTGGGCAGCGTAGGAGGCAATGTTATAACATCAGCATTTCTCACTGCGCCCCAAGCAGGATCTTTCAGCGTAAATATCTGACAGTAAAAACCGAGAGAGAAAAGAAACCCAGGCAGACACTGACACGGTGTACAAAGGTCCCCGCTGCTGAAATACACTCGTCCTGGGAAACTGTGAAAGGCCAGAGCTACCCCACTCCGACGGCTCCTGTACTTAATTCCAGCCCGAGTCTGGTCAAGTAATCTCTCCAAGCTACTTTTTTGTTAACAAAAATATCGCTGTGCCCGGCCGGTGTGGCTCAGTGGTTGAGCACCGACCTAGGAACCAGGAGGTCACAGTTTGATTCCCGGTCAGGGCACAGGCCCGAGTTGCGGGCTCGATCCCCAGTGTGGGGCATGCAGGAGGCAGCCGATCCATGATCTTTTCTCATCGTGGCTATTTCCCTTCCCCTCCCTTCCTCTCTTTGAAATCAAAGAAAACATTTTTTTTTTTTAAATATATTTTATTGATTTTTTACAGAGAGGAAGGGAGAAAGATAGAGAGCTAGAAACATCGATGAGAGAGAAACATCGATCAGTTGCCTCCCGCACATTTCCCACTGGGGATGTGCCCGCAACCCAGGTATATGCCCTTGACCGGAATCGAACCTGGGACCTTTCAGTCCGCAGGCCGACGCTCTATCCACTGAGCCAAACCGGTTTCGGCCAAAGAAAACATTTAAAAAAAGAACAGACACCCCCACAAAAATCTAGCTGGGCTCGAACACCTGTGTGTGTGTGGGGGGATCAGAACTGGATTCATTACTGACTCTGAGAGCCCCCCATGCCCCCCCCCCCCGCAGCCCCCCAGCCTCACCTTGATGGCCTCCACATCCCCGGGCGACGGGCCACCCTTCTTCTTCTCAGCGGGCAGGCCAGCACCTGGGTTGAACCTTGGGAGGGAGGACACGACGGTTAAGGCCGGCCCAGCAGGAACTGCTCCTCGTACTTTCAAAGCTTTTGAAAGTAACTCAACCAGTGTAGTATCTTATCTTTGTTAACACACTGATACGAGAACCTCTCCTTCAGAAACACCACTCGGGTCATCACAGAGCGGGACACGGGACATGGGACAGCGAGACCGGATTGGAAATGTTGGCTCTGCCCGCCGATGGGGCAGGAGTGTCACGTGACGCCCGGACCGCTGGTGGCCCCGGGCTCGCGTGGCGCCAATTCAGGGCCGGGTCAGGCCCAGGCGTTGGGGTGGCGTTGGCAGGAGGCCCGTGGCGGCCGGAGTGTTTCTGAAGGGGAAGTGGAGAGAAGGCGGACGTCCGCAGCTTACGTTTTGCTTCTCCTGGCAATATCCTTTGCAAGCTGTGCACCCCGCTTGCCCTTGAACATTTTCTCTGCTTCCTGACGCTCCTACAGCGACACCACACACAGAGTTAATGGAAACAGGAAAGCACACGCGTGTAATGCATTCCTCAGAAACACGGAGGACACTCTTCTGAGACAGACTGGGCTGCGCACCAAAGCAGAGGTCAAAGGCGACACTGGGCTCCTGCCCTCTCTGCTGAAGCTACTGGAGGAAGAGGCCCCTCCTCGCCTCAAGGCGGGGCTCCCAGAGAACTAAGGCCCAGCCCAGCCCGTGTGGCTCAGTGGTTGAGCACTGACCTATGAACCAGGAGGTCACGGCTCGATTCCCAGTCAGGGCACATGCCCGGTTTCGGGCTCCATCCCCAGTAGGGGGCGTGCAGGAGGCAGCCGATTGATGGTTTTCCCTCATCATGGATGCTTCTATCTCTCTCCCTCTCCCTTCCTCCCTGCGATCAATTTAAAAAAAATACACACACACACAAAAACAACCTTTAAGGTTTAAAACAGGGGTGGGGAACATCCGGCCCAAGAAATCATTCGGCCTGGCCCTGCCAGGGCATTGTGGGGGGGGAGGGTAATTAAATGTTGGACCACACAGAGCAGGCTCATGTCTAAGGTGATCACTCTGCATGGCCTGTGAATGACGTTGTAAAATAGCCAGATGGCGCCTGGCAGACGAAAGGTTCCCACCCCTGGTTTAAAGCAGGAATAACCCCACCCCCCACGCCCCGCAAGGTAACGGGAAATCACTCCCGTGATGAGGCTGCTGGACTGGGCACGGCCAGCTCCCACGGAGGCAGTCTCCTGTGGACCGTGC
The DNA here is from genome assembly GCA_036010255.1 of Myotis pilosus. Lineage (NCBI taxonomy): Eukaryota > Metazoa > Chordata > Mammalia > Chiroptera > Vespertilionidae > Myotis > Myotis pilosus. The sequence continues at coordinate 1,417,710 of JASKON010000031.1, read as the reverse complement.
GACCCGCTGGGATGACTGACATGAGAGCTTTGCCCAAAACTCTGATCAAATGTTTTCTTTCCCACGTTATCATTACAAGCCAACAGTAAAACTCATTAGGCAATTTAAAAAAACAATCACAAAATCAAATATCCAATCCACAGGTGGACACTGACGCCTGAGAGGCACTTACTTTGAGCTTCACCTTCTGGAAGTCCAGCACGCGGACTTGGGGGACCTTGTAGATGACGTAGAGGCGGTAGTGCTTCTTGTTGGTCACGGGGTTCCTGAGAATACTGCAAGGAGGGCAGCGTCACCGGCCGGCCCGGGGCCTTCCAGTTTGTCCCCACACCCCCTCCCCTCCACCCCCGACCCAACCCAACCCACAGATCAGGGCACAGCCGCTGCCCTTCACACGGAACTCAACGTCACAACAGCTCAGGGAGCATCAGGGAAAGTGTGACAGGGCACTGGGCCCGATGGGAATATTTGCAATATTTTGTTTGTGGGGTTTTTATTGATCTGTGAGAGAAACATCCATCGGCTGCCTCCTGCAAGCCCCACACTGGGATTGAGCCTGCAGCTCGGCCCGGGCCCTGACTGGGAATCGAACTGTGACCTTTTGGTGCCAACCACTGACCCACACCGGCCAGGGCTGTAATACTGTTTCTAAAGGGTGATCTTTTCCTCTTTTTTTTTTTTTATGGTGGTTAAAACCAAATTAGAAGATTTATGAGTTTTAAAAGTAATATATATATGTTTTCTTTAAAATTTTAAACTTTTCCCAGTTCCCATGCAGCATTCCTCTGTCCTCAGGGTGTTAAGGTCCAGGCCGGGCAGGGGTTACAGTGAAGGACTCACTGTCACAGGGCGTCTCCTACCTCAGGTAGGTCAGCGACTTGAGTGACGCCAGCGGGTCCAGGTCGCCCTGTGGAGGGAGAGCAGACACCCCCTGAGCCGCTGCGCACGGCGATGCCTCGGAGCGAGGACCATCCTGCCCGTCCTTCCCGCTCCGGCGCCCGATGCGCTTCCAGGGAACAAGCTGGTGAACGCACTGGAGCTTCTGCACCCGCCCCTCTCGGCCGTGACAGCGTCTCCACCCACAGCGGGACGGCTTTAACCAGCGCATCGGACCCACAGCGAGCTGGCGTGTGCCCCCGTCTCCTGGGAACCGGCCCCCACCCCCGGGGCTCACCAGCTCCACGAGGCTGTTGTTGGTGAGGACGAGCTCCGTGAGGCAGGGCAGGGCCTGGTCCAGCGCCTCGCCGATGCGGCTGCAACAAAGCAGACGCCCCAAGTCAGTGACGGGGAAGCCGCGGACCACGTGACCACGACCTGCTCGGACTCCACGTGGCAGGAACCGGGGGGCTGTTCTCCCAACCCCCAAGTGACAGAGGAACAAACACAGACCCTGTCGAGGCCCCAGGGCAGTGAGAGCAGCAGGGCGGGGGCCCACCTTCCCGGAGGCTGTGGGGGCTCTTCCTGCTCCCACGCTGTGTGAGGACACGAAGAAAAGGAGAAACCCCAGCCCGGCCCGTGTGGCTCAGTGGTTGAGCATTGACCTATGAACCAGGAGGTCACGGTTCCATTCCCGGTCAGGCACACGCCCTGGCTGTGGGCGCCATCCCAGTGCAGGGCGAGCAGGAGGCATCCGATCAGTGATTCTCTCTCATCAATGATGCTTCTACCTCCCTCCCCCTTCTCTCCGAAATCAATATAAATCTATCTTTTGGGGTCAGAGTCTTGTGCTGCAGAAGTTTAGTACTTAGGTTGTGTGCGCCCTGAGATGAGATGGAAAAGGTTGATAACCACTGGGCTAGCCCAATGCCAAGCTAAGCTCTCACCTGCACAAGAAAAGCTTCCTCATTTCTCATCTTTAAAAATGTATATTTTATTGATTTTTTACAGAGAGAAAGGGAGAGGGATAGAGAGTTAGGAGCATCGATGAGAGAGGAACATCGATGAGAGAGAAACATCAATCAGCTGCCTCCTGCACACCCCCTACTGGGGATGTGCCCGCAACCCAGGTACATGCCCTTGACCGGAATTGAACCTGGGACCCTTCAGTCCACAGGCCGACGCTCTATCCACTGAGCCAAGCCGGTCAGGGCCTCATTTCTCACCTTCAGAGGGAACGTGGAGGGGGCACTGGCAGCGAGTAGGGCGCTCACCCTGGGCACCAGACCTGCCCTGGCAGCCACTCACCAGATCCTGTTGTTGTTCACCAGGAGGGTCTTCAGTCTCCTCAGCAGCGGGAAGCCGTCCAGCTTCCGGATTTCATTGTCAGAAAAGTCAATGGCATCGAACTGGTCTAAGGTCGCACCCAGGTTCTCGATGACAGGGATCTTATAGCCTGTGAAACGGAGGGAAAAGCCGCAGGCATGTTAACAGGACTTGGAGGCACCGGGCACATCAGCAGAACTTTCTGGTCATTTGATTCCAGGCCGGCATCCATCCAGAAGGTGTTTACCTAGGTCGGTCCGGGGTGGCTCAGTGGTTGAGCACTGACCTGCTCAGGGCACAGGCCCGGGTTGGGAACTCCATTCCCAGTAGGGGCCATGCAGGAGGCAGCCGATCCATGATTGTCTCTCATCATTGATTTGTCTCTCTCTAAAAATCAATAATAATAAAAAAAAACGTTTACCGAGCACCCAGGTCCCGGCACAGGAAGTGAGGGACACAGAGGCCAGGCCCCAGCTGCCATGAAGCTTATGGGTCGGCAGTGGCCACGAACACGGTGACGGCGACGGGGCCAGGGAAACTGAGGGCGAGGGCGTTTGTTAGGCTGTTGGCAAGGTGCCCCGGCCGCTCTCAGCCCGGCAGCCCGGCCCCGAGGGAGACCTGGCAGGAAAGGAACCTACAGGGCGTTCTGCTCCCACCCAGTGTGCGCACCGTTTCACACACGGGACCAGAGCTGCCTTTTGAATTCGTGGGGCTCGTCAGGACGTGGTCATCATGTGCTGGGTCTCCCCAGCGCCCACGCCCCGTCTCCGATCCACGGGTGAAGGTGAGGGGCTCAGACACAAGCTCACGGGGTCACACAGGAGGTCAAAGGTTCACCCACAACGGTATGCCTCTCTGTGAGCAATTCCTCCAGGCTCTCACTGACGGGTCTAACTCGGGCGCAGTGATGGCGCTGGACGCTGGCACATAAGAGGGGAGCCCAGCTGAGATGAAAGTGCACCCCAAGTCCACGCTACAGACTCCAGAGGTGGTGGCGAACTCCCTCGGCCGGGACCGGGAGAGTGGCCATTAGCCTTGAATGGACTCTTTCTCTGAGAATCTGAATTTCAGCCCCAGCCGGTTTGGCTCAGTGGCTAGAGTGCCAGCCTGCAGACTGGATGGTCCCGGGTTCGATTCCAATCAAAGGCACCGACCTCAGTTGCAGGCTCCGTCCCCGTGTGGGAGACAACCAGTCGGTGTGTCTCTCTCCCAAACCCAGGTTTCTCTCTGTCTGTCCCTCCGTCTTCCACTCTCCCTAAGAACCAATGGGAAAACATCCTCGGGTGAGGATTAACCAAAAAACGAAAAAGAAAAAGGGCGGGGGGAACAAATTAACTTCATAAAAATAAAAGTGCTCCGGCCTTGGGGGGGTGTCCAGTGGTTAGGGCGCCGACCCAGGCAAGGAAGGGTCAGGGGTTCGAACCCGAGATGTGGTCACAACTAACTGGTGTCGCTCTCACTGATGTTCTCCCCCGCCCCCGCCCCCGCCCCGCTCTCTCTAAAGAAAGAAAAGGGCGAGCGCGCGCCCTGCCCTCACTCTGACGCTATCACTTTAACGTGTCTCCTGGGAACCGCCGCTCGCTCTCGACCAGATCAGACTGAGAAACGGTCCCACGAGGCCGAACCGATCACAGGACCACGGACACGGGTCGGGCAGCGATCCGAGTCCCCGTCCCACGAGCCGGCCGTGCGCGGGGCCTCCGCGATGGTCCTTCCGCCCCGCCGGCCAGGCTCGGGGCCGGGACACAGCCCGCCCACTGCGGGGCGCACACGGCCCGGCGCCAGCCCCCGGCCTCTCCCCCCACTCACCCCGCAGGTCCAGCTCGCGGTCCCGCACGGCGTTGGTGTACTGCGCCGCCTGCTCGATCAGCTCCGCCGTCAGCTTCACCATCCTGCCGCCTCCTGCTCCCGCTCCGCGGCGCCCGGGCTCCCGCCAGACAGACGGCCCGGCGTGGCTCAGGCCCGTCACCAGACACACTTCCCGGCGAGCCCCGCGCCGGCAAACGACATACTTTCCGGCGTGCCCGATCCCCTACTGACACACTTCCGGAATAGCCCTACGCCATCCCCAAGACGCATCTACCGGCATGCCCCGGGGCAACGCTGCCACACTTCCGGCGTGCTTTACGACAGACGAAAGACGCACTTCCCAGCATCCCTCGCGTCCGACTCATGACACACTTCCGGTATGACGCCACGCAGCCGCTGACACACTTCCCGGCAGGAACCGCGGTCGACGCATGACGCGCTTCAAGGCGTGCACCGCCTTGTGCCCGCCCACAGGCACATTGATTGATTGGGACGATTTTCGCGCTCGCCGCTCGGCGCTCAGGCCAAACAATGGAAGAGCCAGGCTCCAGATCTCTTGCGGTTCCGAGGTCCTGGGGCGCTTGGGCTACGTCCCCGGTTCTGGTTGCGTTTCTGGGGCGTCTCTGGAGTCTAGAGGGGCCCTGATTCTAGACGTTGTATCCGCTGGTTAAGCAAAGTGTTAAGCACGCGAGTCTTTAAAAGGTTCCAGGAAGAGGACTGGCGAGAAATAAAGACTCAATGCACAGGGTGCCTCTCCCGGAAAGGGGGTGCAGCGGGGTCTCCGGCCGCCTGCGAAGGGCCTCCTGGGACAACGGGCCACATGTGACCCCGTCAGAGGATTGGACCGTAGAGATGCTCAGCGTGAACTTCCTGACTCTGATGGTTGTGCAGGAGAAGGTCTTTGTTTATAGGAAATCGCCTCGGAAGTATTTGAGAGGGAAAAAAATTAAAATACTTGAGAGGTGGTAGGGTCTCACATGGGTGATGTCAGATCGCTCATGAAGAGTTCTCTGTGCCAGTAACTTGTCTGTAGTTTGCATTGTGATGACTTAAAAAAATTTAAACAAACCTCGTGCAATTCCAAAGATGTCCACAAGACGGCGCGCTCGGACCACAAAGCTGATTTCACCAGGTTTACCGGTTAATAATGTGGATTTTTGTCAATAGTTACTAGTAATGAATTAAAACTTCCCGCAAATGATTTTTTTTACAACAAATTCGACATTTTTAGGCGTAAAAATATCTATGATGTTAACACCTTCAGAAAATTGGACATAGGAAGTTTTGAAGCTTGTCAATACAACAAAATAGCATACATTTTAAATCGGAAATATACCAGCATATGTGTACTGGTACTTGCCATTTAGCTTGCTGGGTTTTTAAAAAGGTTTTCTATCTGCTTTTAAAAAACTGGTTGCCCTAACTGGTTTGGCTTAGTGGATAGAGCATCGGCCTGCAGACTGAAGGGTCCCAGGTTCGATTCCGGTCAGGGGCATGTACCTTGGCTGCAGGCACATCCCCAATAGGAGATGTGCAGGAGGCAGCTGATCGATGTTTCTCTCTCATTGATGATTCTAACTATCCCTCTCCCTTCCTCTCTGTAAAAAATCAATAAAATATATTTAAAAAAATATGTTACTGATCTCAGAGGGGCAGAGTGAAACACCAGTGATGAGAGAGAATCATGGATCAGCTGCCTCCTGTACACCCCACACTGGGGATGGAGCCCACAACCTGGGCCCTGACTGGGTATCTAAAACCATGACCTCCTGGTCATAAATCGAAGCTCAACCACTGAGCGACACTGTCCCCAGGGCATGCGGTTGTTTTAATGGTCTCCTTTGCAAGCAAAGCTCAAAAGACAGAGACAAAAAGGACGTTTTCCAGGTACTCGAGGCTCCAGGAGGGACTCTGCTCTTCAACCCTCACCCTCAGCCTGTGAACCTGCCGCCAATGTCAGGCTGCCCCCAGACAGGGTCCTCCCAAGGCACTAATTTTTCTGACTCCACCCAGGCTGCCTGCCGCTGCCCCACTGACCTGTCAGGCCAACCCAAACCGGAGCCCTCCAGGCTGCACACAGCCGCCCTGTTCTCTCCCTCTCTCTTTTTTTTTTTTAAAAAAATATTTTTTTATTTCAGAGAGGGAGAGAGAGAGAAAGAGAGAGAGAGAGAGAAACATCCCTGATAGAATCATTTATCGGCTGCCTCCTACACCCCCAACCCGGAATCGAGCCAGGAATGGAACCCGTGACCTTCCGGTTCATAGGTCAAAGCTCAACCACTGAACCACACCGGCCAGGCAGCACCCACGTGTCATCGCTGTGCCCAGGAAAGAAACAGACGCCTTCGCTGTGGGCTGTTAACTGTTATTAACTTACCGTTAGCACTGCATTGCTCTGAGGTGCCATGGGTTCATCGGCCCCTGCAGAGGGGCCCACCCAGCTTCTGATGGACGTTTCCGCCGCTCGGCGCCCAGGCCTACACAATGGAAGAGCCGGGCTCCCGATCTCTTGCGGTTCCGAGGTCCTGGGGCGCCTGGGCTACGTCCCCGGTCCTGGTTGCGATCCTGGGAGGTCGCTGGAGTCTGGAGGGGCCCTGAGTCTAGACATTGTTATCCGCTGGTTAAGCAAAGTGTTAAGCACGCGAGTCTTTAAAAGGTCCCAGGAAGCGGACTGGCGAGAAATGAAGACTCAATGCACAGGGTGCCTCTCCCGGGAAGGGGGTGCAGCGGGGTCTCTGGCGCCTGCGAAGGGCCTCCTGGGACAACGGGCCACAGGTGACCCCGTCAGAGGATCGGACGGTGAAGACGCTCAGCGTGAACTTCCGGATTCTGACGGTTGTGCCGGAGGAGAACGCCCTTGTTTATAGGAAATCGCCTCGGAAGTATTGGGAGGAAAATAGTGAAAATACTTGGGAGGTGGTAGGGTCTCACATGGGTGATGTCAGATCGCTCATGATGAGAATTCTCTGTGCCAGTAACTTGTCTGTAGTTTGCATTGTGATGACTTAAAAAAAAATTTAAGCCTCATGCAATTCTAGACATGTCCACAAGGCGGCGCGCTCGGACCACAAAACTGGTTTTACCACGTTTACCGGTTAATAATGCGGATTTTTTCCAATAGTCACTAGTAATCAATTAAAACTTCTTGCAAATGCTTTTTTTGGCACGACCTTCGACATTTTTATGCGTAAAAATATGTATGATGCCGAAACCGGTTTTGCTCAGTGGATAGAGCATCGGCCTGCGGACTGAAAGGTCCCAGGTTCAATTCCAGTCAAGGGCATGTACCTGGGTTTCGGGCATATCCCCAGTAGAGGATGTGCAGGAGGCAGCTGATATATGCTTCTCTCTCATCGATGTTTCTAACTATCTCTTTCCCTCCTCTCTGTAAAAAATCAATAAAATATATTTAAAAAAATAAGTATGATGTTAACAACTTCAGAAAATTTGACATAGGAAGTTTTGAAGCTTGTCAATACAACAAAATAGCACACATATCAAATCGCATATCTATATCAATGTATGTATACTGCTACTTGTCATTTCGCTTGCTGGGTTTTAAAAAAGGTTTTGTACATTTGGTTTTTTAAATATATTATTGATCTCAGAGGGGAAGGGAGAGGGGCAAAACACCAGTGATGAGGGAGAACCATCAATCGGGGCCTCCTACACCCCTCACCGAGGATGGAGCCCACGACCCGGAACCACACCAGAAATCGGACCTGTGACATCCTGGTTCACAGGTCGAAATTCAACCACTGAGCCACACCAGCTGGACAGCGCCCAAGTGTCATCGCTGTGCCCAGGAAAGAAACAGACGCCTTCGCTGTGGGCCGATAACTCTTTATTAACTTAGGGTTAGCACTGCATTTGCTCTGAGGGCGTCTTTCTTGGTGTCATGGGTTCGATCCACCCCTTGGGGGGTGGAGGGCCCAGCTCCCAGGGACGTGGGCTTTGTGAGGACGGAGGGTGGAGCCGGACTGAATGGAACGTCCAAGCTCGAGAGCAAGTTTAAAGCAAAGGTTACTCCTGGTTCCGGGAGCTGATCTGTGCATTTCCAGGGAAATATTGGGGCTCCCTGTCCACAGGACCCCCCTCGGGGAGAACCGGAACAGGCAGCTGATCCACACGCCCCCACAGGTTCGGCAGGAGGAGGTCCCGCCGTGCCGTCTGGCTTACAGTCTGGGCGGAGGACACGGGCGGCTGGGCCCTTTGTCACACGTGGGGACGCCTGTCCCCCGGGAGGCCGAGGTTGACCTTGGAGATGCTCGGAGCCCAGCGAGAAGGGACGCGAGGCCACGTGCTGGACGCTCCGCTTTGGTCGCAATATTCGGTAAACGTGGGGGTCCCAGGCAGGGCCTGGGGGTGCACATTGGGGTCCTGTCCTCACAGGTATGGGGCTGGCAGGTGGAGTTCAATGGGCTGCACCCACGTGCTGGCAGCAGAGCTGAATGAAGAGCTTGCACTCACACAGCCGGTTGGACTTCACCATCTCGCAGGTCTCCTCCGCTGGGGAGAAAAAAGAGGGGCCCAGTCAGATTGGGGGCCGTGGAGCTCCCTGCCCTGAGGTGCCGGGTCCCAGGCCCCGCTCACCGTTGCTGCAGGTGGGGTTGGCCATGCGTGAGGCCTGCCTCGCAGCTCAGGCAGTTCTCATCGCACCTGACCAGGAATTGAACCAGAACCCCCTGGTTCAGAGGTCGATGCTCTAACCACTGAACCACAGCAGCCAGGGCTGCAATTTTCTTTTCTGCTTCCCCCGCCCCACCCCCATGCTTGTGTCCAAGACCCGACACCGGAGCACCATTAGGCGGTCAGTGAGCGGGCAGAGGGGCTGCTGTCGCACTGGAATGGAACCCGTTAGCCACAGCACGGCCAGCAGGTCACGAACAGTGCTTTGCAGGATTTGTGTTTAAAGGTTCCCCTTTCTTTTCATCTCCATAGCGGGTAAAAGAGAATTAGACGGTTTATGAGTTTTAAAAACAATATAGGCATTTTTTTTTTGTTTTTTTTTTTTTTTTAATATATTTTATTGATTTTTTACAGAGAGGAAGGGAGAGAGATAGAGAGTTAGAAACATCGATGAGAGAGAAACATCGACCAGCTGCCTCCTGCACATCTCCCACTGGGGATATGCCCGCAACCCAGGTACATGCCCCTGACCGGAATCGAACCTGGGACCCTTCAGTCCGCAGGCCGACGCTCTATCCACTGAGCCAAACCGGTTTCGGCTAGGCATTTTTTAAATTGTAAACCTTTTCCAGTTCGTTCCCATGCAGCATTCCGCTGTCCTCAGGGTGTTAAGGTCCAGGCCGGGCAGGGGTTACTGTGAAGGACTCACTGTCACAGGGCGTCTCCTACCTCAGGAAGGTCAGTGACTTGAGAGACACCCGCGGGTCCAGGTCGCCCTGTGGAGGGAGAGCAGACACCCCCTGAGCCGCTGCGCACGGTGATGCCTTGGAGCGAGGACCATCCTGCCCGTCCTTCCCGCTCCGGCGCCCGATGCGCTTCCAGGGAACAAGCTGGTGAACGCACTGGAGCTTCTGCACCCGCCCCTCTCGGCCGTGACAGCGTCTCCACCCACAGGGGCGACGCTTTAACCAGCGCATCGGACCCACAGCGAGCTGGCGTGCGGGACTGACATGGCTCAGGGCCCTGCACTGTCTGGGAGGGTAGAGGTGACACCGGTCACCTTTCCACTGTGACAAATGTGAGCAGACGCCTGTGGTGGCGGCCAGAGGGAGGGGGTGGGGGAGGGGGCAGAGGCGGGGAACCGGGGCGTCGGTACTGGTGTCAGCAGCAGCAGGAGACACTTGGGCAGCACATCTGTGTGCGTCCCTAGGAGCTAGGAACAGGGCCAGCTGTTCAATAATTCATCTCTAAGCGGCTCCAGGAAAAATGGAACGAATGGAAAGAGAGACAGAGCCCTAACCGGTTTGGCTCAGTGATAGAGGGTCCGCCTGCGGACTGAAAGGTCCCAGGTTCGAATCCGGTCAAGGGCATGTACCTGGGTTGTGGGCACATCCCCAGTTGGGGGTGTGCAGGAGGCAGCCGATCGATGTTTCTCTCTCATCCATGTGTCTAACTCTCTATTCCTCCTCCTTCCTCTCTGTAAAAAATTGATAAAATATATTTTAAAAAAAGAGAGAGAGACGGAGCGCACAGGAGTGAGGGAGCAATGAGGTTGGAAAACATAAAGGTGAGCGAGACAAGTTCTTTCCAGGAAATAAGACAAACTCAGATCCACCAGGAAGCACAGCGAATGCAGACACTCTAACCACTGAGCGCCCGGCTCGGGCCAGAGCACTTTCCTTTTCATGAAATTCCCTTTCCTTGGGGTCATTTCCAGACTGGCTGACCACAGTGCTCCCTCCCCCTGGGACATCTAAAGCGGGCGGGGCGTTGAGGGTGCTCTTTGGGGTGTGGCCATGGCCGGGAGGTGCACTGTAACCTTGACTGGTCTGGATCGGACCGGTTCAGTGTCGGCGCTGACCCGGGGGCTGTCTGATGACAGACGGTCACCTGGAGACGTGTCTGCGTGAAGGGCCCGGGGCCGCTGACGCTGCTGAGGAAGCGCCGGGGCGGGGGCGGGACGGTCCTTCACTTCACGGAGTTCCTTCCTCCCTAATGGCCTCGCCCCCCGCGCGTGGCCAGAGCGCCCGCGGGTCTCGGGTTCGATCCCGGACCCGGCCAGGGCGTGTGCGGGAGGCAACAAGGCGATGTGTCTCTCTCACATGCATGTTTCTCTCCCCCCACACCCCGCTCTCTCTAAAAAAGAAAAGAAAAGAAAAAAGGACGAGCGCGCGCCCTGCCCTCACTCTGACGCTATCACTTTAACGTGTCTCCTGGGAACCAGCCGCTCGCTCTCGACCAGATCAGACTGAGAAACGGTCCCGCGAGGCCGAACCGATCACAGGACCACGGACACGGGTCGGGCAGCGATCCGAGTCCCCGTCCCCCGAGCCGGCCGTGCGCGGGGCCTCCGCGATGGTCCTTCCGCCCCGCCGGCCAGACTCGGGGCCGGGGCACAGCCCGCCCACTGCGGGGCGCACACGGCCGGCCCGCGGGCCCGACCCCAGCCCCGGCCTCTCCCCCCACTCACCCCGCAGGTCCAGCTCGCGGTCCCGCACGGCGTTGGTGTCTGCGCCGCCTGCTCGATCAGCTCCGCCGTCAGCTTCACCATCCTGCCGCCTCCTGCTCCCGGCAGACAGACGGCCCGGCGTGGCTCAGGCTCGTCACCAGACACACTTCCCGGCGAGCCCCGCGCTGGCCGGCAAACTACCACTACACGGCCTGCCCGCGCCCGCAAACGACCACTTCCGGGCGGCCCGAAATCCTTCTGACACACTTCCGGACTAGCCCCGACTAGACGCACCTCCCGGCATGCCTCGCGCCTCATTCGTCACACTTCCCAGCGTACCTCACGACCGACGCAAAGACGCACTTCCCAGCATGCCCGGCGTACACGCCATACACATCTCCCGGCATGCCCCGGGTCCGACACACTTCCCGGCGTGCCCTGCGACTGACACAAGACGCACTTCCCGGCATGCCCCGTGACTGACGCAAGACGCACTTCCCGGCATGCCCCGCTCACCCCTAGCCTCGCTTCCCGGCGTGCACAGCGCCGACGTCGACACACTTCCGGTGTGCTCGTGCCCAACGCCAGGTACACATCCCAGCGTGCCCTGCGCCCTCCAACAGGCAGCGTTAATTGATTGGGCCCATTTTCGCGCTCGCCGCTCGGCGCCCAGGCCGAAACAATCGAAGAGCCAGGTTCCGGATCTCTTGCGGTTCTGAGGTCCTGGGGCTCCCGGGCTACTTCCCCGGTTCTGGTTGCGATACTGGGGCGTCTCTGGAATCTGGAGGGGCCCCAGATTTGTATCCGCTGGTTAAGCAAAGTGTTAAGCACGCGAGTCTTTAAAAGGTTCCAGGAAGCGGACTGGCGAGAAATGAAGACTCAATGCACAGGGTGCCTCTCCCGAGGAAGGGGGTGCAGCGGGGTCTCTGGCCGCCTGCGAAGGGCCTCCTGGGACAACGGGCCACAGGTGACCCCGTCAGAGGATTGTATCCTAGAGACGCTCAGCGTGAACTTCCTGACTCTGATGGTTGTGCACGAAAAGGCCCTTGTTTATTAGGAAATCGCCTCTGAAGTATTGGGAAGGAAAATAAATTTAAAATACTTGGGAGGTGGTAGGGTGTCACATGGGTGATGTCAGATCGCTCAGGGAGAGAGTTCTCTGTACCAGTAACTTTTCTGAAGTTTGCATTGTGACGACTTAAAAATAAGTTTAAGCCTCATGCAATTCCGGACATGTCCACAAGGCGGCGCGCTCAGCCCACAAAACTGGTTTTGCTTGCCATTCCGCTAGCTGGGTTTTAAAAAAGGTTTTGTGGGGCTTTTTTTCTTATGTTATTGATCTCAGAAGGGAAGAAGAGGGTCAGAGTGAAACACCAGTTTTGAGAGAGAATCATAGAACGGCTGCCTCATGCACACCCCACACCCGAGATGGAGCCCCCAACCGGGGCATGTGCCTGACGGATTCCAACCACGGGACCTCCTGGTTCATAGGTCGACACTCAACCACTGACCCACACTGGCCAGAGGGTATTCTGTTGTTTTAATGGTCTCCTCTGCAATCAAAGCTCAAAAGAACGGAGACAAAATAGGACGTTTTTCAGGCACTCGAGACTCCGGGAGGGACTCTGATCTCGAACCCTCACCCTCAGCCTGTGAACCTGCAGCCACCGGCAGGCTGCCCCCAGGACAGGGTCCTCCCAAGACACTAAATTCTCTGCCTCCTGAATGCCTCCTCTAGGCTTCCTGCCCCTGCCCCACTGACCTGACAGGCCATCCCCCATGGGAGCCCTGCAAGCTGGACCCAGCTGGCATTTTTTTCCTTTTAAAAATTATATATATATATATTTATTGATTTCGGAGAGGGAGAGCGATTAACATCCACGATGAGAATCACTGATCAGCTGCCTCCTGTACCCCCAACCGGGAATCCAACTAGGAATCGGACGCTTGACCTCCTGGTTCATAGGTCAAAGCTCAACCACTGAGCAACACCGGCCAGGCAGCACCCACGTGTAATCGCTGTGCCCAGGAAAGAAACAGACACCTTCGCTGTGGGCTGTTAACTGTTATTAACCTACGGGTAGCACTGCATTTGCTCTGAGGGTCTTTCTCCGTGACATGGGTTCGATCCTCCCCCCCCCCCCCCACTGCCATACGCGTGAACCGATCTGGTTGCGTACTTGGGGGTCTCTGGAGTCGGGAGGGGCCCCGATTCTAGATAGAACTCGCCTCCGAAGTACTTGGGAGGAAAAAAATTAAAATGTTTGGGAGGTGGTAGGGTGTCACGTGGGTGATGTCAGATCGCTCATGAAGAGTTCGTTCTCTGTGCCGGTAACTTGTCTGTAGTTTGCATTGTGACGACTTAAAAGTTTAAACAAACCTCATGCAATTCCAGACATGTCCACAAGGCGGCGCCCTCGGACCACAAAACTGGTCTTACCAGGTGTACCGGTTAATAATGCGGGTTTTTTTCAATCGTCACCAGTAATGAATTAAAACTTCCCGCAAATGCTCTTTTTGGCACGAAATTCGCCATTTTTAGGCGTAAAAATATCTATGATGCTAACACCTTCAGCAGACTGGACACAGGAAGTTTTGAAGCTTGTTGTCAATACAACAAATCAGCACACACGTCAAATCGCATCCATGTCAACACACGTGCACTGGAACCTGCCATTCCGCTTGCTGGGTGTTAAAAAGGTTTTGTTGTTCAGAATGTCATGGACCTCAGAGGGGGAGGGCGAGAGAAACATCAGTGATGAGAGTCATCGATGGGCTGCCTCCGGCACCCCCACACCCAACGCCTGTGCCCTGTGAATGGAACCCCGTGACCTCCTGGTTTATAGTTCGAAGCTCAACCACTGAGCCACACCGGCCGGGCCACACCCACGTGTCATCGCTGTGCCCAGGAAAGAAACACGCTTTCCCTGTGGGCTGATAACTCTTTATTAACTTAGGGTTAGCACTGCATTTGCTCTGAGGGCGTCTTCCTCGCTGTCATGGGTTCGATCCACCCCTGAGGATGGGGGGCCCAGCTCCCAGGGACACGTGGGCAGCGGGATGGTCCGAGGGGGCAGCCGGACACAACGGAGACGCCCAAGCTCGAGAGAAAGTTTAAGGCAAAGGTTACTCCCGTCCCGGGAGCCGATCTGTGCATTTCCTGGGAAATAGAGGCGTCCCCTGTGTACAGGCCCCCCTCGGGGATCCCCGGAACAGGCAGCTGAGGGCCCGCCCACACAGGTTCGGCAGCAGGAGCTCCCGCTGGGCCGTCCGGCTCAGTCGCTGGCCCCGCGGGCTCGCTACCGGGGACGCTGCTCGGAAGACTCTGCGTTGGGAAAGGGGGGCCGGCGGGCATTGGGGCCGGGGGACCCCGAGACCCGGGACGGGCAGCCCCTACCTCTCGGGGCTGTGGGCTGACTTTCTGGGGCGTCGCGGCCATTTCAAAAGCCACGGACGTTGCAGAAACAGACCCCCCCCCCGCCCCGGGGCCCAGAGTTCACGCCCCGAAACCGGCCTCCACGGTGGCCCAGCTGCTCGGCTGAGGTTGACCTTGGAGACGCTCAAGGTCGACCTTGGAGATGCTCGCAGCCCGGCGAGAAGTGACGGGGAGGCTCTGTGCGCGCCGTTCGCTTTGGTCTGAAGATTCAGTAAACGTGGGGGGTCCCAGGCAGGGCCCGGGGTGCCCATCGGGGTCCCCGGAGGGAGGCGGCCGGCGGGCGGAGTTGGAGGGGCCGTCGCCCCCCAGGCCGGGTGCGCACAGCGGCCGCCGCAGGCCCCGCGGGAGGTGAAGCTGTCAGAGGCGGGCGCCGCCCGGAAACGGGCTCTGGCCCTCAGTCTGCAGGCGGGCGGGCGGTCGGACGGTCGGACGGACGGAAGCGGCCCGGCCCCGCCCCTACCCGGCCCGGAGGCACGTGCGGCAGCAGAACTGAATGAAGAGCTTGCGCTCACACAGCCGCTGGGACTTCACCATCTCGCAGAAGGTCTCGTCCGCTGGGGAGAGAGGGGGGCCGGTCAGACTCGGGGGGCCGTGGGGGTCCCTGCCCGCGGTGCCCGCTCCCAGGCCCCGCTCACCGTTGCTGCAGGTGTGGTTGGCGACGCACGAGGCGCCCAGCTGCGTGAGGCCCGCTTTGCAGCGGCTGCAGTTCCGGCTGGAGCCCTCGCAGCTCAGACAGTTCTCGTCGCACCTGTCGGGGGACACGGAGGGGACAGGGGTTCCCGCGGCCGGATGGGGACAGGCCGGATGCTCCGGGAGGTCCCGGATCCAGACTCCATGGGGGCACAGGCCCGGGGTGCGGGCTCGATGCCCAGTGCGGGCCGGGCAGGAGGCGGCCCGTCCATGATTCTCTCATGGTTGATGTCTCTCTCCCCCTCTCCCTCCCCCGTCCTCTCTGTGATCAATAAAAATAAATGAAAAGACGGCGGGCGGGCACGTACCTCCGGCAGACTCGGTGCGGCAGCCCGGGCATGGCCTCGGGGTAGAAGCCCTCGCCGCAGGCGGGCACACACTTCCAGTCCTGGAAGTGCAGGTTGCTGGCGCAGTGGATGCATTCCTCCTTGCTGGGGCCTGGGGGGGAAAAGGGGGGCGAAGGAGCCGACATCGGGGACAGTCCCCCACCTCCCGCCCCGCCTGAGAGCCGGGGTCCTGGCCCAGCGACCCGAGGCCACGGCCCAGCCAGGTCCCAGGTGCCCACCCTGTGCCCGCGCTGGGCCCTCCCCATCCTCACCCTCTCGGGGGCAGCACACACCCATTTCACAGATGGACACATGGAGGCCTGCGCCAAGCTCAGCACAGCTCCCCACAGCCCCGGGAAGCTCAGGGGCCCCCCCAAAAAAAGAAAAAGAGAAAAAAAATAAAAAGAAAAAAAGGAACAAAACAAACAAACAAAATATATGTATTTAAAAAAAGAAAAAGGAAATAAAAAATGAACAAAAGTTCGTGGGCCCTGATTCCAAATGCCCTTTCCCAGCAGGCCCTGCTCCTGCCAGAGAGCCGCCCGGTCTGGCTCCGCCCACGTGAAATGGGGCTGGACCCCAATCGAACCCTGACCTCCTGGTTCACAGGGCAATGCTCTAACCATCGGGCAACACCGGCCGGGCCCCACAACCTTTGCGTCTTCCCCAAGTCCAGCCTCACGCCTATAAACTGTAACCCACCCCCATCTTGGTATTTGATGCCACCAACCTCACAGCCGCCCGGGGGGTCCTAAGGCTTCCTCAGGCCCCAGAGAGGGGAGCCGCCCACCCCCCGGGGAACCCGGGTTCCAGGACTGCGGGCCCCATGCCCCCGGTGCCGGCCGGCCGCACGCTCACCCACGCAGGTCTTGCAGGTGGGGTGGCACTGCCCGCACCGGACCAGCTCGGAGTCGAAGTAGGTCCCCGGCTCGCAGTCGGGAATGCAGCTGCCCCGAGCGAGGCTGCCGGTGGGGAAAGAAAAGGTGGTTAAAAAGCCATTACGCATTTATTGATTTCGGAAAGGAAGGGAGAGGGAGAGAGAGAAGCATCCATGCTGAGAGAGAATCATGGACCGGCCGCCTCCTGCACGCCCCCCACTGGGGACCGAACCCGCAACCCGGGCCTGTGCCCTGACCGGGATTCGAACTCGGGACCTCCTGGTTCACAGGTCGATGCCGAACCCCTGAGCCACGCCGGCCGGGCCCCAGTAAAATGTTTTTAGAGGAGACGTGTGTGGAGCTGAGAGAAGACCGGAGCGTGATGCGGACAGACGCCAAACCTTTGCCCTGCAGATGTGGCCGTCAGTGAACACTGGCAAAGACGCGGCGATTCGAGTATAAACGCGAAAAGGGAAAGAAAAGCAGGAACAGGTGGCCGAGCAGAGCGGGGAGAAGGGGTCCCACCTGAACCCCTCCTTGCAGACGGTGCATTTCTCGGGGTCGTCGACGCACGTCTTACAGCTGGGGTGGCACTTCAGGCATTTTCTCTGGCCTGGAGATAAGGAGATGAGGGGGAGGGCGGGGGGAGAATGGACACGATCCAATCCGGGCCGGCGAGCCGGCGGGCATGGGAAGTTCACCCCAGAGAGGGAACCCCCGCCCAGCCCAGTGAGGCGGCCGACTCGTCATTTCTATGCCCAGCGAAGCCACATGCACTTTTTTTTTCTTAATTTATTCTTTTATTTTTAAATATATTTTTATTGATTTCAGAGAGGAAGGGAGAGGGTGAGAGAGAGAAACATCCATGAGGGGAGAGAATAATGGATCGGCTGCCTCCTGAACGCCCCCTACTGGATGGGGATGGAGCCTGCAACCCGGGCCTGTGCCCTGACGGGGAATCGAACCGGGACCTCCTGGTTCATACTAGTGGGTCGACGCCCTAACCACTGGGCCACACCGGCCGGGGCCGCACTTACTGTCCGAGGCGTAGAACCCGGCGGGACAGGGGTTCACGCAGGCGCTCGTCTCCTGGTGGTGCAAGAAGCCGCGGCGGCAGGACAGGCACTGGGTGGGGCTCCGGCCCGAGCAGGTCTCGCAGCCCCGGTGGCACCGGCGGCAGCGTCTGGCGGCCGCGTCCCCGAAGTAGCCCAGGGGGCACTCGCTCACGCACTTCCTGCCGGAGCCAGAGCAGAGGGCACCTCCTCCCTCAGCCATGCCCACGCTCTCCACCCGCAGCCCAAGTCCCACGGCCAAGGCCCCGCCCAGGAAGGGCCCGAGGAGGAACCTCAGCTGCCCCCCAAACCCCCAGCCCCCCAGGAAACAAAGGCCCCGGGGGAGAAGGTTAAACGTGAATGCCCGTTGTCCTTTTGTTCTTCTAAATAATACATTTTTACTGATTTCAGAGAGGCAGGGAGAGGGAGAGAGAATCATGGATCGGCTGCCTCCTGCACGCCCCCCACTGGATGTGGATGGAGCCTGCCACCCAGGCATGTGCCCTGAGTGGGAATCAAACCGGGACCTCCCGGTTCATAGGTCGATGCTCAACCACTGAGCCACGCTGTCCAGGCATCAGCAGGATTCTTTTTAAACTAGTGGCCCGGTGCACAAAATTCGTGCACTCAGGGGAGGGGGTCCCCCAGCCTGGCCTGTGCCCTGTCACAGTGCGGGAGCCCCACGATCCATCGCCCCAAAGAGGTAGGCCCCGCCCACCCATCTGGGGCTCCTCGATGGATTGCCCCAAAGAGGTAGGGCGGAGCCAGTGGAGGACTGAAAACCCCTGGCACAAGTGTGCGGAGAGGCCTCCAACGTGCCCCGCCCCCGTCCCAGACGCTGGAAGTCCCCGCCCACCTGCGCCTGCTGTACACGCAGCCTGCTGATTGGTCGTTACGCGCGAGAGCATCCCGACCAGTTTGCATATCACCCTATTATTAGTATAGATTTTTGGTGTTTTTTTTTACACAGATTTTTTTTTCCTTATACATTTTCTTTTTCACTCGAATTTTTAAGTAGGGTGCCGGGTGTGTGTGTGTGTGTGTGTGTGTGTGTGTGTGTGTGTGGAGGGGCTGAGAACACAGCTCAAAACAGACCCCCTTTGCCCTGTCTGGTGTTGCTCAGTGGTTAGAGCGTCGGTCTGCTCAAACCGAAGGGCCTCAGGTTTGATTCCCGGTCCCGGTCGAGGCGCATTTGGGAGGCAGCCAATCGATGTGTGTCTCTCTCCCCTCCCTCCCACTCTCTCTAAAAATCAATGGAAAAATACCCTCGGGGGAGGATTAACATAAAACAGCAAAGCCAGTTCCCGTGGGTGGTGCGTGGATTCCCCACGCGGATGGGACCCCCGCCCGCCCTTACCTGCCGGTCTTGGCGCTGCCCAGGCTGAAGTGCACACAGTTGAGACACTGATCCGCGCCGGGGCCGTCACAGCCCTGGTCCCCGCACTCCGGGTGGCACATGCCTGTAAGAGACAAGCCCTGCCTTTCGCCCACGCACACACCGGCTCCGTCCGCGCCTGTCCCCCAGGAGCGCGGTGGGCCTGCGGGGCTGCGCTGTGAGGGGCAGGAAGAGAATGTTGGGGACCAGCTGTCACTGTGAGGAATATGAATCCCGCTCTGTGACCCGTGGCTGTGCTGTTCTGACCTGGCTGGGAGCTGCATGTGGGCCCTGGGAGCTCCCCTGGAAAGGCAGCCCGTCCTCCCCACTGGGAGCTGCCGGTGATCATGGAAGGACGAACAGCTTTACTGCGGAAACTGGAGCGCCAGCCCTTTGAGGACCCCCAGCCTCTGCACACCCACAGGCCTTTGCAGACCCCCAGCCTCTGCACACCCACAGGCCTTTGCACACCCACAGGCCTTTGCAGACCCCCAGCCTCTGCACACCCACAGGCCTTTGCAGACCCCCAGCCTTTGCACACCCACAGGCCTTTGCAGACCCCCAGCCTCTGCACACCCACAGGCCTTTGCAGACCCACAGCCTTTGCAGACCCACAGGCCTTTGCAAATCTCCGGCCCGCTCACCTGTAAACTGCCCATTTGGCATCACCCTTTGGCCAACTTCCCATGTAACCTTTGTCCTTCTACCCACCATCAGCAGCTGGCTTATAAGGGGGGGGGGGAGAGCAGATGTTTGTGGGTGCCCTGCTGCTCCCCCACGCTCCTGGTAGGATCGGAATCAACGCTCAGGTAGGAGTCCACCCTGTCTCTGCTGAATGGGCTCAGGGAGTGACAGGCGGCCCGGACCCCGTGGTTGTCCGGCTACAAGCGGATCCGCCTCCCCCTCCCCCTCAGGCTGGCGTGGGGCATGTCCCCGGGACCTCAGGCCGCAGCGTGCCCACGCCCACCCTGAGCTGCGCCTCCTGCTCTAGAAGAGGCCGGGGAAGCCCGTCTGCCCAGGGAGGGCCGGGCCGTTCTGAAGGCGTTGGGTCTTTAGGAAGAAAAGGAAAACAGCCTCCTGTCAGGTCTGCGTTCTGGGAGGCGGTGGGAGCCCAGCCAGGCCAGCAGGGACGGAGGGGAGGACAAAGGCCCATTCTCCGGGCACAATGGGGCCTTGCTGGCCCACAAAGCCCGCTCCTCCCCTCCCCACAGGGCCTCGGACCGCCCGGCCAGGCAGGTTCATTCTGCTTCCCTCCCGAGGGTTGGATGTTGTTGGCGTTTCCAACGTTTGCACTGGGGGGTCCCCTTTCTAGGGGGGGTCCCCTTTCTAGGGGGCGGACCCCTGTCTAAGGGGTGTTTGTCCCCAGGGACGCTCACAGCACAGGACACAGCCACCCCTCCCCAACCTGCCTCCCTCCCTCCTCTCCCCGACCCTCCCCTAACGCCAGGCTATTTGCGATGCGAGGTCCATGCCCATCTGATCGGACTCCTGTCCACTCTAGTCCAGCCCATTCCCGGGGAAATCCTCGGAAACCCAGCTCCCTCGCACTGTTTTGGCTGAAAACACATTGAACTTGGCCACCCGGCTGCCCCCTCCCCAGCCCCAACATGGCCCTGGAGACACCCGGCCTCGCTAGGCAGTGACTTCTCCGGAGCCCAGGGGTCACCAGGCCGGTCTTGCTCGATAAAGTTAACGATGTCCTCAATCGTGTGGATGTCCCCCGCCTCCTCCTCCCCCTTTTTTAAAAAATATATTGTTAGCGATTTTCAGAGAGGAAGGGAGAGGGAGGGAGAAACATCCATGATGAGAGAGAATCATGGATCGGCTGCCTCCTGCCCACCTGCACTGGGGATCGAGCCCAAAACCCGGGCCTGTGCCCTGACCGGGAATCGAACCGTGACCTCCTGGTTCCTAGGTCGATGCTCAACCCCTGAGCCACACCGGCCGGGCCTTCTCTCCCTCTTCCTCCTCCAAGCCCCTCCCCTTTGCCCTCCACACCATGAAACCCTCCCTGGCTCTTGTAGCAGCTACTGGCCCACCTGTCCCTCTGGCCCGAGAACTCGGGGACTTCCGAGCCTCAGAAATACGCCCTCACCCCCACCCCCCACACCCCCCTATCCATCTAGACTTGGGCTGCAGACCAGTCTTATGTGGGGAGATCCCCGGGTGGTAGAAGGTTAGAGTCGGGAGCAGATTTTATGGGGGAAAACAAAGCGTTCATTTATGAATAATTACTGAATCTGATTTATAAATCACAGGGGGAAACAGCCGATCAGCCCATTCATAATTCAACATCCGTGTTAAAGGAAATTTGAATGGAATCGCCCATCGTTTATGCTCGCAATGCTGGGGGTGGGGGGGCTCCATTGTGTCACCACCCGACCCGCCCCCGGATCCCTGAAGCAATGACATAGCTCAGAGCATCAAGGGTGTCGGAGAGCGCCCTCTGCGTCCGGCAGCTGGAGGACTGAGCGCAGGAAACTATGCCCAACCAGAAACTCGGTTCCTCACCAATCGCTGTGGGGTGGTCCGGGGAAGGAACGGCTTGCTGCGTAGCCTGCTGATCACAGGGGAGGGTCCGAGGCCCTCGCCCTGCCGCTGGGAGCCGGCTGAGCCGGACGGGCCGCCCGGCAACGAATGACATAGCTGGGCCCGGCCGGTGCAGCTCAGTGGTTGAGCATCAACCTGTGACCCAGGAGGTCACGGCTCGAGTCCTGCTCAGGGCACAGGCCTGGGTTGCGGGCTCCATCCCCACTGGGGGGCGTGCAGGAGGCAGCGATGGACGTTTCGCTCTCAAATTGATGTTTCTCTCTCTCTCTCTTCTCTCTCTAAAAAATCAATTTAAAAATCTTTGGGAAGGAATCCTTACAATGAGGCACCTTTACTCCCTGGGCGATGCTGCAGCCGCTTTGTTGGCCTGGATACCCAATCCTGGGTCTTTCTGGCAGCCCGAGGCCGGTCCACGTCTCTGCCTGGCTGTGCCCGTTCCACCGCACCCGCCTGGGCCCCCCAAGGACCCGGGTCCTGGCCACGGGGTCGGAGGGTAGGTGGGTTTGAGAGGGTCGGGCCGTGAGACGGGAGCCTGGGCGGAGGCCCCTGCACCACAGGGCGGGTCCGGTTCTGGTTGGGCATAGAGAGGACCCTCAATTTCCCGGCCAGGGGCGAGGGGACATACTTACGAGCTGGACGCATACTTACTGGTCTGAGAAACGCTAGGAGGGCCCGGGGAGGGCCGAGCTGTGTGAGTGCAAATTAGCAGCGTTACTGTGGCTCCCGGACGCGGAACGGCCCCCATCCTGACTCCCCTGTCAGCCAGGAGGAGCCCCATGATTTTTAAATTTTTTTATATATATATATTTTTAAAATTGATTTCAGAGGGAAGGGAGAGAGAGGGAGAGAGAAACATCAATGATGAGAGAGAACCATGGATCGGCCGCCTCCTGCACGCCCCCTACAGGGGATGGAGCCCGCAACCCAGGCATGTGCCCTGACAGGAATCGAACCCTCACCTCCTGGTTCATGAGTTGATGCTCAACCACTGAGCCACACCAGCCAGGCCAGCCCCACGATGTCAGAGTGGAAAACCAGCCCTCTCTGGTGTGGCTCAGTGGCTAGAGCATCGGCCTGCAGACCAAAGGGTCCTGGGCTCGATTCCTGTCAAGGGCACGGACCTCGGTGGCAGGCTCCTCCCCGCCCGGGCCCTGGTCAGGGCGCGTGCAGGAGGCAACCCCTTGATGTGTCTCTCTCACGTCGATGTTTCTCTCCGTCTCTCCCACTCTCTGTAAAGGTCAATGGGAAGATATCCTCGGGGGAGGATTCACAAAATAAAACAAGAAAGAAAACAGGGGAAAACCAGTCCTCGAAAGAGGCAGGCCGTGCCCCTGGTTCAGGCGCGTTACCTGTGTAGTCCTCCTCGTCCTCCGGGCCCTCGGCCGGGGCGGGCGGCCGGGCGGCCTTGGGCGGCTCCAGCGCGGGCGTGGACAGCTCCAGCATGCGGGCGCGGGCCTGGTGCGAGCTGAAGGTGTGGTAGGGGTGCTCGGCCGTGCCGTACAGGACGAGGCTCCATTCCTTCAGCTTCCCTGCAAGGCACCCAGCCCCCGCGTCAGGAGCCCTTCCACGGCACCCTCTCTGGCTGGGCCGGCTGTGGAGGGTGTAGGTCTGTGAGTTTTGAAAAAACCCCACTCCTGAGCTAATACTTCTTAGGATACAGCCTCCCAAAGGGTGGTTTTAAAGGTATGTTTATTATTGATTTCAGAGATGATGGGAGAGAGGGAGAGAGAGGGACAGAGAGAAACATCCATGAGGAGAGAGAATCACGGACCGGCCGCCTCCTGCACGCCCCCTCCTGGGCATCGAGCCCGCAACCCGGGCCTGTGCCCCGACCGGGACTCGAACTGTGACCTCCTGGTTCCTTGGTCGGCGCTCAACCACTGAGCCACCCCGGCCGGGCTGTGCCTTCCATTTGTGAGCGAGGAAGGGAGAGGGAGAGAAAGGCCCAGGAAAAATCAAGGAATCTGTTTCAGGCGTACGCCCCGGCGGGCGCTTCTCCCTGCCAAGGTGCCGTGAACCCGAGTTACCGAGTTTACCCCCGAGGTTCGGGCGGAAGGGATGAAAACGGCTCCGTCTACTTATAAAAACATAAAAACGTACAAGCAGGCTTTGAAAGAGCGGGTTTTACGGCGCGGGCGCTGCATTCCCGTAGAGCCGTTCTACGACAGACTGTATAAACACACACACACAGAGAAATGCCACCCTCTCCCCAATGCATTTAACACATAGTTAAAAATACACGGGCGGCTCCGGCCGGTGTGGCTCAGTGGATAGAGCGTGGGCCCTCGGACGGAGGGGTCCCGAGGTCGATTCCGGTCAAGGGCACGTACCCCGGCTGCAGGCTCCATTCCTGGGCCCTGGTTGGCGTACATTTCAAGGCCACCCATCCACGTGTTTCTCTCACATCGATGTTTCCCTCTCTCTCCTCCCTCCCTCCAAAAATCAATGGGAAAGATCCTGGGGATTAACAACTACAGCAATAAAACGATAGTAAATAAGCAAAGGAAATAAAACAGAGGTCAAATAGCAGACAAAAACCGCCTTCCCCGGAGCCAGGACGCATCAAGGGTTACCGCGTCCGTAGGCCACCTGGAGGGGATCATTAGGAAAAGCGCTCACCCTCTTCCGAAGGATCACACGACACAAATGAGGGGAAAAAAACACCAATTTTCCAACTGGCACCGGCGAAGGCACACGCCGGCCCCACGCCCCGAGCGAGACGCTGTAAAGCAGTCCGGCTTATTTTGAAAAGCGAAACCTGACATGTATGAAAAGCAGAGAGAGCTGTGGTCTCCACCTCTTATTTGACTTCTCGGTCACGTGACTCCCGGTGACCAAACCCTAAGGAAATAACTTCAAACTTAGGAGAGATCTCTCTGCCTGAAGCGGATCCTTGTACCGGCCACAGCCCAGAGAGCCACCGGCGTGTCCGAGGACGACAGAGGAGGCTGGAAGGAACGGTGGCATTTCTCCCGGCGACGTCTGATACAATTCGCACTCGGCTGACGATGGCCTTAAAGTCTGCCTGCTGTGCCCGGAGCAGAAATAAGTCAAAAGGGACGCGCCGAGCTCTGTGAGATGTCACGTGGACGTAGCGACATCGTTTGGATGGTGATACATTTCTGTCTTTTTATCACCGATTTTTAGAGAGAGAGGAACGGGGGAGGGAGAGCGAGCGAAACATTGATCGGCTGCCTCCTTCACACCCCCTCCTACTGGGGATCAAACCCGAAACCTGGGCGTGTGCCCTTGACCGGGAATCGAACCGGCGGCCTGTTGGTGCCTGGGATAACGCCCAACCCACTGAGCCACACAGGCCAGGGACCATTCGAGTGACAGGAGTGGTTGAGCATCGACCTAGGAGCCAGGAGGGCACCTTCGATTCCCAGTCAGGGCACATGTCCATGAGGGGGCGTGCGGGAGGCAGCCGATCCATGATTCTCCTGTCATCATTGATGTTTCCCTCTCTCCCTCCCTCTCCCTTCCTCTCTGAAGTCAATAAAAATACATTAAAAATAAATACAAAGTAGAAGGAAGGCCAAGAGCCCTGGCTGGGCAGCTCAGAGGGTTAGAGCATCGTCCCCAAATGCCAAGGGCCGTTCGATCCCAGGTCAGGGCACTTACCGCTGAATGCATAAATAAGTGGAACAACAAATCAATGCTCCCCCCCTCCCCCTCCTCTCTAAAATCAATAAAAAGCTGTACGTGTCCCAGCCAGTGTGGCTCAGTGGATAGAGTGTCGGCCTGCGGACTGAAGGGTCCCGGGTTCGATTCCCCATCAGGGCACAGGCCCAGGTCGCGGGCTCGATCCCCAGCAGGGGGCGTGCAGGAGGCAGAATGATCTATGATTCTCTCTCATCACGGATGTTTCTCTCTCTCTCCCTCTCCCTTCCTCTCTCTGAAATCAATAAAAAAAAAATATTTTAAGAAAATAAAATAGAAAGAAGGGAGGCAAAGAGTCCGATGGACGGAAACACTGCGGGGTCCTGACTCACAGGAGGTGACGCGTGGGACCCGCGGACGGACAGCCGAGCGCGTGGAGACGGGGACCCTCACCGAGCTGTCCCCGGGGGAGCGGGGGCGAGGCCCGTCTCCCGGAAACGGGAGTGTCAGGGCCGAACCTGGACGCCGGCACAGAAGGGACGGGCTCTACATGTGCCCTTCTCTCCGCCGCCAGCACGGGGCCGCTGGGGCCATCGACCCGGGACTGCGACACGTCAGCGTTTCCTGGGAAATGACACGGGACGCGGACGGCCACGCTCTTAGGGGGAAAGTGCGACAGAGCCACGGGAGGCAATCGAGAAAGTCTGGGGCTTTCGATGATGGAAAAGGGGGGGAACACGTCACCCGGGAGAGGCTAACTTCTCCTGCCTTTTTTTTTAATCCTCATCCGAGGATGTTTTTCCGCATTGAGTGTTAGAGAGAGCAGGAGGGGGAGGGAGAGACAGAGAGAAATTTGATGGGAGAGAAACACGTCGATCGCCTGCCTCCCGCACGAGCCCTGACCAGGGCCGGGAACTGCAACCCGGGCACGTGCCCTCGAACGGAATCGAACCCGGGACCCCTCGGTCCGCAGGCCGATGCTCTATCCACTGAGCCGCACCAGCCAGGGCTCTCCTGCTCTTAACCGATGATTAAACATTTCACTGGGCCCCGCTGTTCCACCCGCTGAACCAAACCGGCTAGGGCACATATATTCAGCTTTTTTTCTTTTTAAATCCTCACCCGAGGGTATTTATCCCTTGATTTTGAGAGAGGGAGGGAGAGGGAAAGACAGAAACATCGATGTGAGAGGAACACGTTGATGGATTGCCTTCTGCATGAGCCCCGACCAGGGCCTGGGCTGGGGAGGAGCCTGCCACCGAGGTCCGTGCCCTGGACCGGAATCGAACCCGGGACCCTTCAGTCCGCAGGCGGACGCTCTATCCACTGAGCCAGACCGGCCAGGGCAGGCTATTCGGTTTTTTTAAAAAAAAGGTTTTAAAATGAGGGACCTAAGTCGAGTTCAACGTGCCAGAGGTGGTATTACTGCAGCTCGCATATCACTCAGCCGCCTTAATTGCTTCATAAATCCCAGGTCTTATCTGAGATTTGGAAACGTTTTACTCCGCACGCCACTGGCACGGAGCTGGCTTTTGGTTTGTTTGTTTGAAATCGAACAGTAAGAGATGGAATAAGTAAAAGAGAGAACAGAACATGCCGTGGGATGGCCAGGAGCCATCAGAACTGAGTTGGCTTAAAAAAACGAAACAAAACAATTAAGTTGTAAAGATTTGAGGGGGAGCCCGGCCAGTGAGGCTCAGTGGTTGAGCATCGACCTGTGAACCAGGAGATCAGGGTTCGAGTCCCGGTCGGGGCACGTGCCCGGGTTGCGGGCTCCATCCCCACTGTGGGGCATGCAGGAGGCGGCTGATCCATGATTCTCTCTCATCATGGATGTTTCTCTCTCTCCCTCTCCCGTCCTCTCTGAAATCAGTAAAAACATATTTTTATTTTTTTAAACGTTTTAAATGGATGTATTGATCCTTTTAATTAACCCTCACCCGAGGATATTTTCCCATTGATCTCTTAGGGAGAGCGGAAGCGAGAGGGAAAGACAGAGAGATACATGGATCTGGGAGAGACACATTGATGGGTGGCCTCCTGCTCGCACCGTGACCAGGGCCCGGGCCGGGGAGGAGCCTGCAACCGAGGTCTGTGCCCTGGACCGGGGAATCGAACCCGGGACCCTTCCGTCCGCAGGCCGACGCTCTATCCACTGAGCCACACCGGCCAGGGCAATAAAAAAATACTTTGACAAAATGATGAAAACTGTGAAGTGTGTATCATGTGCATTTTTAACTTCATTTTAAAAAAAAAAATGAAAAGGGCTAGAGACACCGCGGGGAAAGCCAAGCGCGCGCGCCGACGGGGCGGCCGCACGTGGAGAGGAACGCCGCGCCTCTGACCTTGCCTCCCCGGGTTGCGGACCTGCGACGGCATGTCCTGGATCTCCAGCGTCCACTCCCCCTCGGCCTTCTCTCCCCAGCTGTGCACCGTCATGAACTCCCAGTTGGAAAACCCTTCGTTGGAGTGGTCCAGCAGCCTGCGAGGGGAGACTGCGGTCAGGGCATAGGCCGGGATGGGGAGGGGGGTGGGGCCTAGGGGGCCAGGGCAGCAGATGTGAGGGCAGCCCTCGTCGTCATCAGAGGGGAAGGGGCGGGGAAGACCCTGACTGCTTTCCCACCCTTGTTTTTATTTTATTTTAGTTTTAAAATATTTTTATTGATTTCAGAGAGGAAAAGAGAGGGAGAGAGAGAGGTACATCAACATTGATGAGAGAGAATCATGGATCGGCTGCCTCCTGCACGCCCTCTACTGGGGATCAAGCCTGCAACCCGGGCATGTGCCCTGACGGGGAATCGAACTCAGGACCCTCTAGTCCACAGGACGACGCTCTATCCACGGAGCCACACCAGCCAGGACTAAAAACACCTATTTTTAAAAACACGTTGTCTACGACGTAAGATTCGATTCTCGGTTGGAGGGGGCGGGTGGGGATTTCTCCGAACATCCCCTCTAGGAAGATGCTTATCGGGGGAGCCTCCCTGGCCCGGCAAAGGGTGAGGGCAGGGGGCACCCCCTCTTTCTTCTAAGAAGCAGCAAAGGGTGGATTGGGTTCCCCACATGATGCCGGGCGGAATCCAAGGCCCGGGGCACAGAACAGATGGCCTTTGAAGGGCTGTGGGAGTCAGGGGTGCAAACTCACTCTCTGGGAAAGAGAACACCTGGCAAGCAGCGTGCACTGCTGACGGGGCAAGGTGTGGGACCCAGGCCAAGGCCACAGAGCCGGCAATCACACGCTCTGCCTTGGGGGCCGGGGAGGGGAGGCTGCCAACGCCCAGGGCTCAGACGGCTGCCAAGTGGCCTCAAGCAGGCAGACAGCAGCACCTTGCACAGGGGAGGTGCACTGGGGCACCCCAGGACCCGCCCTCTAAGAACCCAGGGGCTGAAACGCTGGGGCCCTGGGCAATTCTTGAAGGTCAGGCAGGCGACGAGAGCTGGACAGAAGGGCAGCCTGGAGCCTGTGCCAGGAATCGCGCCCGGCGTGGCCGTCTATCAGGGGTGGGGTGGGGGGGTCCTTTTTTCTGCCAAGGGCCACTGGGATATTAATAACATCATCACTCGCGGGCCACACACCATCACCCACTTAAACATCAGCCTGCTCGCCCGGCCGGTGTGGCTCAGTGGATTGAGCATCGTCCCAGGAAACCAGGAGGTCAGGGTTCGATTCCCAGTCAGGGCACAGGCCCGGGTTGTAGGCTTGATCCCCAATAGGGGGCATGCAGGAGGCAGCCGATCCATGATTCCCTCTCCTCATTGATGTTTCTCTCTCTCCCCCTCTCCCTTCCTCTCTGAAATCAATAAAAAAAAATATATATGTATTTTTAAAAAATGAATAATTATCTTTAAAAAAACCCCAGCACATTTCCAGAGCTGAGGACTAGAGAGAGAAGAAGGGGGAGAGAGAGACCGAGGGAAACATCAACGATGAGAGCGAGTCATGGATCGGCTGCCTGGTTGCTGGGGAAGCAGCCGGGTGCCAGTGCAAGAGTCCAGGCTGCGATGATGCCCAGGTGGTTCCCTGAAGGCCACGGACACCCGCCCCCCCCGCCCCCTGCCCGGCCGCGCGAGGCCAGGCTGGCCTTACCTCTTTGCCAACAGCTGGGACTTGGTCCCCGAGGGGGAGACGAGGTGGATCTGCAGGTCCCCGCGGCGCGGGTGGGAGATGGAGATGCGGGCCACCACGTGCTCCAGGTAGCCCACCCGCTGGTCGGAGTGGTCGGCGCAGGCGGTGGTCAGGGCCGTGGTCCGCAGCGTCTGCACCACGGGGATGCTCCTGGGGGGGAGGGGGAGCTCAGGGTCACCCACGAGGGCGGTGAGTGCCAGGTGTGGCCTCTGGGGTTCCGCCCACCGCGGGGGGAGAGCGGCTTTGCCCTCCCGTACGGGACACCCTCAGATGTTCCTGCTGGAGTGAGACCTCCGGCCCAGAAGACGGTTGTCCTTCTGGGAGTTGCTTAGAGAGGTTGAAGGAATGGCTTCTCCCCCCGGCTGGGGTGGCTCAGTCGGCTGGAGCATCCTCCATGCACCGAAGGGTCACGGGTTCAAGTCCCGGTCAGGGCACATGCCCAGGTTGCGGGTTTGATCCCCAGTTGGGAGGCAACCGATCCATGTTTCCCTCTCTCTCTCTCTCTCTCTCTCTCTCTCTCTCCCTCTCTCAAATCAATGAAAATGTAGGTGAGAATTTAAAAAAAAAAGAATGGGTCCTGGCCAGTGTGGCTCAGTGGTTGAGCGTCGACCTATGAGCCAGGAGGTCACGATTCGATTCCCAGTCCAGGGCACATGCCCAGGTTTTGGGCTTGATCCCCAGTGTGGGGCGTGTGGGAGGCAGCCGATCCATGATTCCCTCTCCTCATGGATGTTTCTCTCTCTCCCCCTCTCCCTTCCTGTCTGAAATCAACACCAATATATTTAAAAACAGATTAAGAAAGAAAGGTCCTCTGGCTGCAAGGCCGCCCAGGGACACCCCCCAAGGCTGGGCAGGCGCCGGGCCTGTTTTGGGGAGCGCTGTTCCCATGATGCCGACCTTCCTCTGGGGGGTGGGGAGGCGTGAAGCCAAGGTCGAGTGTCCCCCAGGAATTACATCGCTCGGCTCCGCGGGGCCTGAGTCATGAGAAACCCGCAGACACGGACACAAACAGCGACGTCATTCCCCCCGAGACCGTCAACACGCAACATGTGATGCGTGTGCCTCGCGCGTGGGTTGGGGCGGCTGACGGCTGGCGTGGGCTGCTCCCGAAGTTCACCGTGCGCCTGACCGGCCCGCAGGCCCCCCGCTGTGGTGGACATAGGGCACGGGAGAAAGCTCTGGAGGGTCCTGGAAGGTTCCATCCAGCCCTGCAGGGGCCACGGGGGTAGGCCCCCCGGTAAAGACCTCCCCCCACCACCCTGTACGAAGACGGCAGCGTGGGTGTGCTGTGGGGAGGGGACTCTGTGTGCAGTCTCGCCCATGGGTGTCGTCTCAGGAACACCCTACGCTTTCAAACTCCGAGCACATCTCTGGGTCCAAGAGCAAGATCATGGCCAGGGTGGCTCAGTGGTTGAGTGTCATCCTATGAACCAGGAGGTCACGGTGCGATTCCCGGTCAGGGCACAGGCCCGGGTTGCAGGCTCAGTCCCCAGTGCGGGGCGTGCAGGAGGCAGCCGATCCATGATTCCCTCTCATCACTGTTTCTCTCTCTCTCTCGCCCTCTCCCTTCCTCTCTGAAATCAATAAAAATATGCATTTTTTTTTAAAAGACTCCTAGCCAGTTTGGCCGAGTGGATAGAGCATGGGCCCTTGGACTGAAGGGTCCCGGGTTCAATTCCGGTCAAGGGCACAAACCTCGGTTGCAGGTTCGATT
Organism: Myotis pilosus; assembly: GCA_036010255.1. Classification (NCBI taxonomy): domain Eukaryota; kingdom Metazoa; phylum Chordata; class Mammalia; order Chiroptera; family Vespertilionidae; genus Myotis; species Myotis pilosus. Next base: position 1,386,871 of record JASKON010000031.1, on the reverse strand, counting down.
CCCAGCCCTGCCCAGGAGCACCTTGCAGCCGAGTCAGGGTCAGGGTCAGGGTCAGGGTCAGGGCCAGGCCCCCGGGGCGCCCCGCGGGGCTGGGCCTCACCTGGGCCTCTTGTCGGTGAAGGCGACGCAGGTGTGCTGCGAGGGCACCGCCGTCCACTTCTTCGCCTCCAGGACCAGGGCTTCCGCGTCCACCAGGCCGAACCCGTACAGATGGCTGACTGGAGAGACAGCCCTTCAGACCTGGCACCCCTCCCCACCGGCCCCCCGACTCCCGCCTACGGAGGGCACCTGACCCGTGACCCCCATGGCTCCGGGACAGACCACCTGGGCTGCTCAGGGCTGGAAGGATCCAATCGTCTGATTGCTCCCAAGATCCTTTGCACTACTCAGTCTAAACATTCTATTCCTGCCCGGGCCGGTGTGGCTCAGTGGAAAGAGCGTCGGCCTGCGGATGGACGGAAGGGTCCCGGGTTCGATCCCTGGTCAAGGGCATGTACCTGGGTTGCAGGCTGGATCCCCATCCAGCCCTGGTCCCGGCGTGTGCGGGAGGCAACCCATTGATGTGTCTCTCTCACATCGATGTTTCTCTCTCCCTTCCACTTTCTCTAAAAACCAATGGGAAAATACCTTCACGTGAGTTTTAACAACAACAAATAAAAATAATAAAAACTCTACTCCTTGCCCGGCCTGGGTGGCTCAGTGGTTGAGCATCGACCTAGGAACCAGGAGGTCACGGTTGGTTCGATTCCCGGTCAGGGCACAGGCCCGGGTTGCGGGCTCGATCCCCAGTGTGGGGCGTGCAGGAGGCAGCCGAGCCATGATTCTCTCATCAATGATATTCCATTTCCCACTCCCTTCCTCTCTGACATGAATAACATCTATTTTTTAAAAAAAAAACAAAATAAAATAAAACCAGAGGAAGAAGTAACCGGTGGCCCCTGGGTTGAGCCCTTGCTTCTTCCCTTTTGCCCTTTAGCCCCCGGCCGAATGCCAGGCCGTCAGGAGACAGTGGCACAGGCCAGTGGGCACTGGCAAACTGACCCCACCCGATGTTGAACTTGGCCCGTGCGAGCCAGTTCCAAAGTTTCATTTAAGAGGCCCGGGGGCGGCACCAGATACGATCTATTTTCCTCGTGAACGTGGCCAACACCGAAATGTGGGTCAGCTCTCGTGACGGCCCAGCCTGCCACCCGCATTCCTGCAGGACGAGGACGCGCTGGCCCTGGTCAGTGGCCTCCTTGTAAGAAGAGGAACAGCCCTGACCGGTGTGGCTCAGTGGATAGAGCGCCGGCCTGCGGACTCAACGGTCCCAGGTTCGATTCCGGTCAAGGGCGCACGCCAGGGTGATGGGCGCAATCCCCAGTAGCCAGAGCGGTGATTCTCTCTCATCGTTGGTGTTTCTCTCTCTCTCCTTCTCCCTTCCTCTCTGCCATCAATAAAAATATATCTTTAAAAACAAGCCGCTAAGTCTGGGGCCCCCTGAACTCTAGTGACCGTAGGCATTTTCTCACTGAGGTTCCAGGATCCTTTTCTTAAATCGCCGGACACAGACTTTTCGTCCTTGTGACACACATTCAGTGTTGTCCGGGGATCATCAAGAACTCATGGCTCCCCCGAGACAGATTGCAGCCCCCCCAGGGCCACCGGCACGGGGTGCCCGGCCCCGCCCCGCCCCCCGGGGCCGCACCTTTGTAACCGGCCCCGTTGACCTTCCAGTCATTCGCCTTCAGGTGGGCCGGCCGGGAAGTCTTCACCAGAAGGTGCTGCACGTCGCGCCAGGTGAGCTGGCTGCTGCAAGGACAGAGGGACACAGGCTGCAGGCGCACAGGTCACACGGACGGACGGACGGACGGACGGACGGCAGCACAGGGGAGGGGGGCCAGCCCCCAGCCTGCACGCGAGGAAGCCGCGGAGGCTCCGTGCCCGGGCAGAGGGTGTATTCACATCCTCTTTTTTTTTTTTTTAAATACATTTTTATTGATTTCAGAGAGGAAGGGAGAGGGAGAGAGACAGAAACATCCATGATGAGAGAGAATCATGGATCGGCTGCCTCCTGCACGACCCATCCTGGGGATCGAGCCCACAACCCGGGCACGTGCCCTGACCGGGAATCGAACCCTGACCTCCTGGTTCCTAGGTCGATGCTCAACCACTGAGCCACGCCGGCCGGGCATCAAATACCCCCTATTTGATCTCAGGGCTTACTCCCTGGAAACCATTCTTTACAAAGAAGGGGTGAACTGCCCAGCCTGTGCGGCTCAGTGGTTAAGCGGCCAGGGGACAAGCCCAGGTTGCACGGTGGCTCGATCCCCAGTAGGGGGCGTGCAGGAGGCAGCCGATCCGTGATTCTCTCTCTCATTGATGTTTCTCTCTCTCCCTCCCTCTCCCTTCATCTCTGAAATCAATACAAATATATATATATTTTAAAAACTTACCTTCTTTGATGACTCATTTTTTCAAAAAAAGTCTGGAGATGGATGGTGGTGTGGGTGATGATGTAGTGAACTAACCGTGTACTTAAAAATGGCTCACCTGGTACGTTCTGTGTTGTGTGTTATTTTACTACAATAAAAATTTAAAGAAGGAAAAGCGAGTGGGAACTTACTTTGCTTCTAACGCCAGGGCGATGATCCCCGCCACCATGGGGGCCGAGACTGAGGTGCCCGTGTGCCCGTCCGTGCAGCGCTGACGCAGGTCCGTGGTGACCTGGTGGGAGGGGGGCCAGAGGGGAGGTCAGCTCCCAGGAGAACTCTGGGGCTGGGACCCCCAAGATGCTGGTCCTGCCTGGCCTGTGTGGCTCAATGGTTGAGTGTTGACCTATGAACCAAGTGGTCACAGTTTAATTCCCGGTCAAGGGCACATGCCCGGGTTGCATTGCGGCTCAATCCCCACTAGGGGGCGTGCAGGAGACAGCCGATCAATGATTCTCTCTCTTCATTGATGTTTCTCTCTCCCTCTCTCTCCCTTTCTCTCTGAAATCAATAAAAATATATTTTTAAAAAAACACAAAAAGATTCTGGCCCTGGGCACGTGTGGTCCTGGGGCCCAGGGATGGAGAAGGCGCTACCTGGACACATTCTTTAAAATCGACTTTTTACTGATTTCAAAGAGGAAGGGAGAGGAAGAGAGAGAGAAAGAGAGAGAGAGAGAGAGAAACATCAATGATAACAGAGAATCATGGATTGGCTGCCTCGTGCACGCCCCCTACTGGGGATGGAGCCTGCAACCCGGGCATGTGCCCTTGACCGGGAATCGAACCCGTGGCCTCCTGGTTCATAGGTCGACGCTCAACCCCTGAGCCACGCCGACTGGGATGGACACGTTCCGGGCGGCCAAGCTTTCCTCCGTGCCTGGAACTCGGTGCTAGAGGGCTTCGCTCTCACAGGTAACAAACGGACCCGCGATAGGAACAAACAAGCCCCTCACGGGGTGAGGACGGGGGCGGGGCAGCGGGAAGACGATGTTTGTGCTGAGACACGAAGAGGAGCCCCCCTGGCCCGGCCGGTGTGGCTCAGTGGTTGAGCGTCCACCTATGAACCAGGAGATCAGGCACCAATTGTCCAACGACACAGCTCTTCCCTGCTCCCCTCTACCCGGCAGCCCCCCCACATCAGGCTCCGGACGGGCGTCTGTTTAATGAGACTCCAGCCAGTCCCCGTGCAGCTGGGCTGGGCTCCTCCGTGAACAGGACGCCATTCAGGCCCCGGCGGCCCGTCCCTGGGGCGCGTGCTCCAGTGGGAAAGAAAAATAACTTAAATTAATACCTTCGTGAGCCGGCCTGGCCGCTGCCAAGCTGGCGGCCGCCGTGGGGACGGGCCTTTCCGTCCGTGCAGAGAGCGAAGGGGGAGCAGAGGGGGCCTGTGTGCTCCCCCCGAAAAGTGTAAAAATAAACCCGCACGTCGTGTGTAAAGACGTGGCTGAGCAGCAGGAAAAATGAGAAGATTGAAAAAAAAAAGGGCATTGCCCGGCCGGCGTGGCTCAGTGGCTGAGCCTAACCCATGACCCAGGAGGTCACGGTTCGATTCCCGGTCAAGGGCACACGCCCGGGTTGCGGGCTCGATCCCCAATAGGGGGCGTGCAGGAGGCAGCCGATCCATGATTCTCTCTCATCACTGATGTTTCTCTCTCTCTCCCTCTCCCTTCCTCTCTGAAATCAATAAACATATATATATATATATATATATTTTTTTAAATTAAGCCATGTCTGGCCGACTTCATGATCTTGTTTTTCAAATGTCTGAAACCCAACGTAATGGCCGTGCACTGGAATTCTGCATTAGTCTCAACTCAACACCCATCCCTCCTGATTTATCTAATTATCATTATTTTTCATCCTCACCCGAAGATGCTGTTCCCACTGATTTTTAGAGAGTAGGAAGGAGAGGGAGAGGGGAAGGGAGAGGGAGAGAGAGAGAAACATGGATGTGAGAGAGACACATCGATGGGCTGCCCCCCGCATGCACCTCGACCGGGGCAGGGGATCGAGCCTGCAACCAGGGCACATGCCCTTGACCGGAATCGAACCCGGGACCCTTCAGTCCGTGGGCTGATGCTCTAGCCACTGAGCCAAACCGGCCAGGGCTCCTCTTTCTTTTTAAAGTCAGAACGCACGAAGGGAAGGAGCAAATGCAAATCCCCACTCTGCCAAATGAACACAAGGACTTTATCAAAGACAAATCACACTTATGTCCGCCTCTGTGAGCGCAGCGGGCGCACACCACCGCTCAGCTCAGCTCAGCTCAGCTCAGCGTCCAGAGAAAGTCCTTTTGTCCGGAAGGGAATGCCCGGGGGGCCAGCGGGATTCCGACCGTCTTTCAGGAGAGAACCGAGTCTGTCTCTCTGCCGCGGCGCTGCCCGCTGAGGCTGAGCCGGTCGGGTGGGCTGGCTCCCAAGCCAGGCGACCACAGAATTTGAGAAGCCATTCGGAGACGCCGTGGTGAGAATGCACCTCATTCTTAAAGGGTATTTTTAGACCTCGAGAGCCGGAGAGGGTTTTAATGGGCATTTTGTGCAAAAATTAGCCAGGCGGGGACTGGGGAAGGTTGCCAAGGGACGGAGGGTGTACAGCTAGTTCGCGGATGGGTGAGGGTGGCACCCTGGGACCCGGCACACAACGGCCTGGACCTGGCTCACCTATTTTTGTTGTTGCTGTTAATCCTCACCCGAGGATATTTTTCCATTGGTTTGTATTTATTTCTTATTTTCTTAAAAGATAGATCATTTAAAAAAACACACAAAACTATATATATAAAAGCCCAGTGACTGAACAGCAGAATGACCAGAACAACTGGTCGACCAGTCGCTATGATGCACACTGACCACCAGGGGGCAGATGCTCAACACAGGAGCTTCCCCCTGGTGGTCAGTGTGCTCCCACAGTGGTAGCACAGCTCGCTGACCGGGATGAGTGGCGCGCCCACAGCAGGCCAATCCCTACAGGCCACACCCCCACCAGTGCACGAATCGCTGCCTCTAGCATATATATTTGTACTGATTTCAGAGAGGGAGGGAGAGGGATAGAGTGATAGAAAAATCAAGGATGAGGGAGACTCATGGATCGGCTGCCTCCTGCACGCCCCCTACTGGGGATCGAGCCCGCAACCCAGGCATGTGCCCTTGACAGGGAATCGAACCCGGGACCCTTCAGTTTGCAGGCTGATGCTCTATCCACTGAGCCAAACCAGCTAGGGCTCCATCGATATTTAGAGAGAGTAGAAGGGAGGGAGGAAGGGGAGGAAAAACGCGGAGGAGGAGGAGAAGAAGAAGAAGAAGAAAGAGAGAGAAACAGAGAAGAGAAACATGGATGTGAGAGAGACACACTGATTGGTTGCCGCCCACATGCGCCCAGACCTGGGCCGGGGATCGAACCTGCAACCCAGGTATGTGCCCGCGACCAGAATCGAACCCGAGACCCTCCAGCCTGCAGAGCGACGCTCTATCCACTGAGCCACACCAGCCAGGGCTCATCTTTTTGTTACGAGCAAAAGGAACTGGTCCCCAGAGGGCCAGGGCTCCCGCCCCGAGCTACCCCCACGCCCACCCACCCCCGCCCCAGAGCTGCCCCCCACCCCTCCCGCCCCGAGCTCCCCCCACGCCCTCCACGCCCCCCGCCCCTCCCCCTGCCCCAGAGCGCTCACAATCTTCCGCTCGTAGAAGGCGCCGCTGCTGTAGGTGGTGGCCAGCGTGGACGGGCACTCCTCCAGGTACCAGGGCTTGTAGCCGTTCTCCGTGGTGCTGCTCACGGAGATGGTGTAGATGCTGTTGGTGTAGCCGTCGCAGGAGCAGTGGTCCCCCTCTCGCCCGCCGTTCCCCGAGGCCCAGACGAAGATGGAGCCCAAGCCCTGCCGGCCCTGGGGGGGAAGCGCAGCGTCTGTCAGCCCGCGGCCGGAGCCGCGCAGGGCGGGCCTCGCACGGAGGCCTGGGGCCCCTCTCTCCCAAGGTCCCTTCACAGGGGCCGGGAACGATGCGTTCGGACCATCCGGATGCCCCTGGAGACGTGGCTCGATTTTTTCTTAAAATTCTCACCCGAGGCCCAGCCGGCGTGGCTCAGTGGTGAGCGTGGACTTATGACCCAGGAGGTCAGGGTTTGATTCCCCAGCAGGGCCCATGCCCGGGTTGTGGGCTCCATCCCCAGGGTGGGGTGTGCAGGAGGCAGCCGATCCATGCTTCTCTCTCATCATTGATGTTTCTCTCTCCCTTCCTCTCTGAAATCAATAAAAAATATTTTTTAAAAATTCTCACCCGGGGACATGCTGAGAGAGAGAGAGAGAGAGAGAGAGAGAGAACAATGAGAGAGAGAAACATCGATAAGTTGCCTTCTGTACATCGCCTACAGGGGATCAAGCCCACAACCCAGGCATGTGCCCTAACTGGGATCGAACTAGCAACCTTTCCTGAACAGGATGATGCTCAACCAACTGAGCCACTCCGGCTGGACAGGCATGGTTTGATTTTTTTAAAAATATATTTAAATATATTTTTATATTTTAAAAATATATCCACTTGATTTTTTAATGGGAGAGGGATAGAGAGTTAGAAACATCAATGAGAGAGAAACATCAATCAGCTGCCTCTTGAACACCCCCTATTGGGGATGTGCCCGCAACCCAGGTACATGCCCTTGACCGGAATCGAACCTGGGACCTTTCAGTCCGCAGGCCGACGCTCTATCCACTGAGCCAAACTGCTTAGGGCTGTGGTTTGATTTTAACAGAGGACTCTGTTTTGATTCACAGGGTTGCCCTGAGGACAAGACTCAAAAGGACTACTCTGTTCTTTCTTTTCTTAAAAAAAATGTTTTTATTGATTTTATAAAGAGAGAAAGGGAGGGAGAGAGAGAGAAAGAGAAACAGCAATGCTGAGAGAGAATCATGGATCGGCTGCCTCCTGCACGCCCCCTACTGGGGATTGAGCCCACAACCCGGGCACGCGCCCTGACCGGGAATGGAACCGTGACCTCCTGGTTCCTAGGTCGATGCTCAACCACTGAGCCACGCCGGCCAGGCCGGAAGAACACCTGCTGGAGAGCGAGCTACATCTGACCAGAGAGAGATGCCACCAGGATCCCTGGGTACGGAGGGTGCCCAGTGCCCGTGGGGCACTTGCATCAGCGCGGAAGTGGTCAGGGCGTGGATGCCAGCCAAGGCCAGTGGCTTCCCACGTGCGTAGAGCCCGTGTCTGAGGACGAGCCCATGAAAGCGAGCCTTTGAGGGATGGCGGCAGGTGCAGGTGGCTTCCTGGTCTACCCCACACCCACAGGACCCATGATTTGGGACCAAATCCGAGGGCTCCTGCCAGCCACAGGCAGCGGCTCAAGAGCAGCTCACCGGAGACCCAGTCGGTGCAAGGGGGCGGGCCTGCGGTGGGCACGGCCAGCCCCGTCTCCGCAGGAAACTGGACCCACGGGGCTGGTAGCTCCGGCGTCCTTGCCAAAGACCCTGCTTTCCAAACACGCGGCAGGAAATTGATACTTAGGCCCAACAACGACGGGCCAATTTAGAGAGAAGACTGTCAACACCATCCTGCAATCCGGCCGGCCGGCGTGGCTCGGTGGTTGGGTGTCCACCTAGAAGCCAGGAGGTCAGGGTTCGATTCCCGTCAGGGCACTTGCCGGGGCTGTGGGCTCCATCCCCAGGAGGGGGCGTGCAGGAGGCAGATGATCCATGATTCTCTCTCATCATTGATGTTTCTCTCTCACTCCCTTCCTCTCCGGAATCAATAAAAACATATTAAAAAAATTTTTTTTTCTAATTAAAAAAAAAAAAATTTCTCTAAGCTGGCACTGTTTTCCATGAGATTTGCTGGACTTGCCACCGGTAAAATCCTGAGGACGAGCTAAGGGGAGGAAGGAGGTGACTGTCGGAGATTTCACGGACCCGGGCCAATCTGGCACAAAAAGGGGTTTTGTTTTCTATTGAGTTTCAAATAACAAAACCCCTCGTATGTCTCCAGGGCTGGCCATCAGACCTGCAGCCCAGGTCACAGGCCCATGACCGGGCATCGAACCCGGGGCCCTTTCGGGGCGTGCGGGCCGACACTCTAACCACGGAGCCACGACGGCCAGGGCCCGAGATCTCAGATGGTCCGACATCATCTCATAGGAATGACAGACGGGCGGCATCAACGACTCCCCCGGGGGAAGCGCCAGCTCTCATTTACAGCTTAAAATTAGCTCGGTTTTGGGGAGGCGCCGCCTGTCATCACGAGGGGGCGCCGGGTGATGGAGAGGGTGGCAGAGCGGAGTCCCGGGAAGATGAGACGGGTTTATGGGCCTGGAGGGCAGCAGCCACGTGATCCGGACACGCCTGGGTCTTCTGGCATCGCTGGGCTCGGCCCGCACCGGGTCGGGCGGTGAAGGACTCAGGGGGAGTTGGGGGGGGGGTAGGCCTGAGCCCTGGAAGGAGGGTCCCTGGGTTGGGGACATGCTAAGACAGCGGTTCTCAACCTGTGGGTCGCGACCCCTTTGGCGGTGGAACGACCCTTTCACAGGGGCCGCCTAAGACCATCCTGCATATCAGATATTTACATGACGATTCATCACAGGAGCAACATGACAGTGATGAAGTAGCCACGAAAATAATTTTACAGTTGGGGGTCACCACATGAGGGACTGTATTTAAAGGGCCAGAAGGTTGAGAACCACTGTTCTAAGAGCTAAGTACTCTCCCCCGCCCCCCAACACATAGGAAAATGAATAGAGCCCGGCCAGCGTGGCTCCGTGGTTGAGCATCATCGACACTGACTATCATCAGCCAACGAACTAAGAGGTCACAGTTCTATTCCCGGTCAAGGGCGCATGCCCGAGGTGGGGGGTGGTTCCAGTAGGGGGCATGTAGGAGGCAGCCGGTCCATGATTCTCTCTCATCACCGATGTTTCTCTCTCCCTCTCCCTTCCTTCTCTCTGAAATCAATAAGAATATATTTTAAAACGAATAAATAAAAGGGCCTGCCCCCTGTCCCCCTGCCCTTCCCGCCCCTCTCTCCTCTCTCCAATAGGACAAGCCAGAGGCATCAGGCTGCCTGGGATGCCTCCGTCTCCTGCCGGAACCCCTGCCAGCGTCACCGGGCACTGGGGCTTGTTGGGCCACCCAGGGCCACAGGGACGCTGACCACAGCCCCACGTCTGTTCCAAGAAGCTGTCCTCGCCCTGAAACCCGCCTCGCCACCCTGCTTGTTATAGCTGGGTCAGCGCCAGTCCCCCCTCCCACCGCCTTTCTGACTCAGAGCCACTGGGGCGGACCTCCCGGGAGGAGCCGGCAGCGCCCTGGTCCTCTGCGTCCCCGAGCCTGTCACTAGAGGCCCAGCACCCAGAGGTCTGCTCTGTGTAGTCCCTGGGGAGGTGCCGCCCCCCAAATTCTACACGTCTCGCGCGGCCTGCTGGCAGGGAGGGGAAGCAAGCAAGAGCAAGACTTCCTGCCCGGCCAGTGTGGCTCAGCAGTAGAGCATCGGCCAAGGAACCAGGAGGTCCCGGTTCGATTCCCGGTCAGGCTCCATCCCCATTAGGGGGCGTGCAGGAGGCAGCCGGTCCGTGATTCTCTCTCTCATCATCGGTGTTTCTTTAAACAAAATAACCGAGACTCGAAACGAGATTATTTGGGTACACTTTTCCCCCTAGTATCTTATCAGTGGGTTGATTCATTTTCTACATGAATCAGTGTTTTCTGACCCAGACTGTATTGCTTGGGGTTTTTTTGAAAGTACAAAAAGCTACAGTTTTCCCAGAAAGGTTTCAAAACCAAACGAAGATGAATTTCCAACTTGTAAGTTTGTTTTTTATTTTCCACCGACGACTTGACTGCTCTTAGAGCTGCTGTCTGATAGTAATGAAATATGTGGCCCTTGACTATAAACCTGTTTGGCTCAACAAACTACGATGATTCTCACAGGCAGTGTTTTCTTTTTCCTGCTGGTGCTACTGATGTGTGAGCAGGCTTTCAGATGAAAAAGGATGGCCCGGCCAGTGTGGCTCAGTGGTTGAGCGTCGACCTACGAACCAGGAGGTCACGGTTCGATTCCGGTCCCGGCCACATGCCCCAGTTGTGGGCTCCATCCCCCATGTGGGGCGTGCAGGAGGCAGCCAATCTGCAATTCTCTCTCATCATGGATGTGCCTACCTCTCTCTCCCTCTCCCTTCCTCTCTGAAATCAAGAAAAATCTTTAAAAGACCAAAAAAAAAAAAAGACGAAAAAGCATGAATGGTAGCTCCCCTAAAAAGGTGCGGCCTCCAATTCAGGTATTTTGTCCTGATTTTTTTGTTGCTGTTGTTCTGATTTTAGAGCTGGTGGGTGCCGAGCTAATAAAACCTGGTTCCATCTATTTCCTTTTTTAAAACTTCCACACTCGCTGCTTGGGGTGCCCTCACTGCAGCCACGGAGAAGGAGTAGGAGAGCCTTGGAATTTTCGAGGGGAAAAGAAAGCCTGCAACATACAACAACACACTGTATCAAACTAGTTTACACGCATGACACAAGTATTCTGAATTTTACAGAACCCGAACATGGTTAGGAACAAGGTGTCATGTGATACGATTATTTTTCATAAACAAAAAGCACATATACATGTATCTATGTTGATTGATTGATTTCAGAGAGGAAGAGAGAGAGGGAGAAACATCCATGATGAGAGAGAATCACTGATCGGCTGCCTCCTGGACGCCCCCCTACTGGGGATCGAGCCCGCAACCCGGGCACGTGCCCTTGACCGGGAATCAAACCCGGGACCCTTTGGGCCGCAGGCCGATGCTCTATCCACTGAGCCAGATCAGCCAGGGCTGAATCCATCTTGGGGCGACCCCCGTGCCCCCCAAGCGCGTCCGGCAGCCCTGGGTTACTCACACCTTTTTAATGCCGTACTCGAAGGCCTGCTTGGCCAGCCGGCCTGGGCCGTCCACCGTCTTCCCGTCGTCGTCGGGGCCCCAGCTCGCGCTGTAAATGTCGATGTAGTTGGGCCGGACGCCCAGCGACTTGGCCTCCACCACGTCGGTCACGTCCCCGTCCAGCATGCGGATGCCTAGAAGCACAGAGGGCTGGGTGCGCGCGTGTCCCCCCAGACACCGGGCCCGGGAGCAGGGACGCGGCTGGGGCAGCCCCAAACAGCTGGGGAGCTTGTCCGGCATCATTTTGGTTTTCTTCGCTTTTTAAAAATATATTTTTACTGATTTCAGAGAGGAAGGGAGAGGGAGAGAGAGACAGAAACATCCACGATGAGAGAGAATCATGGATCGGCTGCCTCCTGCACGCCCCACACTGGGGATGGAGCCTGCAACCCGGGCCTGTGCCCTGACCGGGAATCGAACCCTGACCTCCTGGTTCCCAGGTCCACGCTCAACCGCTGAGCCACGTCGGCCGGGCAGGAATGTCTATTTTTTAAAAAAAATATATTTTTGTTGGTTTCAGAGAGGAAGGGAGAAGGAGAGAGAGATAAACATCAATGATGAGAATCACTGATTGGCTGTCTCCTGCACACCCCCACTGAGGGGGATCGAACCTGGGACCCTTTGGTCCTCAGGCCGACGCTCTATCCACTGAGCCAAACCGGCCGGGGCGGGAATGCCAGTTTTTGAACAGGGAGAACGAGATGCCAGAAGACAGTCCAGAGCACCAGACCAGACCGATTTCCCGACACCCCTCCCAATGCCTTCATGGGCGGGGGGGTGACGGGGGAAAGGGCGAGTGATGGATGAGGAAGAAAGTCTGATGTATTTAGGGTTTAATGAGCCATCTCATTTCCGCGACGCTGCCAGGTCGCCCGCAAAGCAAAGGTAAATATTTCCCGTAGAAACCCGCTGTTCCCAGATTAGCAGGAAACACCGACGGCTCCCTGGAAACGCCAAAGGGAAGGGACACAGGAGAGAAAGGCCCATTTACCCTGAAGGATCAGGGACAGGAATGATCTGGACAAATGACTTGGGCAACCACGTCTTTTCCTGTCAGTATTCAAATGCCTTGACATGCGGGGGCCTGGCCGAGTCTGGAGGGACCGGCACCCCCTCCCCGCCCGCCCTCCAACCAGCCAGTTCCTAGAGACCTCCGTGCCCTACGTGGGTTCCTTTCGAGGCCACGCACAACCACCTGCCTTATGGGCTCCTACACCCTACACCCAGAGCCCCTACACCCACAGCCCCTACACCCACAGCCCCTACACCCACAGCCCCTACACCCAGAGCCCCTACACCCAGAGCCGGGAAATTATTCCAACCTTCCAACCAGCCAATCCTAAACCTGCAGAACTTGCCTGGCCTGTTCCTTCCTGCAGAAACTATAGTGACACTTTGGGTGCACAAGTCATCCCCCGCCTCCCGCCTGACCCTGTGTTTCCGTGTGTGTGTGTGTGTGTGTGTGTGTGTGTGTGTGTGTGTCCGTGTGTGCGGTGTGGCCCCGCCTGGAGAACTCCAGGGAACAAACTGTGCAATGCCCTTGCTTCCTGGTCTGCTGGGCTTACCGTTCCTAAATGAACCATAATGAGAACTCTATTTAAAACAGGTCGCTCCTGCCCTAGCCTGTTTAGCTCAGTGGGTAGAGCATCAGCCTACGGACTGAAGGGTCCCGGATTCGATTCCGGTCAGGGGCACATACCTCGGTTGCAGGTTTGATCCCCAGCCCTGGTCCGGACACATGTGGGAGGCAACCAATCCATGTCTCTCTCTCACATTGACGTTTCTCTCTCTCTCTGTCTCTCCCTCTCCTACCCACTCTCTAAAAAATCAATGGAAAGATATCCTCGGGTGAGGATTAACAAACAAACAAATAAAATAATAATAATCTATCTCTCTATAGAAAACCCTAATATGCAAATAGACCAAAGAGCAGAACAACCAACCAACCAGTCGCCATGTCGTGCGCTGACCACCAGGGGGCGTGTGTGGACCATGGAGGGTGTTGGCAGCAGGTGGCAGAGGGCCGAACGTGGCAGGCACCGGCCGCGGTGGGATGGTGGAGCAGGTGAGTGGGGGTGCCAGACCAAGGTGGGGCGCCGGGGGCTGTCATCGGGCCCAGCCTCTGGTGGTCACTGAAAATTCTTTGCTCCCACACGCCACAGTCCCACCAGGCACTTGCACCAGCTGCCAGCGCCGGCCCCGCTCGCACCTGCTGCCGGCCCCAGGCACCAGCCCGGATCCCCTGAGGCTGTCGGTGGGTGCGAGTGGCAGCTGCCGGCCCCGGTTGCCCCTGAAGGCTTCTCCACCTCTCCCTGCTCCTGAGGGGTGATCGGGGCAGCAGCTGCTGCCGCGGCTCACCCCCACTGATGGCACCAGCCCTGCTCGCACCCACCTGCTCCGCACGGTTAGCGCGTCGGCCCAACTGAGGACGACAAAGGTGAAGCTGCCGAGACCCCCAGAATGGGACGCCCTGGCCCCTGCCCGGCCCGGAAGCTCCCAGCCCCCCACCCCGGCCTTACCTCCGATCTTCGCGTTGTACGCGATGCCCACGATGCAGTAGGAGTTGTTGGCGGAGGCCGCCACTTCGCCTGCGCAGCGCGTGCCGTGCCTGAAACCAAAGGCGAGGCAGTGAGGACCCGGCCCGGCAATTTGGGGGAATCTGGTGAGTCGCTCGGGCCTCGTCTCTCTGTCTCTCTCTCTCTCCCTCTCTCTCTGTCTACCTCCTTTCCTCCCTCTTTCCACTCTCTCTAAAAGTCAATGAAAAAATACCCTTGGGTGAGGATTAACGAAGAAAATTTTTTTTTTAAAAAAAAGAGGACTTAGTAGGTCTCGTGCCTGGTGTACCTGCCACCCCCACGCTCACCCCACAGAGCCCTCCTGTCCTTCCCACCCACTGACGCAGGCGCCGAGGGAAAACACTCCCGACACCAGCAGAGGAACTAGGAAGAAATTGCCAGAAAAACAAACTGCTCCCCCCCACCCCCTCCCCCCTGCCCCCCAATGACCCCATCAGCCACTGTGCCGGCCGCTCAATCCCTCCCGCGAAAACAGCGCCTCTTTGAGACGCGTCCCCAGGGGATGAGAACCAGGGATGCCCATCTAAACCCGCCTTTAAAAACCGCCCGGGGCCTGCGTGCCCTGGACCCCAGCCCTCCGCCCTCAGCCCCACGCCCGGCGGCTCGCGGGGTCAGGCAGCTCAGGGTCTGTCTGGCCCGATGAGTCCTGCCCAGCAAAGGTCACTCGGGGGCGGATTCTGGGTCACGCCTCTTTGCCCTGCGGATGTGAGGCTGGGAATGGAGGCGCCCTGCACCCCAGGCGGGCTCCCTGCTGAGCAGGAAGGGCACCTGGGGATGTGAGGCAGGGACAGCAGTTCCCCCCCAACGCCCCGGGCCGGGCCTCTCGGGTTCCCGGGGCTGCCAAACCTCCCCACTCAGTGCCATGTGGGCACCGGCCTCTGCCCCTCGGAATCGAATCAACCGCAAAGGGAAAGGGGACGTGGGCAGGACGCATCCTGGCCAGCGGCCGTCGGGCCAACAGTGGGGAAGAGAGAAAGGGCTTTTGTTCTTCTCCTGGAAATATTTTTGGAAGAACGACGCAAAACGCTCAGGCATGGGACACCCTGGCGGAGAGAGGACAGGCAGGACACAGCCCGTCCAGTCCCAGGAGCCGGTCTGAGCAACTGAACTCCGACCCAGGGCTGCCATGGACGGCGCCCCAGTCACCTGGCGCCTCCTGAGGCCACTCCCTTTGTCAGCAAAGAGACGGTGGCAACCTTGTTGTATTTTTTAAAATATATTTCTTACTGATTTCGGAGAAGATGGGAGAGGGAGAGAGAGAGAGAAACATCCATGATGAGAGAGACTCATGGATCGGCTGCCTCCTGCACGCCCCCTACTGGGGATGGAGCCTGCAACTCGGACAGGTGCCCTGACCGGGAATCGCACCGTGACCTCCTGGCTCATAGGCTGACACTCAAGCACTGAGCCACACCGGCCGGGCCCTTCTGCGGGCCATTTCAAGGGACGGGGACGGCAGGAAAGAGGGACCGAAAGACGTACTTATTTTCGTTGCTGGCATCGTAGCGTGGCGATGGGTCATAATCATTTCCATTGACGTCGTAACTTGCGTAGGAATCCTACGGAATGAGATCTTAGTGAGCGGAGAGGTGAGGCAGAGATAGAGCAAGCCTGCCCCAAGTATTATTACGCCTCCATGGGGAAACAGAGAAAAAAAGGCACTGGGTACTCCGTCCCTGCAACTGTCACCTTATCTACGTTTCCTTTTTTTAAAATTGAATTTATTGGGGTGACATCTATATAACAAAAGCCTAAGTGACCGTTACGGCGGAATGACCAGAATGACCGGTTGCTATGATGCACACTGACCACCAGGGGGCAGACGCTCAAAGCAGGAGTTGCTCCCTGGTGGTCAGTGTGCTCCCACAGGGGGAGCGCCGCTCAGCCAGAAGCCAGGCTCAGAGCTGGCGAGCGCAGTGCTGGTGGCGGGAGCCTCTCCTGCCTCTGCTGTAGGCGGGTGATAAGGAGCGAGGCGTCCTGGACTGCGAGAGGGATGTCTGACTGCCAGCTTAGGCCTAGGGGGATTGGGCCTAAGCTGGCAGGCAGACATCCCCCAAGGGGTCCCAGATTGTGAGAGGGCACAGGCCAGGCTGAGGGATCCACTTAGTACACGAGTTTCATGTATGGGGCCTCTAGTTGGTCAATAAAATTACATAGGTTTCAGATGTACAAATCTATAACACATCATCTTTATTTAGGGTATCCAAAAAAAAGTGTATGCATGTACTTTGAGTAACGATAAAGGCAGTGTTTACAAAAATACATTTCACTTTCAAAACTGAGCTATTGGTCCTGGCCGGCCGGCGTGGCTCAATGGTTGAGCATCAACCTATGAACCAGGGGGTCCAAGTTTGATTTCCAGTCCGGGCACATGCCCGGGTTGCAGGCTCAACCCCAGTAGGGGGCGCACAGTAGGCAGCCGATCCCTGATTCTCTCTCATCATTGATGTCTCTCTCTCTCTCTCTCTCTCTCTCTCTCCCTCTCTCTTCCTCTCTGAAATCAATAAAAATATTTTTAAAAAATAGAAAATACTTTGCGAGCAATAGACTTTACAAACAAAAAATTAAAATGAAAAACAAAAAAAAGAAAAGAAAACCATACGGTGACAGTATCTATGGGGGGAAAAGTCCGTGGATAAGGGGATCTGGGCGGTCCCCACCTGTGCTGCTCAAGGGTCCCCTGCGCTGATTGAAATGACGAGCACGTGAACGCCAAGGCCAGACTCACGTAATTGGGGGCCAGGTCCGGGTGGTTCCTCTCGATGCCGTCATCCAAGATGGTAACCACCACGTTCTTCCCCGTGTAGCCTCTCTTCCACGCTGCCTGCACGTTCATCTCCGAGCGGCAGCGGCTGTGCTTGTCCCCGCAGTGCTGCGCAGAAAGACACACGGACAGTCCTGACCGGGACGGACATAAGGCCAGACCCAGCAGAGGCACCCCATGCAGGTCTGAGGAAGCACTCTGGCGCCCCCGATAGCCTAGATCCGTGGTCAGCAAACCGCGGCTCGGGAGCCACAAGCGGCTCTTTGGCTCCTTGAGCGTGGTTCTTCCACAAAATGCCACGTGCGGGCGCACACGTACACTGCGATGGAAACTTCGTGGCCCATGCACAGAAGTCGGTATTCTGTGGAAGAGCCACACTCAAGGGGCCAAAGAGCCGCATGTGGCTCGCGAGTCGCGGTTTGCCGAGCCGCAGTTTGCCGACCACTGCCCTAGGGCGTTGTCTTTCTTCGGGGCCTCTGTCCAGGGCTCGGCATCTCCACCGAATCAGCCCTACGGCTGCCATCGAATCGTCTCCCTGCTCAATGAGCCCCGCAGGGAATTTCGTATCGTTTCAAAAAGAATTCACTCCTAGCTGGTTTGGCTCAGTGGACCAAAGGGTCCTGGGTTCGATTCTAGTCAAGGGCACATGCCCGGGTGGCAGGCTGGATCCGAAGTAGGGGGCGTGCAGGAGGCAGCAGATCCATGATTCTCTCTCATCATTGATGTTTCTCTCTCTCTCTCTGCCTCTCCCTTCCTCTCTGAAATCAATAAGAACATATTTATGTTCTACCTCTCCTGCCTCCATGGCAGCACTAAGGATGTCCAATTGGCAGCTTAGGCCCATTCCCCGGGCCTAAGCCGTTAGTCGGACATCCCCCAAGGGCTCCCAGACTGTGACAGGGAGCAGGCCAGGCTGAGGGCCCCCCCGAATGCACAAATGTCGTGCACCGGGCCTCTAGCACAGCAGTCACCAACCTTTCGGACCTCACGGACCAGCAGTGGTCCGTGGACCACCGGTTGGCGACCGCTGCTCTAGTCTGATAACAATTCACAAGAAAGCTTGGGCCGCCCGGCCCAGCGTGAAAGAAGTGCTTTCCGCTCGAGATGAAGGGTGTCTGTTGGAGTCACTGTGCGAATTCAGCTTCGCTGGAGGAAACGAACCCCTCCCGGGACCAGGGCCCCTGCGAACGCCCACTCACCAGGTACCACATGCTGGGCCAAATGGGGTCGTTGAAGTTAAGGGCCTGGGGGTCACTGCGCACCAGCCTCTTCACCCTGCGTTTGACTTCCTGTTGCTGGAGCCATTTCACCTGTTTGCGGGGGAAACGCAGTTACGATATATTTAATTAATTAACTAATTTATTTATTTATTAAATATATGTGTATTGATTTCAGAGAGGGAGGGAGAGGGGGAGAGAAACATCCATGATGAGAGAGAATCATGGATCGGCTGCCTCCTGCACGCCCCCTATTGGGGACGGAGCCCGCAACCCGGGCATGTGCCCTTGACCGGGAATCGAACCCTGACCTCCTGGTTCCTAGGTCGCGATGCTCAACCACTGAGCCACTCAGGCCGGTCACAGTTTTAGGATTTAATTTAAATGATCCCCCCGATTGTATGCAGCTTCCGCATGGGTGCTACGGCGGCTGTGTTTTTCATGAATATCTGAGTCCTCTTCGATATCTCCCATGGTCAAGTTCCAAGGAGACGTTTTCATGTCAAAGGCACCCCCGCTGGAAAAATGACAACTTGTGTGTGTCTGTGGAGGTCTGGCTGTCCCCAGCCCGGGACCCAGTTCGTCGCCCCCGCGATCGGCCTGGTCACTTTCCGTCTCCCGGCCTGGACTTGCCAGGAACTCCTTGTTCGTGGGCACGTCCCAGGGTGCGGGCACACAGAGCCGCCCGGTACCATCCCAGCTGCGGTTCAGGGAAAGGCCTTGCTGACGCGTTGCCTCACGACTAGGGGGAACCCGAGCTCCCATTAAACTCTGTGGGCAAAGCCCCAGGTTACAGAGCAGCACGCCAGCTCCTGTCCTGGAAATCAACATGTTGCAACCCCAGAGAGCGAAAGCACTGAAATAGCCCCGGCCGGTGTGGCTCGGTGGGTAGAGCGCCGGCCTGTGGACTGAAGGGCCCCGGGTTCCATTCCGGTCAAGGGCGCGTACCTTGGTTGCTGGCTCTCAAGTCCTGGCCCGGGTCGGGGTGTGTGTGGGAGGCGACCAATAGATGTGTCTCTCTCACATCGATGTTTCTCTCTCTCTGCCCACCTCCCTTCCACTCTCTCTAAAAAATAACGGACAAATATCCTTGAGTGAGGGTTAACAAACACAAACACACACACACACACACACACACACACACACACAGGCTCAGTGGAAATCGCTGAAATGAAGGCTTGAGCCCGGCCGGCATGGCTCAGTGGTTAGAGTGTTGACCTCCGAACCAGGAGGTCACAGTTCGATTCCCAGTCAGGGCTCGCGCCTGGGTTGTGGGTTCGATCCCCAATAGGGGGCGTGCAGGAGGCAGCCGATCCATGGTTCTCTCTCATCATGGATGTTTCTCTCTCTCTCTCTCTCTCCCCCTTCCTCTCCGAAATCAATAAGAACATATTTACAATGAAGCCTCGAGCTGGAGGCTCCCACGGCCCCCGGACGAGCCGCCGAATAACATCTTTATCTTTCTATTTCTGTCACCCATCTGGCCGGGAGCGGCAGGGCGGGCCAGGGCCGAGCCAGAATCATCGCCCTGCAATGCGAGGGCTGGGAGACGCGGGCAGCAACGTCGGACCGTCCCAACGCCAGCTTGGAAGGGAATCAGAACGAGTAATTTAAGAAAAATGTGGGAGGCCTCGCGGCCATTGGCCGGCGCCTCTGCAACATCCACCCTTCTCCAGACGTTTGGCCAAAGGACAAGTCAAAAACAAATGCTTTCAGTTTGCTTCAATGACAGGCTCTGGAAAACGCCCAGCGACCCGTCCCGGGCCCTCAGAGCAGCCGGGCTGCGCTCCCCAGGAAGGCGCAGAGCAACACGGACGGCGCTTCCAGCCCGGGCTGGTGTTCCCAGTGGTTAGCGCCTTGGCCCACGCACGGAAGGGTCCCGAGTTCCGTTCCTGCTCCGGGGCACGTACCTGGGTTGCAGGTTGGACTCCCGGCCCAGGTCAGGGTGTGTGCATGAGGCAACCAATCGGTGTGCCTCTCTCACATCAATGTTTCTCTCACTTTCTCTCTTTCTGCCTTCCTTCCACTCTCTCTAAAAATCAATGAAAAAAATATCCTCTGGTCAGGATTTAAAAATAAAAAAGAAAGAAAGTATTTCAAGCCCAGCTGGTGTGGCTCAGTGGTTGAGCCTCAACCTATGAGCCAGGAGGTCACGGTTCGATTCCCGGTCAGGGCACAGGCCCGGGTTGCAGGCTCGAACCCCAGTGTGGGCCGTGCAAGAGGCAGTTGATGCATGATTCCTTCTCATCATTTATGTTTCTCCCTCTCTCTTCCTCTCTCTAAAAGTGAATTGAAAAAAAAGAAAGTACTTCAAGCAAACTGGCCTTTTATTTATTTTATTTTTAAAAATACATTTTTATTGAAATATATTTTTATTCCCAGAGAGGAAGGGAGAGGGAGAGAGAGAGAAACATCAATGGTGAAAGAGAATCATTGATCGGCTGCCCCCTGCCCGCCCCCAAGTAGGGATGGAGCCAGCTACCCAGGCATGTGCCCTTGACCGGGAATCAAACCCTTCAGTCTGATGGCCAATGCTCTATCCACTGAGCCAAACCGGCCAGGGCAAGGCCTTTTAAATTTAATTTTGTGTTTTACCATTTCGGTAAAAAAAAAACAAGGGAGAGGAATTAAGAATGTAAGGAGAACCGGTGACGAAAGCTGTCTGAACTCTTCCTCCTCCTCTTGTTTTGACAAAAGGACGCGCTATCAGTCCTTCTGGGAGGAGGGTGGGAGGCGGGGGGTGCGCTGTAAATTCCATCCCTTTCCGAGGCACTTGATACATACAATGGGGACTGGAGCTCATTAAAATGAAACGCTGCCTGCGTTCAACCGACCTTTACCCTCAGCTCCGTAACATTCATTTCCAGTTTGGTCATCCCCACACGCTGACGACTTGGCGTTCCCAAGCCCCTCAATAATCTCAAATCGTCTTTGCCTTTTCATAATCCTATTAACACAGCTCTCCACCTGAGACGCGGTTGCAAAAAAGGCCTGGCTGCCCTGGCCGGTGTGGCTCAGCGGTTGGAGCATCGACCTGCAGATTAGAAGGGTCCTGGGTTCGATTCCGGTCAAGGGCAGGTACTTCGATTGCAGGCTCGATCCCCAGCCCCGGTCGGGGCACCTACCGGAGGCAACCCATCGGTGTGTCTCTCTCACATCGATGTCTCTCTCTCTCTCTCTCTTTCTCTCTCTCCCCCTCTTTTCCACTCTCTTTAAAAATCAAAGGGAAAAATGACAACAAGAACGTTTCATTTTCAAAACTGAGCTCTCAGCCGTGAGAGTGCGTATACACTTTGGGGGGAACAGCCTGCATTTAATCAGAACGAGGAGGCGGAGTGGCGATGAGTTGGACCGACAGCGAAGGGGCTGGGTCTGCATGGGAACGGGGCGGTTTCCGCAGAGGCTGCCCGGCCCTGCTGTCCATCACGCTCTCCGGGGCCGAACGCTGAGTGAGAGCCGCCAGAGACAACGGGCAGCGGTGGAACGCCCGGCCACTCCCTTCTCTCTTTCCTCTTTATTGGCTGCAAGGATGCTCCAGTAGCGGCCCTGCCAAGAGTCTACTCAGAAGTCCTGTAGCCCGGCCGGTGTGGCTCAGTGGTTGAGCATCGACCTAGGAACCTGGAGGTCACAGTTCCATTCCCGGTCAGGGCACATGCCCAGGTAGCAGGCTCGATCCCCACTATGGGGCCTGCAGAAGGCAGCCGATCCATGATTCTCTCTCGTCATTGATGGTTCTCTCTCTCTCTCTCTCCATCTCCCTTCCTTCCTCTCTGAAATCAATTAAAAAAAAAAAAGTCCTGTAGAAAAGGGATGTTTATTGGAGAAAAACTAAATACCAGGGCCTTTGCCTAGGAAATCTTTCCTTACTCTCATCTCCTTCCTTCAAGGGCACAATTGGCAATATGTTGCCCACACACTCAAACTGAATATAGCACTTTACTTTTATTTTAATACTAGAGGCCCGGTGCATGAAATTCGTGCACGGGGTGGGGGGACTGGTCCCTCAGCCTGACCTGCACCCCCTCCAATTCAGGAGCCCTCAGGGGATGTCCTACTGATGGCTTGGGCCCGCTCCCCATGGTTCTGTGCTCTCTCCGGGGCCTGCCTACTCCACACCACGGGGATGGCCAAGCAGGCCCTGCTGGGTGCTGCCTGCGGGCACGCTTGCCTGCTGGGCTCACGTTGCCGGGGTGACACCACCAGTGTCCTGCCCTGACTGCTATGGGCGCTGCCATCTTTGTTGTGGAGTGACGGTTAATTTGCATGTTGCTCTTTTATTCGATAGGATTTTTAAAATTGATTTCAGAGAGGAAGGGAGAGGGACAGAGAGAGAAACATCAATGTTGAGCAAGAATCCTTGATCGGCTGCTTCCTGCACGCCCCGCACTGGGGATGGAGCCCGCAATCCGGGCATGATTCTCTCTCATCATTGATGTTTCTGTCTCTCTCTCCCCCTCTTCCTTCCTCTCTGAAATCAATAAAAATATATTTTTAAAAACAAAACAGCCAGCAGCACCCTAGGCACCCACCCTGCCCAGGGAGCGGGCTGTACCTGGGGGTCCATTCGGAGGAAGGTGTGAGGGCCTCTGCTACTCAGGGTCGACCTCTTGAAGGTCTTGCTGTGATAAAAGTGGTAGTAGTTTTCCAGGTTTCCGATCTGCAAGACAAGAAACAGGACGTCAGTCGTGAATACAGTCCTCCAAATGGTTTCCAAAACCCTGCATCCCGCCCGGCTGGCTGGCATGGCTCCGTGGTTGAGCGTCGACTGAGGAACCAGGAGGTCAGGGTTCGATTCCAGGTCGAGGGCACATGCCCGGGTCATGGGCTCGATCCCCAGTAGGAGGCGTGCAGGAGGCAGCCGATCCAGGATTCTCTCTCATCATGGATGCTTCTCTCTCTCTCTCTCTCTCCCCCTCTCCCTCCCTCTCTCCGAAATCAATAAAAACATCTCTGAAAAAGCCACACAAAACCCTGCAGCCCACAACAGCCTTCTGGGACCCTCTCTACGAAGGTCCTCCTGCTCCCAGAGGCAGCACCGCCTTGGACCTGCACCCTCGCGCTTGGACACGTGAACAGGGTGTCCACTCAGGGTCACGCGTCCCCGAAGCAGCTGAGTGTCACGCCAGGTCTACACCAAAACACTCCTCCGTAAACAAACCGCGTCCTCCCCGCCCCTCGGGCGAGCGGGAATCTCTAAGAATGAACAGTTGCTCCTTCCGCTCCAGGGCGACGCGGGAGCCAAGGAAAGCACGCGGGGCCGGCGTGGGGACTGGGCAGAGGTCAGCTGAGCACATCGCGCTCCATGGGGGGTCCCTCCTTTCTGAGGGGCCAGGGGTCCGAGGAAGCCTGGGGAAAGGATGTGGCCTGGGGGACGGACGGACGAACGGACGGACGGACGGACAGACGGCCCTCCCAGGAGCAGCCACTTGCCCTTGTGTGTGAAGAGACGACCCCTGCACGTCGGGTCACTGCTCTCCGAAGGCCTCTGTCTTGCTCTTTACTGGCTGTTGGAAAGAGCCCGGGGGGCGTGGCTCAGGGGTTGAGCATCGACCTATGAGCCAGGAGGTCGCTGGTTCGATTCCCGGTCAGGGCACGTGCCCGGGTTGCGGGCTCCATCCCCAGTAGGGGGTGTGCAGGAGGCAGCCCATCACTGATTCTCTCTCATCACGGATGCCTCTCTCTCTCCCCTTCTCCCTGCCTCTCTGAAATCAATAAAAATATATTCAAAACAAACTAACAAACAAAACAGCTGTGGCACCAAACAAGGAAGGGGCAGGCGCCAAGGCGGGTGGGGGAGAGGCCCAGGTTGGGGTGTTTGCGGGAAGAGCCAGGTTTTTTTTGGTTTTTTGTGCGTGTTTTTTTCCTGCAAATACGAAGACAGCCAGCTTCATGTGTCCTCCCTGCCCAAGCAGGTCGGGTGTGAGGTCGGGGGATGGGATCAGGGAGGGGGCCCGGCCGGCAGGGTGGCTGGGAGGGGAGAGGGGGGGAGCGATTACTCCTTGGTGACTCCACACCCTTTCGTACAGAGCGGGGCAACAGTAAGGTTACAGTTGTTCATGTGAAAAAAACAGTGTTGCCCCTGGCCAGTGTTTCCCAGTGGTTAGAGCGCCGGCCCTGGCACTGAAGGGTCGTGGGTTCGATTCCCGGTCAAAGGCACGCACCTGGGTTGCAGGTTCAATCCCTGGCCCCGGTCAGGGTGGGTCAGGGTGGGCCGGGGTGGGTGTGTGCATGAGGCAACCAGTTGTGTGTTTATCGGTTGCAGAGAGGAAGTGAGAGGGAGAGAGAGAAACCACCAATGGATGTGTTTCTCGCACATCGGTGTTTCTCCCCCCCCCCCCTGCCCCCCACTTCTTCCCCACCTTCCTGAAGGAAGAGAAAAGACGACGCAGCACTTTTTTCCGGGCCCCGAGGAGCGGAGGGGGGCAGCCCTAATGTATTGATCCCCTTTGATCGCAGCAAAGGCGCTGAGGCCGGCGGATTCCACCCCGGATGACACCCGATCGTTCCAAAGTCCCCCCGCCCGCCCGCTCGGGCCTCCAATGGACGTGACCTCAGACGCAGGTGCAGTTCTGTGAGCGCTGCAGTCAGCAAGCTGGGGTGGGGGTGGGGGAGGAAAAGGGGGCGTGGGGCCAAGCACATACTTTGGTCAGGACACCAGCGTCCCACCCCGGCCGCCCTCCCCGGCCAGCGGGGTGAGAGCCGCCCGCCCGCCTCCGGGGAGCAGCCGATAAGCAGCCGGGAAAGGTCCCAATTCAAGGCCTCGGCGATGACTATTCGCTGTCTCGCTCCCCGGCCTGCCCTTGGCCCACACAGATGTTCTGCTGGTGGTTACTGTTCTGTTTTGCTTTTTAATAAAAAAAAATTTTCTATTTATTAATTTGAGAGAGAGAGAGAAAGGGAGAGAGTGAGAGAGAAACATTGATGGGGTGTTCCACCCATTCATGCACTCATTGGTAGATTCTTTTATTTATCTTTATTCTTTTTATAGATCTGAGAGAGGGAGAGAGAGAAACATCCATGATGAGAGAATCACGGATCAGCTGCCTCCTGCACGCCGCCCACTGGGGATCGAGCCCAAGACCCAGGCCTGTGCCCTGACGGAGAATCGAACCCTGACCTCCTGGTTCCTAGGTCGACGCTCAACCACTGAGCCACACCAGCCAGGCTCCTTTCTCTTTAAAAAATTTTTTTCTTAATTTAATAATTTTATAGAGAGAGAGAGGGGGGAAGGGAAGGAGAGACAGAGAGAAACATCGATGTAATGTTCCACTCATTCATGCATTCACTGGCTGATTCTTGTAAGTGCCCTGCCCGGGGATCGAACCGGCAACCTTGGCATATCTGGGTGCGATGCTCTAACCCACTGGGCTCCCCGGCCAGGGCCTGACACGGACGTCCTGAGCCCTGTCTGCTCGGGGCCTCTGCAGCTTTTGGGAAAGAGTCTGTCTCAAAGTCGCAGGCGACGGAGTTCAGTTATATAACCTTACGGATCCCCCGGGGGGGGTGGGGGGCGCGCTGCTTAAGAGAAACACGACTAATTAGCCCATAAAAACCGACACACCAAATGAATTCCGTCCTGCTCCGGTGACTTCCGCCCGGAGAAAGTTATAAACACACGGTGGATGGCCACGGAACCTATATTTAGCCGGCGCGGGGCTACCTGGTATTTATAATTAAGGAGGTCCGGGGAGAGAGAGAGAATGGGCAGTTTGTTATTTTTTTTTTTAAGCATTAGAAAAAAAAAATTTTTTTTAATGAAAAGAATTAAAACCCCTGCTTCCCATTTCGCTCACACAGACGCAGAGCAACATGCTCTCACGGCGGTAATTATAATGCCGGCTTCAGTGAGGACGCTTGCCTAATTTCCCGGTCTCCCAAACTTGCCTTCTGCAACACGTAGTCCCCCCCCCCCACCCCGCTACCCCCGGAGCATGCAATTAAGCTGCTGGACTTCCTGCGGGTTCCTGAAAAGGCCTTCATTTCGACAGAGTCAAGTTCATTTTCTCTTCCCCGAAGCCAGAGGGAGCTGGCTTCGGAGGAGGGAACTGACTTATATACCCGGCCTCACCCTCTACCTCTCACGTCCACAAAGGGCCCACGTGTGGCAAACTCCACAACCTTCACCCTGGAGATCTTCCTTCTGTTTTTATAATTTTTACACTAGTGGCCCCGGTGCACGAAATTCGTGCACATTAAAAGGGAATTAATTAGAGGAAATATTTTAATATTGCTATGTGCCCTTTATAATAGAAGTGTCAGAGATAAAAGAAAATTAGTAAAATGTATATGAATATCCCCCTCCTGTCAGAGTCTGGGGCACGCCGAAGGACCCAGAGTCAAGTCCCCGCCCAGCCGCGTAAGCCTCGAAATCGCGAGAGACCCAGACCCAGCCGGCCCCACCCCCGTCAAGCCCCGCAGGGTTGGGGGGTGCAGCCTCAGGTCCCCCGTCAAACCCCGGCAGGGGTAGAGCGCAAGCCTCAGGTCTCCCGGCCCTGGTGCGAGGGCATGATGACTATTTGCATATTACCTCTTTATAATATAGGATTTTTATTGATTTCAGAGAGGAAGGGAGGGGGAGAGGGAGAGGGAGAGAAACATCAATGATGAGAGAGAATCATGGCTCGGCTGCCTCCTGCACGCCCCCTAGTGGAGATCGAGCCCACAACCCGGGCCTGTGCCCTGACCGGGAATCGAACCGTGACCTCCTGGTTCATAGGACGATGCTCAATCATCACTGAGCCACGCCAGCCAGCCAGGCTGTGGCTGTCCCTCCTGAGTGTGCCTTTAAATTCCCCACTTTAGGAAATCCTCACTCATTCATCAATTCATTCATTGCATCGCCTTCGTGTGAATCCAGCTTTGCTCCTTGGAGGGGCTGTGGACTGGGTGTCTCGTCTGATCAACGTGCTATCTAAGGAAGCCGGGATCCCTGGTCTTTGAGGCAGGAAGTCCTGGCCGCCAGGACAGAGCCGGCCCTGTAGGCCTTTTTACATATTTTATCACACTTAGCACGTTTTCATTTTGCCAACTCCCCTTAAAGCCCATTAAGCAATTAATTGGTTTGACTTCCTTGTACAACCAGGAGATTTTATTTTTTTCCTTGCCTAATGCAATTACCATAATCTCTGCCTCTGCTTCTCCCTGGAGTCATCTTAACACTTTCTCCTTTAAAAAAAAAATCTATATATATATATAGATTGATTGATTTCAGAGAGGAAGGGCGAGGGAGAGAGAGAAACATCAATGATGAGAGAGAATCATGGATCGGCTGCCTCCTGCACGCCCCCTCCTGGGGATGGAGCCCACAACCCGGGCCTGTGCCCTGACGGGGAATCGAACCGTGACCTCCTGGGTCCTAGGTCGATGCTCACCACTGAGCCACGCCAGCTGGGCAACACTTGCTCCTTTTCATTACTAAATATTTTATGTTTTCCTCCTTATTTTCTCAGCCTCTCCCTCTACAGCAGTGGTTCTCAACCTTCCTAATGCCGCGACCCTTTCATACAGTTCCTCATGTGGTGGTGACCCCCAACCATAAAATTATCTTCGTGGCTACTTCATCACTGTCATGTTGCTTCTGTTATGAATCGTCATGTAAATATCTGATATGCAGGATGGATTTTCAGTGTTACAAATGGAACATAATTAAAGCACAGTGATTCATCACAAAAACAATACGTAATTACCTATGTGTTTTCCGACGGTCTTAGGCGACCCCTGTGAAAGGGTCGTTCGACCCCCAAAGGGGTCGCGGCCCACAGGTTGAGAACCACTGCTCTAGGGCAGGCCCTCCTTGAACGTTTTCAGGAAAATATCCCATCTTCCTCTCGGTCCCTAAGCTCCCGGCTCACTGGACCACTGTTCCCCGTTTTAGCTTCACGTGCCTTCATTCCTATTATGTGTTACGTGTTCCAACTTTCACGTCCCTCGGGCGTTCATGTTAATAGAACTAGGAGAACCTATAAATAAAGACAGCTTCGAGGAATAATGCACTCATTCTTCCCCCTGGCCCTGCCCCCACTTCCCGTACGTGCCCTGAATTCACCAGGAGGCACGGGGCTCCTAGGAGGGACGCCTTACTTTCAGACATCACCATTCCAGCCCTGGCCAGTGTGGCTCAGTGGGTAGAGCGTCAGCCTGCGGCATGATGGGTCCCGGGTTCGATTCCCGGTCAGGGCACACGTCCAGGTTGCATGCTTGACTGATCCCCAGTGTGTGTGTGTGGGGGGGGGGGGTGAAGGAGGCAGCGATCGAAGATTCTCTCTCTTCCTGTCCCTTCCTCTCTGAAATCAATAAATATCATATATAATAAAGAGCTAATATGCAAATGGTTGTTGCACCCTTGTGCTGGGGCCAGGGGACCTGAGGCCGCGTCCCCCCCCTCCCCACCCCGCGGGGCTTGACAGGGATGGGGTGGCCGGGTCTGGGTCTCATGCGATTTTGAGGCATGCGCGGGTGGGCGGGGACTTGACTCAGGGTCCCGCAGCACACCCCAGACTCTGACAGGAGGGAGGTTTTCATACACATTTTACTAATTTTCTTTCACCTCTGACACTTCTATTATAAAGGGCACATAGCAATATTAAAATATTTCCTAGCCGAAACCGGTTTGGCTCCGTGGATAGACCGTCAGCCTGCAGACTGAAAGGTCTCGGGTTCGATTCCGGTTGGGGGCATGTACCTGGGTTGCACCCCCAGTGGGGGGTGTGCAGGAGGCAGCTGATCGATGTTTCTCTCTCATCGATGTTTCTAACTCTCTATCTCTCTCCCTTCCTCTCTGTAAAAAATCAATAAAATATATTTTAAAAATAAAATAAAATAAAAAATAAAATATTTCTTCTAATTAATTCCCTTTTAATGTGCATGAATTTCGTGCACCGGGGCCACTAGTGTGTGTGTGTGTGTGTATTTATTTATTTTTGTTGTTGTCGTTAATCCTCAGCTGATTGATTTTCAGGGTTAGTGGAAGGGAGGGCGGGGGAGAGAGACAGAGAGAGAGGGGGAAAAGGAAACATCAATGTGAGAGAAACTATCAGTTGGTTGCCTCCCACACTGGGGCTGGGGAAAGAACCTGCAACCCACAGATGTGCCCTTGACCGGGAATCAAACCCAGGACTCTTTGGTGGGTAGGCCGACACTGTAACCACTGAGCAACACTGGCCAGGCCGGGTGCCTGCTGGGGCTCCGGCGTCCGCGGCGGGCAGGCCGGGAGCTGCCGGCCTCCACTGGCTTGTGAGCTTTATGGGGTTGTTTCTCCCCGGGGCTCAGTGCCTCTGCCCACGGAGCACCAGCAAGTTATGGGGTCCCGGAGCCACACTAATCCTCGGGGAGGCCAGACCGACCCCGGGACACACCTCGTAAACGCCGAGGCCCCGAGGCCAGATTCCACGGGGATTTCTTGGATGACATCACCGGCCCCAGTCAATGAGCCTCTGGGCTTCGAACCCTCATCTCTAGACACGAATGTACGATGTCTCCGAGGGGAACGAAGGTTTCTCCCAAGTCTCCCCTGGCCCCACCACAACCCTAAGAATCTTGTTGTTCTCCCGACATCTGCGGTGGTGGTTGTTAATCCTCACCCAAGGATATTTTTCCCACTGATTTTTAGAGAGAGTGGGAGGGAGGGAGGGAGGGAGAACGGGAGGAGAGAGAGAGAGAGAAAGAGGAACATTGATGTGAGAGAGACACATCGATTGGTTGCCTCCTGAACATGCCCTTGACCAGGGCCGGGGATCGAACCTGAAACCCAGGTACGTGCCCTTGACGGGGAATCGAACCCACAACACTTTGGTGCCAGGGGTGACGCCCTAACCACTGAGCACACCGGCCAGGGTTCTCCCAACATTTGATTATGAAACACTTGTTGGTTGGACTCTCCCCTCTAAGCACCATGACCCCAGGCCCTCCCGGGGAAGGCATACCACCGGCTCCTGCATGCCCCCTCCTGGGGATGGAGCCTGCAACCTGGGCCTGTGCCCTGACCAGGAATCGAACTCGGGACCTCCTGGTCCAATCCATTGGACGACGCTCAATCCATTGAGCAACACCAGCCGGGCCCCCTAAAGATCTCTGAGCATCACTTCCGTGCCCGCGGTACATGCAGAAACACAACCCTGCGGCATCTGAGATCTTGCTTCCCCGCAACTGTCAGTGTGGGCTGGAATACACGTCTATAAAAATGCCAAAAAAACCTGCCCTAGCTGGATTGGCTCAGTGGATAGAGCTTTGGCCTGCGGACTGAAAGTCCCGGGTTCAATTCCGGTCAAGGGCACATGCCCGGGTTATGGGCTCCGTCCCCAGTAGGGGCCGTGCAGAAGGCAGCTGATCGATGTTTCTCTCTCATCAGGTATGTTTCTATCTCTCCCTCCCTCTCCCTTCCTCTCTGAAATCAGTAAAAATATATAAGAAATCAATCAATCAAAAAAAAAGGAAAAATAATGCAAACAACATAAATAACAAATAAAACACAGCCCTGCTTTGAGACCTGCCGTCTAATGTGCCCATAAGCATCCTGACCACGTGGGGTAGATAAAACAGACTCCACGGGGCAGCGGGGAGGAAACAGTGGCAGCAAATCCACAAAGTCCCTCGGCCTCGGGGCGTGGGGGTGGGAGAAAGCTCTCCCCGTGTCACCGAAAGGCGTCCCCGGGGAGGCCGGGCAGCTGCCGGCAGGGGGGACGGGACGGGGCTGGCGGGCCGTCCATCCGCACCGACCAAGAGCAAAGCGGCACAAGTGCCTGACTCAGGACGGGAACCCATTGCTGGAAAGTAAAAGCAACTCTGAGCAAGACAAAAACACACACAAAAAACTGGCTGGAAGATAGGAGTGTCTGTAGTTCTCTGCAGCCACTGCTTCTGACTCGGGAAAACAGAAACACGGCCAGGGCTCGTTGTCAGAGCGAATCAAGATGGGAACTGGAGCCCGGCCGGCGTGGCTCCGTGGCTGAGCGTTGACCTAGGAACCAGGAGGTCAGGGTTCGATTCCTGGTCAGGGCACAGGCCCGGGTTGCGGGCTCGATCCCCAGTGTGGGGCGTGCAGGAGGCAGCCGATGCATGAGTCTCATCATTGATGTTTATCTCCCTCTCTCTGAAATCAATCTATAATAATAATAAAAGCGTAATATGCTAATTAGACCAGACAACCAAGCGACCTTCCAGACGTCCTTCCGGACAACCTTCCAGACGAAGCCAGGGCTGAGCCCCTATGCACGAATTTCATGCACCGGGCCTCTAGTAAAAATGTATTTTTAAAACAAGGAAGAAACAATTATTTCCCCACTTCTCATTCCTCCGACTATGGAAAATCCTGTGGCCGGGCGGCTCAAATGCCATCGGCCACAAAGCCTTCCGGGAACTTCCCAGGTGACACCAGCCCCGGCCGCCTCCGTTAGCCTAAGGCCTCTGGATTCCGCCTCCATCCCTTCTGCAACAGTGAGTTAGGTCCTTGTTGGTGGTAGGTTGCTCCCTGCCTTGTTCGTCTCCGAATCGCACGGAGGGGGGCCAGCCCTGGCCGGTGTGGCTCAGTGGATAGTGCGTCAGCCTACGGACGGAAGGGTCCCGGGTTCGATTCCAATCTAGGGCACGTCCCTCGGTTACAGGCTTGATCCCTGGCCCTGGTCCGGGCACGTGCGGGAAGCAACCAATCGATGTGTCTCTCTCACATCGATGTTTCTCTCTCTCTGTCTCTCCCCTCCCTTCCACGCTTTCTAAAAATCAATGGAAAAATGTCTTTGGGCGAGGATGCACAACCACAACAAAAAAATGACAGGAACATCTGCGATACACTTACACCAGGAGATTAATATGCGTCAGACAGAGACACACCCACAAGTTATGGAGAGAAAAGATAACCCGATGGAAAAATGGGCAAAGAATACACATGAGCGATTCGGAGAGGAATTAGAATGACTAATCACGCTATGAGGAGGCTTTTAACACCCAGGGTCTTCAAAAGCAAAGCGAATGCAAACAGCAAGCCCAGCAGGCGATCCGTGATTCTCTCTCGTCATTGATGTTTCTCTCTCTCTCTCCCTCTCCCTTCCTGTCTGAAATCAATAAAAAATATATATATTTTTTTAAATCCACAGTCAGTCAATTCCAGGGAACTAGGTCCCAGGCGACTGCTCTGCTGGGGTCCCCCTGTCCTGCCCGAGCCCCCCACACTCTGGTTGGAAAAGATTCCGGCCCGGGATTTTAACACCGGGCTCGGCCTCAACTTAGGAGACGCGCTGTGGGCAGACGACAGTTTTTTTGTGCTGACACGGACGGGACGGACAGGACGAACGCAGCGGGCTCGCCTGAAATTCTGGGCCAGGTCCGGCCCGCTCGGAGCTATTTCAGGGAGACTACTGAAGGCAAGTTGAGAATCCTTTAAGGCTCTCACATCTCCCAGGCCCCCTGGCATCCGGCCTGCCTGTGTAGGCCCAGTCTCAGAACCAACACCTAAGCTCAATGCAGGGGAAGGTACGGGGCCCACCCGGCACCCTCAGGTTAAACATTCCAAAACTCAGCCACCCAGCTGTGGGGACTGGGTCTGAGAGAATCTCTCTCTTTTTTTAATGTATTTTCATGATTTCAGAGAGGAAGGGAGAGGGAAATAGAGATAGAAACCTCAATGATGAGAGGGAATCATCGATTGGCTGTCTCCTGCACGCCCCCCACTGGGGAGCGAGCCCGCAACCCAGGCATGTGCCCTTGGCTGGAGTCGAACCTGGGACCCTTCAGTCCGCAGTCCGATGCTCTATCCACTGAGCCAAACCAGCAAGGGCAATATCTCTCTCTTTCTCTCTCTCTCTTTTTTTAAGATAGAAAGAGAGTGGAAGGGAGAGGGACAGACACACACATAGAGAGAGAGAAACATCGATGTGAGAGAGACACATCGATTGGTTGCCTCCCACACGCACCCCAACCAGGCTGGGGATCAAGCCTGCAAGCCAGGTATGAGGCGTCCGACCCATGATTCTCTCTCAGCATTGATGTTTCTCTCTTTCTCTCCCTTCCTCTCTGACATCAATAAAAATATAATTTTTTTTTAAAACCACCCCACTACAGATGAAGTTTGACATTTCTCTCCCCAGATCCTCTCCCCCTCTGCCTCCGTGTCCAAGCATCCATAAATAACCAACCAGGTTGGCATGTTTCTTTTTAAAATCCACACGCACAGGCCCTCCAGCTGCACCCTGCCTTTCGCTCGGCGCCGTGTCTGCGTTATCCGTGCAGATCGGTATCTGCTTCATTCCTTTCCAATCCCCGTGAGCTACTCCACAGGGCGATTCACTTTTCCCCTCCTCGACAGACAGACGGGGGGTTAGACTGTGGCTCCCGCCACCTGCCAAGCGCCCCTGGACATTCCTAAACCCATCTCCGCAGGCGCCCGTGCAAGAAGGACACTCCTGGGTGTGAACGCGCTGACCGACTCGACCTCCCGGTGGCCGGCCAGCTGACTCTCTCCAAAGTCCGGATGCCGCCCAGCCGGTGTGGCTCAGTGGATAGAGCGCCGGCCTGAGGACTGAAGGGTCCCGGGTTCAATTCCCGGTCAGGGCACAGGCCCGGGTGGCGGGCTCGATCCCCAGTGCGGGGCGTGCAGGAGGCAGCCGATCCATGGTTCTCTCTCATCATGGATGTTTCTCTCTCTCTCTCTCTCCCTCTCCCCTCCGCTCTGAGATCAATAAAAAATATAGTAAAAACAACAAAAAAAGTTGTGATGACACTAAGACTTCAGTGGCACCTGAGCGTGCCCGCTGCTCCATGCCCCGGCCAGCACTGGATGCTAACATTTGCCCACGCTGGCCCATCAGAGAGGCGTGAAACCGCGTTACTGCCTTAAACCACACCCGCCCCAGGAACTCCCCGGGAGCTGGCCGCCTCTTCTCATGTGTACTTTTTATTTTATTTTTTGGTTAATCCTCACCTGAGGATATTTTCCCATTGCTTTTTCAGAGAGAGATTGGAAAGGCGGAAGGAGGAGGTTGGGGGAGAGAGAGAGAGAGAGAGAGAGAGAAACATCGATGTGAGAGAAACACATCAACCTGCTGCCTCCCGCACACCCCCCCCCCCCCGAATGTCTTATCTTCTCGGATGTTGCTGTGGTTAAAGGTATTGTTACCAAGCAACTGCTCACCTCCCTTCACATGATCCGTGCAGTTAGTTCTGTCCTCTGTCCGCAGTGACATCTGATTCTTTCCTCTTTTTTAAGGCCTGGTGTGTTACGGGCGCTCTCTCGGAGGATGACAAATAGAGGAGCAGAAAGAGGCTAATTGGACTTGTCCCTGGCGCTGCATATATTTTCTTAATTAATCATCCCCTGAGGATATTTTCCCCCGTTGCTTTTTAGAGACTTTTTAGAGAGTGAGAGGGAGGGAGGAGAGAGAGACATCCATGTGAGAAAAACACATCGATTGGTTGCCTCACACACGTATCCTGATGGGGGCAGGGATCGAACCTGCCACCCAGGTACGTGCCCTTGACCGGGAATCGAACCTGTGACTCTCCGATGGGTGAGCCGACACCCCAACCACTGAACCAAACCAGCCAAGGCACGATGCATATTTTTCTTTCTTTGATTTCAGAGAGGAAGGAAGAGAGAGAGAGAGAGAGAGAGAGAGAGAGAGAGGCACCAATAATGAGAGAGAATCACGAATCAGCTGCCTCCTGCACACCCCCTACTGGGGATCAAGCTCTAAACCTGGGCCTGTGCCCTGACGGGGAATCGAACCTGTGACCCTTCAATGTCTAACCACTGAGCCACAACGGCCAGGGCGCGATGCCTAATTTCGACCGGAGAAGACTCAGAGCTTTGATCAGACTCTGAGGCCTCCAGGATTGGAGGGAGGTGAGTAACCAACCCCCGGTCTCCATGACCTCGGCCCCACGTCACACCAAACAGAATCACGGTATCAGCTGAACGGAGGAAACGTGAAAAGGACCAAGCCAGGACTCAGGGCCGCGTGCCCAGATCCACGACCCAGGCAGGGCTGTGCCATCGGGGCAGGTACCAGGAGCGCCAATGGCCCAGCAAGCCTTTAGGGAGGGGAGCTCACACCGGACAGAGACTGTGGCCGCAGACGGAGAGCGGGGACCGGGCTGGCCGGCCGGCCGGAGGGTAACGCACGCTAACTGTGCGGACGCGAAACCGCTTCCATCCCCGGCCTCGGCCCCCTCCGTGGACTCGCCCGTAAATCAAAGCTAAGAATATCTCCGTCCTCGCGTTTATGAGTCACTAAACCTCCAGGGTTGGGAAG
The DNA here is from genome assembly GCA_036010255.1 of Myotis pilosus. Classification (NCBI taxonomy): domain Eukaryota; kingdom Metazoa; phylum Chordata; class Mammalia; order Chiroptera; family Vespertilionidae; genus Myotis; species Myotis pilosus. The sequence goes on along the minus strand of JASKON010000031.1, from coordinate 1,351,700 downwards.
GCACGGGAGGTTCTTAGAGTTCTCACCGAGGAGGAGGGAGAGGCCGCAATGCCCGCCCGCCCGGGGCCTTTTCCACCGAAGACCTGCCGGTGGGGGGAGGAGGACAAAGGCTGGTTTTCAATAAAGAGTAACAGGCCCAGACCGGCCCGTGTGGCTCAGTGGTTGAGCACCAACCTAGGGAACCAGGAGGTCAGGGTTCGATTCCTGGTCAGGGCACGTGGCCGGGTGACACGCTCGATCCCCAGTAGGGGGCGTGCAGGAGGCAGCTGATCAGTGATTCTCTCTCATCACGGATGTTTCCTATTTCTCTGTCTCTCCCTTCCACCCTGAAATCAATAAAAATACATTTTAAAAACAAATAAATAAATCGGACCCGGGACCCTTCAGTCCGCAGGTCCACGCTCTATCCAACTGAGCCAAACGGGTTAGGGCCAGCATTTTTTTTTTTTTAATATAGCTTATTGATTTTTTTTTTTTCGAGAGAGAGGAAGGGAGCGGGGGAGAGAGAGAGAGATAGAAACATCTATGATTGGTTGCCTCCTGCAGGCAACCGAGGCATGTGCCACCTTGACGGACTCGAACCCGGGGCCCTTCTGTCTGCAGGCCGACGCTCTATCCACTGAGCCACACCGGCTAGCCTCTCTTGCTAAGTGCCAGCCTGAGTGCCAGCCGGGGCCGCGGGAGGGCTGCTGGCTCCCCCGCCAGCTCATTCCCGGCCTGGCACTTGGCTACAGTCACCCCGGATCAGTCCAACAACTTGTTGACTGTGTGCACACTGGCCCTGGCCCTGTCCCTACGCAAGTTCGGGAAAGGACTTGTCCAGGGTCACACTGCCCGTCTGCGGAGCCATTGCAGCAGCCTAGAAACCAAGCACACGACCCCACCCCACGCCCTCCATCTCCCCCCACCCCCTCCCGCGCGCCTCCGGGCACCCCCAGAGCTGCTGGGCCCCGAACTGTCCCCTCAGCCGCCCTCACAGCGACTCCCAGGCACCGGCACCCGGGGGTCCCCCTCCATGCGCCGGGGCCACAGAGGGCGCAGGGGTCCCAGGGAAGCCCGGCCCCGCACCACGCGCCTGTCACCCGGCAAAAGCCCAGCCGCCCTGGCGCGCGCTCAGGGTCCAGTTCTCCGTCGAGGGCAGCGGGGGGCGGGGGGGTCTCAGGCCCGGAGAGCCCGGTGGGCACGGAGGACAGCGCCCGCGGGCAGATCGCTGCGCCCCACCGCCCCGCCTCGGGCCGCTCCGGGCAGGTGTCCGCCCAGGGTCACCCCGCCCGCCTCCCGTGCGCCGCGCTCCCGGGCGACTCCCCGCCGGGTGCCCGGGCCGGGCTGGGTCCACCCAGGGGCCCCGGAAAGTTTGGGGCGCCGGGCCCGCGGCACTCACCTGGCCTAGGTTGAGGTAGCCGTGCGCCTGGGCCACGCGGTCCGCCTGCGCCGGGCCGCCCAGCACTTGCACCGCCCAGTGGTTGGTGTAGACGGGGCGCGGCGGCGGCGCGGAGCAGGCGGCGGGCAGCGCCAGCAGCAGCAGCCACTTCCAGGGGCGCAGCGCCAGCGGCCGGGGCGCGGGCCGGTCGGCGCCCCCCGCGTCCTCGGCGGCGGCGGCGCGGGGCCCGGGCGCAGGCGGCGCGCGCGGAGGCATGGCAGCGGCAGGCGGGCTCCGCGGCGGGCGCCCGAGCGGCGAGTGCGCCGGGGGGCGGGGTGCCGCCTTTTAAAGCCGCTCCGCGCGCCGGGGGAGCGCCGCCGCCGCCGCCGCCGCTGTCGCCGCCGCCGCCGCGGGCGGGAGCGCGGGGAGGGGAGGGGAGGGGGGGCGGCGCGTTCCCGCCCGCGCGCCCCGGTGGCGCCCCTGCGCGCGCCCGCCCGCACGCGGGACCCGGGACGCCCCTCGCCGGGAACTTCTCGCAGACTTTTTGGGGGGTTCGCGGGACGCAGGCACGGACGCCGGGCAGCCCGAGCGAGCGGCGGCCGTGACCCCGCGTGACCTCCTGGGAGGCGGGAGGGAGGGAGGCGGGGAGGGCCCAGGGCGCATCCCCGGTGAGTCCAGCTCCCGGAGCGCTGGGGGCGGGCCGCGCCCTCCCACCTGGTGGGCGGCTTCTAGCGTCCCCATTGGCCCGTCCGGTTGGGCCTCCTGCGCAGGTGGCCTGGCGCCTTCCTGCGTGAGGCCGTGGACTGGCGCAGGGTCGGGGTTCCAGGGGGAAAGGGAGTCACCGGGGCCCGGCCGGCCTGGCCCAGTGGCGGAGCGTCCACCTGTGAGCCAGGAGGTCACGGTTCCATTCCGGTGAAGGGCACGTGCCCGGGTGGCGGGCTCGATCCCCAGTAGGGGGCGCGCAGGAGGCAGCCGATCCATGGTTCTCTCTCACCATTGATGTTTCTCTCTCTCTCCCTTCCTGTCTGAAATCAATAAAAATATTTAGATATTAACAAAGGGCGGGGTCATGGCACCGTCCCCCCAAACGAGACCTAGTTGTAGGCGCGGTTGAAGGGGGCACAGACATCCGACCCATCAGCGGGGCTCCTGGGATGTCCAGGAGACACCTCGTGGTGCAGCGAAGCTGGGGCCCACTTCAGGAAGCGGGGTGTGGCCGCCTCCCCAAGCTGCCCCCCCCCCCCCCCGGGTATCTGTGGGATCGGAGCGCAGTGTCCCTCCTGCAGATGCCTGAGGGCGGTATCTACCCCGGAGGGCTGTGTAGAGAAGGCCATGAGCCCAGGGGCATGGAAGAAGCTGTTAATAAATGTTGGTTTTTGTGAGCGAGCCCAGGGCCTGCTACACAGTGGAGCGCGCACGGGGCTGGGCCAGTCCGTGGGAAAGTGAGGCGAATCTTTCCCGGGGCTGCTGCCCGGGCAGCCTAGAACCCAGGGACACGGATTCGGTGCACCCTGGACAACTATGTAAATGGGTTTTTCTTGTTTGGTTTGAAATATATTTGTATGGATTTCAGAGAGGAAGGGAGAGGGAGAGAAACATCAATGATGACAGAGAATCATGGACCGGCTGCCTCCTGCACGCCCCCCACACTGGGGATCGAGCCCGCAACCCGGGCATGTGCCCTGACTGGGAATTGAACTGTGACTCTCTTGTTCATAGGTCGATGCTCAACCACTGAGCCACACCGGCCGGGCAAATGGTCACAGGCAAACAAGCCAATGGCTTCAGGATCTCCTCTCCCTTCCTCCCAAGATGCCGGTCCCTCCCGGCCCCCTGTGGGAAGTCAGCCTTTAGTTTCCCAATTCCTACAGAAACCAGGCCCAGCAGGCCTGGAGGTGGGAGGAGAGGGCTGACCGGGGCTCAGTTTCCAGGGGTGTCCCCTTTCGTGTGGGGTGCTGTAGAGAGCTCGCTGGAGCCTGTGGCTAGGCAGGTAGAGAGGGTAGGCGACGAGGGGTGGGAGAGGCCTGGGAGAGGGTGGGGCCGTGCAGGTGGTTCCCCCAGGTCCTCCCAGCCTCCCTGTCAGGAGCCCTTTGGTTTCGTAACCCCATGACTCATTCTGCAGGCATGAGTCACCCCCGTAGAGGTGGGGGAGAAGGAGGCCTGGCGGAGGCCCTACCGGGGCAAGCCAAGTCCCTGTCCACCGGGGCCTCTCCTGGCACCTGCAGGTGGGTTTCCCACACGTTCTCCGCGCCCCCCTTTATGTAAATATATTTTTTTTATTGATTTGAGAGAGGAAAGGAGAGAAACATTCATGATGAGAGATAATCATGTATCGGCTGCCTCCTGCATGCCCCCTACTGGGGATCGAGCCCGCATCCCTGGCGTGTGCCCTTGACTGAAATCGAACCCGGGACCCTTCAGTCCTCAGGCTGACACTCTAACCACTGAGCCGAGCCAGCCAGGGCTCTGGGGGATGTTTGACCATCTGGCGGGGGGAAGGCATGGAGCAGCTCCAAGCCTGCTCCGGCCCACCCCCGACTCCCCACCCCCTACTCTGGGCCTCTCTGATGAGACTCTCCCTTTCTATCTAGAAGATCATCACTGTCTTAAGAAAGAGCCTTGTGAAAAACGCTGCTCCTGTAAAACAGTGATCTTGGATCTAGCAATTATGTCTCACAGTGTTCCCTTCGTCAACTCCCACGTGGAAATACGGCGTCAAACACGGCGTTTTGGAGTAAAAAAATAAATAAAAATCTGAAACGCCCTGAGGTGCCCTTCCCAACTAAGAGTGAGAGCTTTGCAATTCAGCTGGTTTCCCTTTTTGCCCTGGCTTCCAGGCAGCTCACGGCCCCATGTGCTAGAAAAGCACAATAGTTTATTTCCTCCTTGCCAGGCAGTTAGGATCCCTAGAGTACCCATCGCAAAGAAACACAAACAGAAATCGGGTGAGAGGCAGAGGGAGAGTGGAGAAAGGCATGTGGGGAGAGCATGGGAAAGCTAAGCTGCCTGGCCGGAATGGCCAGTCTGTCTAGGAGCAGCCTGTGGCTCCACAGGGGAGGTGGGGGGAGCGGCGGGGGCAGGACGAGCAAGAAAGACAGCCCCATCTTGCTAGGGGCCAAGAGGGCTGTGCCCTGAGCCTGGTTTCCACCCTGCGGGTGGCAAAAACTCGAGAGAGTGTGAGTGAGTGCATAAGAGTCCTTGGGAACCCAGACTGAGGACAGGCCCGGCCGGTGTGGCTCAGTGGTTGAGTGTTGACCTATGAACCAGGAGGTCACCGGTTCAATTCCCCGTCAGGGCACAGGCCCGGGTTGCGGGCTCGATCCCCAGTGTGGGGCGTGCAGGAGGCAGCCGATCGATGTGATGTTTCTATCTCACTCTCCCTTTCCCTTCCTCTCTCTCTAAAAATCAATAAAAACATATATTTTTTAAAAAAAGGCAAAGAGCTATTGAAATGGCACAAACTTTTCCTACCAACTCATTATTTTTTTAAATATATATTTTTATTGATTTTGGAGAGAAATGGAGAGGGAGAGAGAGATAGAAACATCAATGATGAGAGAAAATCATGCATCAGCTGCCTCCTGCATGCCCCCCACACTGGGGATGGAGCCCGCAACCCGGGCATGTGCCCTGGCTGGGAATCGAAACCTCACCTCCTGGTTCATAGGTCGACGCTCAACCACTGAGCCACGCCGGCCGGGCAGCCCATCACTTAAAGGCTTTGCCAGCCCAGCGTGTCTGGTGTGACATTCTGGCCTCCCAGCTCCGCCAGGCAAGGGGACCTTCTGCCAACCACCCCGGGGGCGTGGACCGCACTGTGCCAGGCGGATCATCCCGGTGTCTGAGGAGCCATTGGGATGCGTCACATCGGTAGGTGACGGGCGGCCCACCTGTTAGTCCGGGCACGAATAGCCCATCTTGGCCCCCGTGATTCTCACACGGCCGCGATCTGAGCTTATCTCCTGGGCGTGATGTGCGTGACGGTGTTGTGGCTTCACTGTTGTTGTTTTAATTGATTTCAGAGAGGATGAGAGAGGGAGAGAGAGAGAGAGAGAAACATCCGTGATGAGAGAGAATCGCAGATCGGCTGCCTCCCGCAGGCCCCCTACTGGGGATCGAGCCCGCAACAGAGGTACGTGCCCTTGACCGGAATGGAACCTGGGACCCTCCAGTCCACAGGCTGACTCTCTCTCTTTTTTTAAAAATATATTTTATTGATTTTTTTTTTTCACAGAGAGGAAGGGAGAGGGATAGAGAGTTGGAAACATCGATGAGAGAGAAACATCGATCAGCTGCCTCCCGCACACTCCCTACTGGGGATGTGCCCGCAACCAAGGTCCATGCCCTTGACCGGAATCGAACCCGGGACCCTTTAGTCCGCAGGCCGACGCTCCATCGACTGAGCCAAACCGGTCAGGGCCACAGGCTGGCTCTCTATCCACGGAGCCAAACGGGCAAGGGCCTGCTTCTCATCTTGGACGATGCGGCCGTGCCCTCTGACCTCCATGCCAACGTGCTGCCCTCAGAGCTATTTCCCATAGAGGCCGGGCGAGGGGTGTGGCCCACAGTCCCAGGGAGACAGGCGCCCAAGTGGTCATTAAAACGAAGAAAAATGCAAGCCTGGTGACATGCTGAGTGTCAGTAAGAGATGCTGACGACACTGAAAACAGCCGGGGGCGGCAGCGAGATGACCTGAATTTCCGGCCGGGGTGACAATCCTTTCCATGTGAAATAGGTAAGTGATCCGTGGGGCTCTGCCCTCACCCCGAAACAGCAGGCTCGATTTAAAGGTCAGAGCGGTGCCCGGCCGGCGTGGCTCCGTGGTGGAGCGTTGCCCTAGGAACCAGGAGGTTGCGGTTCCATTCCCGGTCGGGGCACAGGCCCGGGTTGCGGGCTCCGTCCCCAGTGTGGGGGGGTGTGCAGGAGGCAGCCGGTCCGTGATTCTCTTCCTGAATGTTGGGGTCGGAAATACCGATGAGGAAGAGCTCACCCCCCCTCCTGCAGCCCAGGTGACAAAGGGAGGACAGATGCTCAGTAGCCTCGCGCCCCAAGGGTCCGAGAGTCGTCCCCATCAACGTGCTTTCGGAGCCAGGTCTCAGCACAGGGAAGCGTCCCACATCCGCCGTTTATTTTACCCACGGAAAGCACCTCAGAACGGTTTCCTGCATGTGCGCGGCAGGGGGAGGCGTGTGATGAAAAGCAAAAGTCGCCCGGGGCCAATCCCTTTGCCCGTGGATAGGCCCAGAAGACACCACCTCCAGCCCTTTCTGCATTTGGCTTTTCTGGTGGTTAGCATCCCGATTCTATCTATCTATCTGTCTATCTATCTATCTATCTATCTATCTATCTATCTAACATCTATCTATTATCTATCTATCTATCATCTATCTATCTATCTATCTAACCATCTATCTATCATCTATCTATCTATCATCTATCTATCTATCTATCTATCTATCTATCTATCTATCTATCTATCATCTATCCATCCATCCATCCACACTAGTGCCTGGTGCACGGATTCCTGCACATTGAAAGGGAAATAATTAGAGGAAATATTTTCATATTGCTAGTTGCCCTTTCTCCCTCAGCCCCTGGGAGCCAGGTGGCAGCCCCGCCCCTCACCATTGCTGCTCCTCCCAGTCTGTGGGGCGATGGGGGGGCAGGCGTGTGATCAGGCCCAGCTCCCACCTGCCTTGGTCTGGCACTGCCCGCTCACTAGCTCCACCATCCCACTGCAGCCCCATTCTCGTAGGGGCCCATTGGGACCGGCAGCACCTCCACTGCCGCCCGCTGCCCCCGCCTCATTGCTGACACCGCCATGTTCCGCGCCGCCCCCTGGTGGTCAGCGCACGTCATAGTGAGCAGTCGAACTGGTCTCCAGCTCCAACTCCCGGTCAAATCACTGCCCCAGGGGACAATTTGCATATTAGGCTTTTATTTTATAGGATTTTTAAAAAAATTGGTTTCAGAGAGAAAGAGAGATAGAGAAACATCCATGATGAGAGAGAATCATGGATCAGCTGCCTCCTGCACACCCCACACTGGGGTTGGAGCCCGCAACCCGGGCATGTGCCCTGACCGGGAATCGAACCGCAACCTCCTGGTTCATAGGTCGATGCTTAACCACTGAGCCACCCTGTGGGGCCGGGATTCTGTTTGGAGTCACAAACATTGCTGTGGCAAATTTGGCCTCACTCAGATCCCTCCCCGGTGACCATCCCTCCCGCCCCCCCCAGGGAGCAGTGGACAGGAAGTTCGTGTGGCTCAGACACACGGCACCGACCGGCTCAGAACTTTAAAGGTCCCACGGCTCCCCTTCAGACGTTTCTCCGAGTTAAGGCAAAACCAGTTACGTGTTTATCCTGCCGAAGCTTAAGGGCTCATCATGCTAGGGGCCGGCAGACTTGTGGTTTCAGTCGGTGGATTTTGCAAATGGGTTTTCCTTTTGCCTCCCACGTCCCAATAAAGAGGGACCAAATGAAAAACAAAACAATCTCCCACACAGGATGGGGCCGAGGGCCGAGGGGGTGGGGGTGGGGGGGCGGAGGGTAGGAGAAGGGGTTCCAGGCAACCAAGACAGTAAGAGGAATCGGAGGGGTGCAGAGCAGGGGGCGCAGGGAACAGAGGGCACAGTGCCAGGCCGGGTCTCAGAGGGCATCAGCGATGGTCACAGCAGGGCCCACCTGCCCAGTGAACAGAGGGGGAGGGAGGGCGTTAAACAGGATGTTGAACCAAAGCTTTGCTAACAAAACCGCTGCACCGCTCGCCCAGCGTGGCTCGGTGGCTGAGCGTCGGCCTATGAACCAGGAGGCCAGGGTTCGATTCCCGGTCAGGGCACGTGCCCAGGTGGCAGGCTCCATCCCCAGTAGGGAGTGTGCAGGAGGCAGCCGATCCATGATTCTCTCTCGTCCTAGATGTTTCCATCTCTCTCTCCGTTCCTCTCTGAAATCAATAAAAATACATTAACATATATATATATCCTCAGGTGAGGATTAACCAAAAAACAAAACAACAACTAATTCTTCAGATCCACCCTCCAATGACAAAGAAGCTCTCGCTCCCTGGGTGTTGCTGAGGCCCCACGGAGGCAGGGGTGGGATGCAGGGATGGGCAGGCACTGAGATGCCACGGTCCCTGGACTCGGTCCTTTTCAATTTCCTGTTTCCCAGCTGCGGGAGGCAATTTCCAGCATGAAACTCTCTGCCTGGGGGCCGAGGGGGGGGGGGGTTGGAAGCGGGGAGGAGCCCCCCGCTCCACACCTGCAGCTGCCCGCCCGCTTTCCGCTGGTTCGAAGGGTTTTTTTTTAAACACACACACACACACCCCGTTTCAATCAACACGGCCGCTTCCTGCAAAACCTTGGCTGAAGCCACCGGCCAGAAATACGGCCCGGGTGGCGGGTGGCGGGAGGAGAGCGGGGCTCTGTATACAAAGGCCTAACATAACAAACAGGCCGAAGCATTTCCTGGTAAACATTCCTAGCCTGAGCCTCCGCTGCATTCAAAATATTTGGACGAGACCAAGCGCGAGGTATTATTATCATTAATATGAAGGTTGTCCTTCCGGGTTGGGGGGGACCCAGGCCGCCCCGTCTTAACGGGGCCTCGATGGCAGTGACTTTGCCTTGAATTCTCTCTCTCTCTCTTAAAATGTATTTTTATTGATTTCAGAGAGGAAAGGAGAGAGAGAGAAAGAGAGAGAGACATCAATGAGGAGAATCATGGATCGGCTGCTTCCTGCACACCCCCTACTGGGGATGGAGCCCGCAACCCCGGGCACGTGCCCTGACTGGGAATCGAACTCGGGACCCTTCAGTCTGCAGGCCGACGCTCTATCCACTGAGCCACACTGGCCAGGGCCAGACACATGTTCTGAGAAGGGCAGCTCGTGACCAAACCAGCCCACGTTGGAAGCCACGTTTTTCTTGAGAAACCGGTTCAATTTTTCTAAGAAAGTTCGCTCAGGGCCTGAGGCTGTCATTGTCCTGTGCCTTCTGGGGGAAAGGGGGAGGGCAGGGGGGCAGGGAGGCCGATGGATCCTAAACAGCTCTCCCATCAGTCCTGCCACGGTCACACTCCCCGGGCCCCTCCCAGCCGGCCAGCTCGCAGCCCGTGCCCCCGGGACCGGCCCCGACCCCAGAACGCCAACGTCTGGCAACGTTCTGAGCTGCGGGCTCGGCCTCTCTCCTCCCTGCCGACCTGTCCATTTGCTTTTCAGCTCGTGAGCAGTTTTCTCACATCGTCTGACGGCGAGCGAGTGACCCGGTGTCCAGCTGGCCTGGCTGGACAGCCGCCCCTCCCACCGCGGACCCTGCGGGCGCCTAGATGCCCCCCCTCCTTCCCTGCTCCCCCCAGACCAGACCTGGCTGCCAGGCCGTGGCTCCATCGCACGTTGTTGGCGTGTTGTGTCCCAGCCCGGCCTCTGCTGACAGGGTCTGAGGAGACGCAGTATACACCTGTGAGGCTGGCACTTCGCTTTTCTCTGGTTAGAAACAGGGCTGGCTGGTGTGGCTCAGTGGTTGAGTGTCGGTCGACCTATGAACCAGGAGGTCATGGTTCCATTCCGGTCAGGGCACAGGCCTGGGTTGTGGGCTCCATCCCCAGTAGGGAGCGTGCAGGAGGCAGCCGATCCATGATTCTCTCTCATCACTGATGCTTCTATCTTTCTCTCTCTCCCTCTCCCTTTAAATAAGCAAACATATTATCAAAAAACAATCTTATGCTGAGGATGCTAAGATCCACGGTTATGAGTGGGTCCTCTGTGTGGGAACAGGATATTCGTGCCATAAAGAGAATGAGAAAAAGAGAGCGAGCGAGAGAGTGAGAGGAGAGAGACAGAGAGAGAGAGAGGGAGGGAGAGAGGTGGGGAGAGAAAGTGAGTAATAGAGGGAGTGGAGGAGTGGAAAGGTTTGCCGCTTCCACGGTAACCAGGGAGGCCCGAGCATCGCAGAGCAGGGCTGCCGGTGGGTCGCGTGGGGACAGAATGGCGATGACTTAAATATTTAAAGCGCGGGCCGCGGGCCGCTGTGCAGGCCGCTCTCTGTTAATATTTAACGCTGGGAAAACAACTGTTTACGGGAGAGATTAGCAAACCCTGCAGATGGCTCAAGGTTTTGGGGGGGTGGGGGGGGGACCGCCAGGGGACGCCCAGCTGCTGGCGTGTCTGGAGTTTTGGGAAGTGCAGCTGCTCAGGCCTGAGGCCGAGGTCGCAGGGGCAGGGGCAGGGGGCCCACGGCCGTCCCTGGGGTCGGCGAGAACATAAACACGGTCACGGGGTGGGCGGCCCCGCTCCAGCGTCGCCGTTTGCAGGAAACCCAGCCCTGCAGCTGGGCCTGGGAGGCGGCTCCTGGCGAGTCAGCCGGGCCCTCGTCACTGGGGCAGCTGCGTCCTGCGGCCCCTGGGGGGCTGGGCGCTGGGCTCCTGCACGGTGACCTCGTGGTTCATAGGTCGACGCTCAACTGCGGGGGCACAGCTGCTGGGCCCAGGCGGGGTCCCTGGCGGCAGCCCCGGGCAGGTGCTCGAGGGCAGAGCAGGCTCTGCCGTGGGAGAGTCACGAGTTGGTCTGAAGGTTGCCCGGGTCACCCTGGCCCTGGCAGGGACGCTGGGGCAGGCTGTCCCCACAGGTGGCACATAAGCCTGTTGGCAGGGACTGCGGGATAGGCGTCTTTAAAAAAAAATTTTTTTTAAATAGTTTTTAAAAGATGCCCTGGCCGGTTTGGTTCAGTGGATAGAGCGTCGGCCTGTGGACCGAAGGGTCCTGGGTTCGATTCCGGTCAAAGGCAGGTACCTCACACTGGCTGGTGTGGCTTAATGGTTAGAGCGCCAGCCTGCGGACTGAAGGGTCCCGGGTTCGATTCCCGTCAAGGGCACATGCCCGGGTTGTGGGCTCGATCTCCAGTAAGGGACGTGCAGGAGGCAGCTGATCCAAGATTCTCTCTCTCTCTCATCATTGATGTTTCCCTCTATCTCTCCCTCTCCCTTCCTCTCTGAAATCAATAAAAATACATTTTTAAAAAATAAAAAAAAAGCATGTACCTCGGCTGCAGGCTCCATCCCTGGCCCTGGTCGAGGCACGTGAGGGAGGCAACCAGTCGATGTCTCTCTCTCACATCGATGTTTCTCTCTCTCTGTCTCTCCCTCTCCCTTCCACTCTCTCTAAACACAACACACACACACACACACACACACAAAAACCCTAGCTCAGTCCTTGAGAAACGGAGAACGTGGTGATTCCTGTGGCTGCTGAGTACGGGAGTGGGGTTTATCCCGCCAGGTTCGGGGATCCTGAATGGAAAACAGGGTCACATTCCAGGTCAAGAGAGTCCCCCCCTCCCCATGTCCATCACACATCCTCATTCGGTGGCCACACAGAGCACCCACTGCGGGCGGGGCACGGGGACACTGCGCTGTCCGTGGTCCTGGCGCGGGAGCCGCTGTGGCCCCGTGGCCACGAGGCCTGGAGGGACGAGCTTTGGGGGAAGCTGGTGTTCGGCTCCGGGCAGAGCAGAAGGAGACCCCCAGGCAGCAAGAAGGTGTTCGTGGGAGCTGAGGTTTGGAGGGATGCGTGGGAACCACCCCAGCCTGCACCTGCTCGCTCCTGGCTGCGTCCGGGGCGGGCAGAGCGCCCCCGTCTGCCTGCACCTCGGTCCTGCGCTCATTACGGCCCATTTATTCCTTTTCTTTCTTTTTAAAATTTCCTTAAAATATACTTTATTGATTTCAGAGAGGAAGAGAGAGGTAGAGAGAAATAGCAACATCCATGATGAGAGAGAATCACGGATCGGCTGCCTCCTGCACGCTCCACACCAGGGATGGAGCCCACAACCCGGGCATGCGCCCTGACCGGGGATGGAACCGTGACCTCCTGGTTCATAGGTTGACCCTCAACCACGGAGCCACGCCGGCCGGGCCCCAAGGGCCTCTTTGGACGCAGAGCCTTTGACGCTGTTACCTGTGGACGGGCGTAGGGGCCACCGTCACTTGGTCAGGTCTCTCGGGTGCTGGCTGGCCTGCCTGTTACCTGTGGACGTTTTGCGTGTGACTCGGCAGCTCTGCCCACGCGGCACCTTCTCTCTGCCGTGGATCCGCCCTGGGACGCGGTCCCGGGCAGGGCGTGGGGCGGCCGCTCTGAGCCCACTGCTCCCTCGCTCAGCAGCTCAGCAGCGCTGTGGTGGCCGCGAACTGGGCCCCGGGGACGCAGGCGGGAGCGACACAGACCCACACCCTGTTCTCTCGGGTGGACATTCTGTTTGGCTCTCATGGGGGAGGCAGACGTCAACAGGGCGTTTAATGAAACGCGAGTGCGCAAACACACACACACACACACACACACACACACACACACACACACACACACAGAGACGTGATGGAGAGGAAGAGGACAGAGGGTCCCCGGGAGGCAGCAATGACATGGGCTGGCGGGGTGGGCGAGGTGGGTGGGGCCCTCCGCCCTGGTGACATGTGAGAGACGCAGGAAATGAAGTCGGGAGCCCTGGAGGGGGGCAGCAGGCCCTGGGGCTGGGGGTAGCCACGTGAGGAGCAGGGCCAGGGGGACGATGTCCCTTGGGGGTAGGGTGGGTCATGCGGGCCTGTCACCCTCGTCCAGGGAGAGCCAGGGAGCTGGGGGGTGAGTGTGGGGGACTTGGCAGAGCACAGGGACACGTGAGCCTCTGTGACAGGGTCTGTGTGTGAGCTGGACAAGGCTGCAGGGACACGCTGGACGCGGGAGGCCACTGGAGGGTCCGCGGTGATCCAGGCATGAGGCAGTGACCACAGGGACCGGCACAGGGGCCGTGGGACAGTGGTCCCACGGTGAGTGCACTTCAGAGGAGCCGAGGATGAAAGAAGGGGCGTCCAGCCCGGCCGGGGTGGCCGAGTGGTGAGCGTCAACCTAGGCGCCAGGAGGTCAGGGTTCGATTCCAGCTCAGGGCACATGCCCGGGTTGCGGGCTCGATCCCCAGTGTGGGGCGGGCAGGAGGCAGCCAATCCATGATTCTCTCTCATCATGGATGTTTCTCTCTCTCTCAGCCTCTTTCTCTAAAAAAAAACAAAAAAAATAAAGTCGTCAGCGGGGAGAGCCAGTCTGCGAATCACAATATGGAAAAAATGTCGCGGAGACGAGGGCGAGTGAGGGATCCCGCGAGCCCCCTCCGTTCCAGTGAAGAGGAAGGAGCGTTGGCAGGGAAGCGAGGAAAAGCGCAGGGCACTTCCTGCGGGAAGAGGCGGGCCGTCCTTGGAAACTTCTGGAGGCATAAGCCGAGTACTGTTCCTCTTCCCCGAAAAACCCTTCCCGCGGCTCACCTGTCCCTCCCTCCCCGAAAGCAGTGATTTATGGGTGTCACGTACTCCCCGTTGGGAGCAGCTGGACCGGCGCTGCTGGGCCAGCCTCCGGGCGGGGAGCCTTTGGCGCTCGGGGGGAGCTGAGGTTTGGGTGTTTGCGCGCAGTCGCGAATGGCCGGACGCGGCCTCTGAAAAGAGCCGTGGGCCGGTCTCGGCTATAAAAGCCCGTTTAGAACCCATGGGAACCTGGACTTCAAGTCTACAGAGACTCGGGTCCCCAAGCAGGAACTGCCAACCGCACATTTACTGCACCAACATATGGGGGTCATTACCCTCCCATGTGGGTGCCCACCTCTAAGACCACAATGGACCCCAAAAAGAATGGAGAGGAAGGGAGAGGGAGAGAGAGAGAAACATCCATGATGAGAGAGAATCATGGATCGGCTGCCTCCTGCTTGCCCCCTACTGAGGATGGAGCCTGCAACCTGGGCATGTGCCCTGACCGGGAATCGAACCATGACCTCTTGGTTCACAGGTCCACCCTCAACCACTGAGCCACGCGGGCCGGGCTGGAGGCCTCATTTCCGCCTCGCATTCCTCTCCGTAACTGAAGTGTCAGGCACGGCCAGTCTACAGGGGCACGTTGCAATAGAAAAGCCACAGAAACCAAAATGAAAAGAAAATTTATGACCCTTTTCTAAACCAATATCCTAAAGCTGACCAAGACAGCCAACCAGAGACGGCCCCTGGATTGCAGGAGGAATTGAAGGGGCACTTCTGGCTAACCACACACACGCGGGGGCGTCTGGCCATCTCCCAGGCCCCCGGGGCACGGATGAAGGATGTCCCAAGGACCTCGCTGGGGACGGACAGCGAGGCTCTGCTCGCCGACGGTGGGCTCATCTCCCACTTCTTTCTGCTCATCACACTGATTGCTCATCCGTGACAGGTCCTCAGGCCCCCGTGCTGGCCCGTCACGGCCACAGGAAGTTCTGAGGGAGCCCGAGGGCTCGAGTTTCTGTGCCTTAGAGATGGAGGTGGTGCGGCAGGTACGGGGCCAGATGTCTAGAGACGATGCCCCATTCTTTTTCTTTTTTTAAAATATGTTTTTATTAATTTCAGAGAGGAAGGGAGACGGATAGAAACATCCATGATGAGAGAATCATGGATCGGCTGCCTCCTGCATGCCTCTCACTGGGGATGGAGCCCGCAACCCAGGCCTGTGCCCTGACCGGGAATCAAGCTGTGACCTCCTGGTTCATAGGTCGACGCTCAACCACTGAGCCACGCCGGCCAGGCCGCCCTGCTTCTTGTTGGATTAGGTAACAGCTCATGAATTGCACGCGATGGCATTATATTCTGTTACTTGCTGCTCAAAGCCACCAACTGCGATCGATGCTCACAGTTGCCCAGCTGGCTTGAGACGGAACCAGGATAAATGCCAGGCCAGCGCCCATCCTGCTAACTTGGAATTGCACGTGTAAGGGTTTCCGCCCCAGGTGGGGCATACACCACATGGCGGACACACACGGCTTTGGGGCCACATCTTCATCTGAACCATCAGGAAGAATTCCTACCGACAGGACCGGCTCCTGGCTCGGCTTCCTCTGGCTCCACCCACCAGGGACACTGAGTGCTCTGCCCACAGGCCCGGCTGGGTGTGGAGGCTCACCTACCTACTCGGCATGGGTGTTTGGCTGATTAGAGCAGGTACTGACTGCAAGTGTTGTGTGTGTGTGTGTGTGTGTGACTGAGTTAGCAGGTGTGTGTGTGTGTGCATGCGTGCGAGTAAGCAGGTGTGTGTGCCTGTGTGTGTGACTGAGTGTGAATGTGCACGTAGGAGTGTGTGTATGTGTGTGACTATGTGAATGTGCATGTGTGACTCAGTGTGTGAATGTGAGGTGTTGTGAGCTGTGTGCACGTGTGAATGTGAACGTGTGTGAGCTGAGTACGTGCATGTGTGTGACTCAGTGTGTGAATGAGGTGTTGTGAGCTGTGTGTGTGCACATGTGACTGTGAACATGTGTGTGTGACTGAGTGTGCATGTGCGACTATGTGAGTGTGCATGTGTCTGTGAGTGTGCATGTGTGACTCAGTGTGAATGAGCATGTGTGAGCCGTGTGTGCACGTGTATGAATGTGAGCATGTGTGTGAGCTGGGTGTGTGCTATGGTGACGGCTCAGCCTGAGGTGGAGGGGTCTCTGACCCTGCACCAGAGAGCACTGGGGATCCTAGAAACAGCCAAACGTGCTAATTGTGGGACGAACGGCCCTGGGCGCTGTGTCTATGGGGCTCCGATTAGACGCCATAACGGAGACCTTGATAAAGGAGTTCACCCAAGTGACACTCGTTAGTTCAGCCCTGGTGGGAGGCGCCGGAATCTAATTTTCCAGGTAACGGCATCACTCACACTTACAAATGAGCCCTCTATCCGGGACAACTTCATCCGTACCCACAGCCTCCCACATCCCGCTCCCCGCTCCTCTGGTGCCTCGTGGCTTCCCTGCCTGTGGATGGGCCGCCCCACGGGCAACGGTCGGAGGGCTTCGGCGGTGAGTGTGACCGTCACGTCTCTAAGAAACCAGCTCAGGTCACAGCCCCTTCCAGCCCCACAGGGAGCCGGAGCCATTTACACAGGCGCCTGGGTATCAATGACAGCAAAATGGCCCCGTTAACAGCATCATCAGCCATTGAAACGCTCTGGCTGAGCTGACACGTCATCGATGGCACCGTCACCCGATGAAGTCAGAGCCTGTAGGAGGGGAGAGCGGGCTGGAGTCGGGGTTCAGGGGGACAGGGACACCCCCATCTCAGAGCCCCGGTCAGCACGTCTGTGTTGTGGGGCTGAGCTCGGAGAGCAAATGTAAAGGGGACGCGCCGCCTAGTGGCCGGAGCTGGAACTGCGGCTCGGCGACACCAAGACACACCTGAGCGGGTCCTCCAGGGCAAGGGGTCCCCAGAGGGAACCAGTCCCCTTCCAGGTAAGTGGTGATGAGTAACCTGGTGAAGAAAATCCCATGAGATTTCGTAAGAAACCTTTGTAAACCCATTTTGGATTAGTAACTGCTCTTCTAGCCGGGGCCGGTGCAGCTCAGTTGGTGGGGCGTCGTCCCGGGCACTGAAAGGATGCCGGTTCGATTCCCGGTCGGGTTGTGGCTCAGTCCCCAGTGGGGGGTGTGCAGGAGGCAGCCGATTGAAGTTTTGCTGTCACATCGAAATTCCTCTCCCTCTCCTTTCCTCTCTCTCTGGAAATCAATAAAAAAAATTTTTTTTTTAAATTGCTTTTCTTTCCAATAAAGGGTCTGTGGACTCAAAAACACTCGTGGCGCTAAAACACACTGAACACTCCACGGTATGCCAACGACCCAGGCAGCTGTGAATGCAGCTGACACGTGAACAAGGGCCTGGACTGTGCGGTCACCGCTATGCAGACGTTAGGTGGGCCCACGCAGCTCACACTCATGTTGCTTGAGGGTCAACTGTATTTTCCATTGATTTTTAGAGAGAGTGGGAGGGGGAGAGACAGAGAAACATCCATGTGAGAGGACACATCAACTGGTTGTGTCCCGGGGATCGTGCCTGCAACTGAGGTACGTGCCCTTGACCGGAGTCGAAGCCAGGACCCCTCAGTCCCCAGGCCGAACCGGCTAGGGCACATTATACCTCTTAATGGTAACAGCTGCTAGGATTACTCAAGATGATCTATTAATACAGAAAACAGTCTCTAATGTTTCTCAGAGCCAGTTATAACTTTATTAATTCTTCAGTCCTCTCAAGCCTTTTACATCACTAATCAAGTTCAGACCACAGCCGCCAGACACGAAAGCTCTAGTTCACGTTAAACAGTCACAGACGAAGACCAAACATACACACGACATCGCAAAACTCACGGAGCTCTGAAGTGCGGGTGGTCCCTTATTGGGCTAAAGAACACACTGGCCCACTGCCGCGTCACAGCTGCGAGGCTCCTGCAGGCCCATCCCGTCCAGGCCGAGATCCGAGCGATACACTTCGACTTAAACAACAGAAAACGGAAGTCACGGAACGAAATCGATTTCCAGTCTCTGCAGAGTTTGTTCCTCCAGGTTAATCGAGTCCCAGTTTTTTCACAGAAAAAAATCCATCTCAGGCAAATGAAACCGAATTCCAGAGAAGAGTGGTTCAGTGTTTTTTTCTTTTGTAATTTCACCTTCATCAAGGCAGGCCAAGTACAGATGCTGTACATTAAAAACATACTAATACGCACTCGCAACATCACTTCCTCCGGGCCGAGGCCTTCTGGGTGCCGCTCCCCTGAAGCATGGTCGCCCCTAAATGTACAGAGAGCCGTCTGCCGGCCCCACGTAGCCAACGCCGATCAGGAGCACGTCGATCAGCGTCCATATGCCCAGGCCGCCGAAGCTGAAGAGCTTGCCGAGGCCTTCTCTCCACTGGCCCAGGTAGAACCGGTCCGCGCCGAAGCCGCCGAGGGTGATGCTGGAACACCAAACAGGGCCGGGTCCACCAGACGTCCCCCCACCGCCCGGCCGGGTTAGCTCCATGACCCCGCGAGGTCACACCTGGGAAGGATCTCATGACCCCAACCCTCTGGGGATCACAAGGACTAGTACACACTTTGCAACACCAAGTATTTTCCATTTCCGATCCTTGGTGGGATCAGAGTACGTGAGGGGCTGGCTTTCAGTTAGACTCGGATTTTTGACTGTGCGGGGCTGACACCCCTACCCCGTGTTGTTCAAGGGCCAGCTGTAATCACGGGCCACAGACTGTTAAAATGTCCACAGTAAACATACGACCTTTAGCTGGACTGAAACCTAGGGTTTCTCTTTGAAGAAAAGTAATGCCCACTTTGCATTTTATTCTGGAAAATGGCACATCCCTAGAACAAAGTGCGAGCATGAGTCAAGAGTTGGCACTGGAAGGCAGACAGCCCACCGCCCCTGCTGCCTGGGTCCAGCTGTTCCAGTCACTCATTTCTAAACAGTTAGTGTTAAGGCCCAGCCGGTGTGGCTCACAGGTTGAGTGTTGACCTGTGAACCAGGAGGTCGAAGTTCAATCTCTGGTCAGGGCACATGCCTGGGCTGTGGGCTCCATCCCCAGTAGGAGGTGTGAGGGGGCAGCTGATCCATGATGTTCCTGTCCCTCATCATTGATGTTTCTCTCTCCCTCTCCTCCCTGCCTCTCTGAAATCACTAACAATGTACTTTTTAAAAAATTTAGTGTTAGGAATAAATGACCTTCAAGATTCCTTCCTGTGCTAAGATCTACGTCATGTGCGGGCTTCCTGGGAGAGAGGTAACATTCCACTCCATAAAGGGCGGGTTCCGACCCCCTAAGCATTTCCCACAGCTGCTTCCTCGGATCCGAAGGAGGAGCTGGTCGGAGCTCAGTGTCTGGAAGATTCCACGGACCCCAACACCTTCCCAACGGCCCTCTAGCTTACTGGTGACACAGCTCACCTCAGAGCCAGGGCCGTGGACCACTTGTAGCCGCCGGTCCAGTTGCAATACAGCATCTTGGGAAACGTCCGGTTACCTTTAAGGAAAAAGAAAGCTCTCCATTTAGACACATGGGTCTAAACATACCCTTACACAGAGACTTAACGGAACTAGTGGCCTTGTAACTAAAAATCTAAAAACTCAGCCTCCTTATAGTAATGCCCACTACGGTGAATGGTAAGAAGAAAGACCTGATCATCCCTAAGTGTAGACTTAAAATTTAAATGTTAGGTCAGGCCCAGCCAGTGTGGCTCAGTGGTTGAGCGTCAACCTATGAACCAGGTCACGATTCAATTCCCGTCAGGGCACATGCCCAGTAGGAAGCATGCAGGAGGCGGCAGACCAATGTTATGGTCTCACATCAATGTTTTTCTCTCCCTCTCCCTTCCTCTCTCTCTAAAAATTAATAAACTATTCAATGACAGTGCATTAGACTTCATACCTTACGGATTTTGTCTTGTTTTATTGCTCCATTTTAAAAGATAAGAGCACTGCAAATGTTCCGGATTTTTATAGTTCATTTTCGTATTAATGAAGCTTGGTATAGCTCCAAAGTGCTGATAAATGCTCCCGGTGAAATAATTTAACCCGGATTCTCCAATGTCTGACTGAAGTTCCACACGCAAGCTTAGAGAAAAGCATCTCGCTCCCCAGGCCCGCCGACCCGGCTCACCCAGGCAATGCACGTGGTCCCGCACCGTGCAGTTGGCGGTGTAGCGCTGCCGAGGACAGGACACCGTCATGCAGCTGGTGGAGTTGGAGCACTCGTAGTCGGTTTCCGGGAGCTGCCAGCAAAACCGGCAGGTCATGTTGATGACGAAGTGCTTCTGCGATCGGAAGTCCTGATCCTGAGTAGCACAGGACACAGAGCTGTCAGTCATCACAGGGAAGCTTATCAGTATGTCCGCAAAACTACAGTCACATGGCACACAGCGTGCCGAATGCTTCATGACCTGGCAGGAAGTGGCAAGAAAATACCTGGATACAAACTATTATGTATCCAAAGCAAATAACTATGGTATGATCCTATGATCCTAAAAACATACACCCATAAATATACAGGAAAAACATCTAGAGAAAGGCACATCCAAATCTCTAAGGTTATTTCAGGGCGGGGAGATTAGGCCACCCCTTTTACGCTTACACAGCACGTGTTCTTTGTAAGTTGTACATTTGGAAATTACAGGGAAAAAACCCTGTAGCCTCTCCAGAGAGACCCACTCTCAATTTTTTTGCCATTTTTTTCTTCTGTAATACAGATTCATAGAAGCGGACTTACACTGAATGCATTTTGTAGCCTTTCTTACCTGCACTTGACATTACATTGTCATATGTACTTCTCAAGACCATCTTTAAATGGTCACACAATCTCTTCTGGAAGTTATCATATTTATTAATTTTTTTTCATCTATGCAAAACTGCTCTTTTGTACAGAGTACTGCTGTAAACATCTGCATATTTATAGTGGTGCGTTTATAAGACACATTTCTTTTCTTTTTTTTAAATATATTCCACCGATCCTTCACAGAGAGGAAGGGAGAGAGACAGAGAGCCAGAAACATCGATGAAAGAGAAACATCGATCAGCTGCCTCCCGCACATCTCCCCACTGGGGATGTGCCCGCAACCCAGGCACATGCCCTTGACCGGACTCGAACCCGGGACCCTCCAGTCCGCAGGCCGACGCTCCATCCACTGAGCCAAACCGGTTTCGGCAAGACACATTTCTTAGCAACTGATTTTTGTTTTTAAATATATTTTTATTATTGATTTCAGAGAGGAAGGGGGAGAGATAGAAAGATCCATGATGAGAGAGATTTACTGATCGGCTGCCTCCTGCACGCCCTCCACTGGGGATGGAGCCCACAGCCCGGCATGTGCCCTGATGGGGAATCAAACCGTGACCTCCTGGTTCATATGTTTGTTGGCCGGGCAGCAGCTGTTTTATAAATTAGTTAATAAATGTATGTCTCACTAAGTAGTCAGTTTTGGGAGATAAAGTCAAAGAAGATGAAACAAACAACAAAGGAAGTGAATTCTGGAAAGGTTCCCCTTCCACAGCAAAGTTTTCCCATTTTCACTAAGTACCTACGATGTGCCAGACCCAGCACACATAATTTTAAAAGCCTTTACATAGACCAGATGGCGTGGCTCAGTGGTTAAGTGTCAACCTATGAACCAGGAGGTCACGGTTTGATTCCTGGTCAGGCCACAGGCCTCGGTTGCGGGCTCGATCCCCAGTAGGGGACGTGTAGGAGGCAGCCGATCCATGATTCTCTCTCATCATTGATATTTCTCTCTCTTCTCTCCCTCTCCCTTCCTCTCTGAAATCAATAAAAAAAATATATATACATATATTTTAAAAAACTGCCATCTGAACCCTTGTAACCAAGCCTCACCTGGAAGCTCCGGTCTTTGGATCAAGCTGGCTTTCACCCTAAAATGTTACTTACAGAACGCAGAGCATGTTCTTTCAGAATCTTTCCCGTCCGCCAGTCTAAACGCTCCTGAGAGCTCCCGGTTTACAGCGAGTTCACCCAGAAGGAGCCGGTGGCGGCACTCACCACACAGGTAACGGAAGGCTTGACCGTGCAGTCGAAGGCGACGGGCTTCCCGTAGACACAGGAGAAGTTGGTCCTGCACTCCACGCAGTCGGCAGGGAGCCTGCTGCACAAGCCATTGCTGGGACACTTCATCACGTAGGGCGGGATGTCGGTGCTTTCTGCAAGAGGCCGGAGGCAGGCTCATTCTCTGGGGACACGGACTTAACAGACAGACACACCATTTCCCAAGGTCAGGGGGCAGGATGGGGGGCAAGGAGAGACGAGGCTGGCATGGAAAAAGCAGAGCCCGGCCCGAGAGACAGCTGCAGCCACAGCAGGCCTCTGCCCCCAGCCGGCTCTGGGACCCGACGAACAGCTCAACAGCTTAGGGAAAAAAAGCATTCAGCCCGGCCGGGGTGGCTCAGTGGTTGAGCATCGACCTAGGAACCAGGAGATCACGGTGAGAAAGGGCACCTGCTGGGGTTGCAGGCTCGATCCCCAGTAGGGGGCGTGCAGGAGGCAGCTGATCAATAATTCTCTCTCATCATTGATGTTTCTCTCTCTCTCTCCCTTCTTCTCTCTGACATCAATAAATAAAAAAGGGGGGGGGGGTGGGAAGGAAAGCGATTTCATACACTAAAAGACCTGTCATCCAAAAAGGAAAAGCGAGGGAGAACCCAGCAGAGAGAAGTGCACACATTTACCGGAACGTAAGACGCCTAGTACCTGCCGCCCTGGGAACCACTGTGAACGTGCGCGTGGCGCCCGGATCCCGCACCGCCCGAGCCCGCGGCTGCGAGTGCTCTAGGTTTAAGGAGCCTACGATCAGAGACACCGGTTACCCCGGGACAGGGACACCCCCGCGGGAGGTTAAAGGCGGGGTCCCCGCCACGCAGTGACTTGTTCGCGAAAGACCTCAAACTCAACTGCCGGGAAAGCGGAAGAATAAGACGCCAACAGCGTCCACGCCCATCGAGGCCCGTGGGCAACTGGGGAGCAAAGCGCGGAGTCGGGGACCCGCCCCACCTCAGCCCCCCGTCTCACGCCCCTAGGAGAACTTGCGGCCCAGGTGTCCCCGCGCGGAGGGGCGTCCCCCGACCGGCGGCCAGACTTGGGCCGCAGCGCCCCGCCACCCCTTCGCCCTCTTCCCGTGGGTCTCGGGGGTCCCCCGGGCCACCCAGCCAGACCCAGACCCGACGTGGCCCCCGCCGTGAACTCACCACCGCCCGACAAGATATAAAACTGTGAGAGGAAGAGCAGCACACGGCAGAAGCGGCCCAGGACCGCCGGCCGGCCCGCCGCAGCCGCCATCTTGCCGGCGTGACGCACTTCCGGGGCGCGGGCTGGAGGTCGGCTGCGGGGCGGGGCGCCGGCCTGCGCGCCGGAAAGGGCGGAGCCTGGAGCGTTTCGGCCCCGCCCCCTCGCCCCAAGGGCATCCAGGGCGCAGGCGCAAGGTGGCTCTGGCAGCTGCGACGCTGCCTGGTTGCCTTGGTTTCCAAGCGCCTCCTCTGCCCGAGGACGAGGCGCTCGCCCCTCTGAAGACCGGGAAAGGTCACCGGGACCGAAATGCACACCCGAAATGGCAAAGCAGAGGCGGGCTGACTGGGGAGGTGGCACCACTCATAGGTGGCTGGATGGATATATTTAGACAAAAGCCGCCACGTCTAGGTACTGTGCGACAGTTTTGGTGACATTCCATTGCCTTGTTTGCCGATAAAGAAACTATGGGAAGTAACTGAGGCTCTCAGATGGGCCACGTGGCCCCCCGATCCTGGGGCTGGCCCAGCCTGTACCCTGCTGGCATCGCTCCGCAGCTGCCATGGGTTCAAGACACTTTTACCTCCAGATGTTCCTCTAAGACTGGGAGAGATCGGACGCTAAGTCAGCAGGATTCCAGGCCCCCAGGCCCTCGGACAGGAGCCCTGGATGTAAGGTGAGGGTCCAAAGCCTGGGTCCCTCCCTGGAGGCCAGCCTTGGGGATGGGAGAGGCCCCCGGGCATCCTGCGTGCTCATGTGGCAAACAGTAGATTCCACAATACTGGACCCGAGTCCTTTGTCAATAACCCAGTGTTCAGTGTTAGCGTCTCTTGTGGTTGCTGGTTGGTTAAAACAGATGAGAACACACTGTTACTAGAAAATAAGATGTTCTGCCATATTCTAAAGAGCTTGCAGACTTTTATTTAAAACCTGTATTTTGAAAATCACAAAACATAGCAATAACACTTCATCATCCTCATTTCCTGATATTTCCCTTTTTTTCAATGAATAACATTTTCCCATATAAGTCTCTCAAGACATTTGGGAAATTAAAAATTTCCCAAAGCTTGTTCTCAGACACATTAGTGAATTAAACTTCATACATATCGGCTACTCATTCATTGCCTCCTCTTCCACTGTCCCCGGCAGAGGAACCGTCAGTGGGCCCAAAGCTCTCAGAAGTACTCACTTTAATTAAGAAAAATGCATTTTTTGGGGGGTGGGGGTGTCAAAACAAGGTTACACAGAAGGGAGAGCAAGGAAGGACTTCAGAATTCTTCCTCAGCATTCAATGTACGCGATTTCTTGAGATTCTTCAATTTATCGATGGCAGAAGCGAGTGATATCTCTCCATGAATTCTGTTGTCCCTTGTTCGAACGTTGACAGCATTGTTTGCTTTTTCCTTTTCTCCAACCACTGTAGAAAAGAAAGGGAAATAACACTGTAAATCAACAATTTACAGAAGACTGAGCGAGCAGTCACATGACCGGTGTCTTGAGTTTTTCTTCAGTATGGAATTAAAGTGCTTCTGGAATTAAAGTGCAAAAAAAACCAAGCATTTAGGAGAACAGATGCAACTTTAAATTACCCAAAATAAAATTATACTGAGCCAGCTGTGCGTTTCGGATTTTCTTATTGAGTGTACAGCTATGATCTAAATCGACGTCAGCCATGAATCCTTCTTCAAAAAATGTGCTGGACACCTACGAGAATAGAAAACGCTCTATTATTGCATTGGCCTATGGACTGAAGCGTCCCAGGTTTGATTCCGGTCAAGGGCACATGCTCAGGTTGTGGGCTAGACCCCCAGTAGCAGGCGTGCAGGAGGCAGCCTATCAGTGATTCTCCCTCATCACTGATGTTACTATCTCTCTCCCTTCCCCTTCCTCTCTGAAATCAATAAAAATATATTAAACAACGACAAAAAATAAGTGTTTTTTGTTTTAAGCTGCTAAATTTTGGGGTGATTTGTTACACAGCAACAGATAATATAAGTATTCTGTCCTAACAGAGCCACATGGAACAAATATGAGATGTTTTAAAACAGCAATTTCTCAAAAACATCCAGAAATAAAATGGTTCTGATACAGCACATAGGCATTACTCGCAATGGCTGAAAACATGGGGTGGCGGTGAATGCATCAGTTGCGCAGCATTTTCAGGCATGAACATGTTCCAGGTAAAAAACCTTCACACACTAGATGCCAAGATTGTTCTGCGCTTTGCTGTGCACTTAGATGGGACAGTAGGTGACAAGCAGGTTTGTCATTAAATGCGTCTGATTTTACCTGAAGTGCATACTTGTCACAAGTCGGCCCCACAGGGATGACCATCACCTGACGCGGAGACAGCCAGAAAGGCCTGAGAAATAGAAAAAATAGGTACTTTCAGGATGACCGTTTGTTACATGATTAAAAATAACCAAAGATTTTTTTGTGAGCCTTCTCATTCAATAGTTTTTAAAAAATATTTGATTTCAGAGAGGAAGGGAAAGGGAAAGAGAAACGTCAATGATGAGAGAGTAATCGATCCGCTGCCTCCTGCACGCCCCCTACTGGGGATCCAGCCCGCAACCCGGGCCTGTGCCTGTGACTGGAATGGAAACTGGGACCCTTCAGTCCACAAGCCAATGCTGTACTCACTGAGCCACACCAGCCAGGTCTCATCACTGATGTTTCTCTCTCTCCCTCCCTCCCCGTCCTCTCTGAAATCAATTTAAAATATCTATATATTACACCCCGCACTTGAGGGCATTTCCCTTCCCCACTTCGCCCCTAAGCGGGCTGGGCTTGGGGAGCAGTTCTCTGGTTTGTGCCAACGTGTTGCTCAGGGCCATTTGTGCTGCAGGGTTTCCTCCCAAGTTAGTGGTCACAGGGCGCCCCATGAGGCAAACACCACGGGTTGAAGGAGGGATGGCGGTGTGGCAGGAGGGGGTACCCCCCTGGGAGTGTGGGCCTTGTGATTCCCAGATTCCAACTTTCAAAGGCTTGAAATGGTGAGGCCATGACTGTGTAAGTCTACTGAGTTCCCCAGAAGGCAATGAGACAGTTCCATGTCACTCGGCCTTCACTTTCTGACTCGGCAGCGGAACGGGAATCTTTCACTTGCCGTGTGCATGCGGGCTGAGGACAAGGCAGGAGCCACCAGTTTG
This sequence comes from Myotis pilosus, assembly GCA_036010255.1. Classification (NCBI taxonomy): domain Eukaryota; kingdom Metazoa; phylum Chordata; class Mammalia; order Chiroptera; family Vespertilionidae; genus Myotis; species Myotis pilosus. Next base: position 1,325,610 of record JASKON010000031.1, on the reverse strand, counting down.
TTTTCACCTTAGTTTTCTCTCTCAGACGTGACTTCTAAGGAATAATAGACACGTTTCCTGTCCCACGTCACTTACCACTTCCCCCCGTAGTTTTCCGACAGGATGGCTATCATTCTCTCCACCGAGCCCAGAACGGCTCGATGAATGATCACAGGGCTCTTCTTGTCATCCCCGTCCTTACTAAAGAAGGAAATGACACATTTCAGGGTGTTGTTTTTTTAAAAATACACTTTTTATTGATTTCAGAGAAGTGAGTGAGTGAGAGAGGGAGAGAGAAACATCAATAATGAGAATCATTGATCGGCTGCCTCCTGCACGCCCCCTAGTGGGGATCGAGCCTGCAACCCAGGCATGTGCCCTGAGAATCTAACCATGACCTCCTGGTTCATAGGTCAACGTCCAACCACTGAGCCACGCCAGCCAGGCCTGCTGACTGATTTTTGATAAAAGCACAACAGCAAGTCAATGGAGAAAGGATGCTCTCTACAATCAATGATGCTAGAATAATTAGACATCTAGATGTAACCAATGAACTCTGACCTAAACTTTCACATCTCAGACAAAAATTGGACTCCAAATGGATCTCAGACCTACATGTAAAACTCAATGCTAGAAAACTTTTAAGATAAAACATAGGGGAAATCTTCACTGCCTGTGCTTAGGCAAAGAGTGTGCAGGCATGATGCCAAAAACATGACCCGTAAGAGAAAAACTCTATGACTTAGACATCAGGGAAATACAAAACTTAAAATGAAAGGGAAAGTGAAGACACTATTAAAAAAAAAAAAAGAAGCTACAGCCTGGCCAGGGTGGCTCAGTGGTTGAGTATCCATCTTTGAACCAGGAGCTCACGGTTCAATTCCCAATCAGGGCACATGCCCAGGTTGCGGGCTTGATCCCCAGTGGGGGGCGTACAGGAGGCAGCCGATCAATGTTTCTCTCTCATCATGGATGTTTCTCTCCCTCTCCCTTCCCCTCTGAAATCAATATATATATACATATATATGTAAAAAAAAAAGAAGCTACAGCTTAGGAGAAAATACTAGCAAATCACATGCACACCCAAGGGCTTACAGCTAGACTATAAAGAGCTCTCGACACTCACAGCGCCACGTGACGGGGATGTCAGCCTGCACTGTTCCCCACATCCGACCACTCACCTGACGTAGGTGAGATTAAACCTCCGCGGGAGCTGGAAGTCCAGCTGGATGGTCGCACACTGATGGGACCTGCCCAGGGCATCCTTGATGTTGATGTCAATCTGCAAAGCAGGTGAGGTTTGCTTAGACACAGTTTCTATTTCTCTTTTCCACCGTCCTCTTTGTTGAAGCACAGGGGCCACTTACTTTAGGGCCATAAAATGCTCCATCTCCTGGGTTCAGCTTCCATGGTTTTCCAAATTCCATCAAGCTCCTCTGCAGTTGCTGTTAAGAAAAGAGAGAGATGAGAACGTGCCTGGCTGGCGTGACATCGACCTATGAACCAGGAGGTTGCTGGTTCAACTCCCGGTCAGGGCACGTGCCTGGTTGCGGGCTCGATCCCCAGTAGGGGGCGTGCAGGAGGCAGCCAGTCAATGATTCTCCTCATTGATGTTTCTCTTTCTCCGTACCTCTCCCCGAAATCAATAATATATATATATGTATATACACACACACACACACACACACACACACACACACACAAGAAAAAAATTAAATTCAAAAAGAACAAAAAAACCCAGCCTTAGCTGGTTTGGCTCAATGGATAGCACATTGGCCTGCGAACTGATGGGTCCCAGGTTTGATTCTGGTGAAGAGCACATGCCCGGTAGGGGGCATGCAGGAGGCAGCTGATCAATAATTCTCTCTTATCATTGATGTTTTTCTCTCTCTCTTCCTTCCTTTCTGAAATCAATACAAATATATTTAAAACAAACAAACAATGACAGCGCTGATTAGTGATTGGCACTGGAAAGAGTAGACCTTGCTATGAACTGTGAAGTGTGAAACGCACGTACGATGTTGCTGTCATCACCGTGACGAGGACAGCTGGGTAACTGCGTTATGCAGCTGGTTTGTTTGGCCCAGAGCTTCCCACGGCCAACCCCACGGCAGGGCGCCGCCCTCTGCACCAGGTGAGTGCAGCCACGCGAGCATTACCCTGAGTCAGCGCTCCGTCCCACCTACCTTTTCAGCCTCGTCCCATAACTCGAGCTCGCCTAAGAAGTTCTCCGGCCGTGTTGACAGATTTAGTTGAAAGGAGAAGCCAAACGTGGAGTAAACAGACTGCAAGAACTGCAGACACCCCCGGATTTCCTCTTCAATCTGAAATGAGAGCAAATGAAATGTCTTATTAAAAAAATTTTTTAAAATTATTTTTATTGATTTCAGCCCTAACTGGTTTGGGTCAGTGGATAGAGCATCGGCCTGCAGACTGAAGGGTCCCGGGGTTCAATTCCAGTCAAGGGCACATGCCCGGGTTACGGGCTCAGTCCCTGTTAGGGGGTGTGCAGGAAGCTGCTGATCCATGATTCTCTCTCATCATTGATGTTTCTCTCTCTCCCTCTCCGAAATATATATATGTATTTTAAAAGAGATTACTGGTCTAAGACCCCAATTTGAGAATCACAGACTGTTAGGCTGAAGGAGACCTCCGAGATGAGACTGAACTTTGTAGTTTACAGTGACTCTGAGAGACTGAGAGATGCCGTGAGACGAGGAGAGCAGGCAGCACGGAGTTGGTGCCGCCCAGGCCCGCCTGGCACTGCTCACCTGCTCCACGGTGCAGAAGATGTGGGCGTCGTCCTGCTGGAAGCGTCGAACCCGGGTCAGGCCACTCAAGGTTCCCGACAGCTCATTTCTATGAAGAACCCCAAAGTCGGCAAATCGAATGGGCATTTCCCTCCAGGACCGCGGGCGGTGGGCAAACATGAGACTAGAAAAGAGGCGGTAACACACAGCTTTTACTCAGCGGGGAGATGGTTGAGTGATGAGCGAAACAGTAACAAGTTATGATTAAGCCTCAAGACGGGTCCATTTTCATTCTGGTTCTTAGATCATGAGCTTTAAAGAAACTTCTTCTCCTGAGTTACTGCACCTTGGATTTGCATTGCTTTGGCGCCCTAGGAACCTGTCTACCATCTCTCCCAGAATGCGGCCTCCTATTCCCATTCACCCAGGGAATTCCCACTCACCGTTGACCACTCATTTCAAAGGCCACTTTTTTTTCTTTTAAAGAATAGTTTATTGTGGCCGGCGTGGCTCCGTGGTTGAGCATCAACCTATGAACCAGGAGGTCACAGTTCGATTCCCAGTCAGGGCACATGCCCGGGTTGCAGGCTCCATCCCTAGTGTGGGGCGTGCAGGAGGCAGCCAATCCATGATTCTCTCTCATCATTGATGTTTCTATCTCTCCCTCCCTCTCCCTTCCTCTCTGAAATCAATAAAAAAAATTAAAAAAAAAAAGAATAGTATGTTGATTTTTAGAGAGCTGGGGAGGGAGAGGGAGAGAGAGAGAAAGATCGATGGGAGAGCAAAATACCCATTGGCTGCCTCGTGCACGCCCCCTACTGGGGATCGAACCCGCAATCCGGGCATGTGCCCTGACTAGGAATGGAACCGGCAACCTCTCGGTGCACAGACAACGCCCAACCCACTGAGCCACACCGACCGGGCCTACTTGACCGTTAATACTCACCAGTGCCCTGGGCAGTTCATGGGTTTAAGGGCAAAAGTGTCCCTGTCCACACGGAAGGTGAACATGTTCCGGCTGTAGTGCTGCCAGTGGCCCGAGGCCTCCCAGAGTTTACTGTTGAGCACGTTGGGAGACAGCACTTCCGTGAAGTCCCGGCGGTGGTACTCCTCCTGCGAGGAAAGGCGTGGAGAGGTCAAGGCCACGCGGAGCCCGACTGCGAGCACGCCGTGTGGACGGGATCACCTCGTGTGATGTGTGAGGAGTGTGCCCGCAGTGGGGGGGTGGTCCCTTCGCATCGTGGGAGGTGAACGCACTCTGTTTTTCATGTGAAGTACGTCTACCACGACAGTACGTGATGCTTTGATGCTTTGTGACTTTGGAGCTGGATACTGCACAGAGAGCATTTATAAAAGCATCGATCTCCAAGGCCAGTGAGCAGGGAGAGGAGGAAAGCTATGTTCTTCAGGGTCAGGAAGGCGGGTCAGGGTTGCCTCCGCTGGCTGGGAGAGCTGCAACCACACGGGAGGATCTGAAGCAGGCCCACGTCAGCTGACAGAGGCTTCTAGGACCCACAGTTATTATTATTGAGATTTTTTAAAAAGTGATTTTTACAGAGAGAGGAAGGGAGAGGGAGAGAGGGATAGAAACATCGATGAGAGGGAAATGTCAATCGGCTGCCTCCTGCACACCCAACACTGGGGATGGAGCCTGCAACCCGGGCATGTGCCCTGACTGGGAACTGAACCGCGACCTCCTAGTTCATAGGTTGACGGTCAACCACTGAGCCACACCGGCCGGGCTATAGGACCACATGTTTAAGGCACTGGTTCTGTCTCCTATCGGAAATACCCCTGCCATTCTGATACCCAGTGCCACGTCCATGGCTTTCTCTCTCGGGAAGCTTTTAGAGCATTTTCTCTCTCTCTCAAGCTCTAGAATGTCTCAGCAGTGTGCACGGTGGCCAAGGACAGCATGCTTCCACACACAAAACCCCGACACCAGACCTGCCCCTTGCCCACGTGGGGCCCCCGATGCTACGGACCCACGGGCAGAGAACGCCTGGCTCTCTGGCCAGGATGACGGGCCGCGATTCCTGGGGACACTGATACACAGTAGTGAGGACTGCGTCTGGGGTGCAGGGAGGAGCCTCAAGAGCTTCCATATCCAACAACGGCCAGTGGAGAGCCCCAGCGACCCAGTAAAGACAGGCTCGCTAAGAACCCGGGTCCTTTGGGGAGAAGATGGAGGTCACCCACAGTCATGGGTAGAGTGTATCCCGCCCCCCAAGAAGCTAGGTGGGAGCTCGGGATGCGACCTTATTTGAAAACATCTTTATTGAGGGGGTCAAGTTCAGAGGAGGTCACTGAAGAGGGTCTTAATCCAATGGGACTGGTGTCCTCATAAAAAGAGGAGGTTTGGAGAGAGAGAGAGGAGGGGGGAGAGAGAGAGAGAGAAAGAAAGAATGAGAATCATGTAGAGGAAGATGATGTGAAGACACGCAGGGAGAATGCCTAGGGAAGGCAGGAGACTGGAGTGAGGCACTGACACGCCAAGGAAGCCCAGCAGTGACTGACACCCCGCCCCCGGCTGGGAAAGGGCAGGGGGGATGGGTTCCCCGCGGGTCTCAGAGGGAGCACGGCTCTGCCAACGCCTGGATTTCCCGATTCCCGCCTCCAGAACAGCAGAGGACACATTCCTGCTTTAGGCCACTCGTTGTGTGTGTGCGCGTGTGTGTTTTAAAATATCTTTTTCTTGATTTGAGAGGAAGGGAGGAGGAGAGAGAGAAAGAAACATCAAAGATGAGAGAGAATCATGGATTGGCTGCCTCCTGCACGCCCCCTACTGGGGATGGAGCCCACAACCAGGGCATGTGCCCTGACCACGGAATGGAACCGTGACCTCTCGGTTCATAGGTCGACGCTCAGTCACTGAGCCACGCCGGCCGGGCAGATTTTGCAGCTTCATGTGTGTGCTGCATGCACAGGCCACTTCCTTCCGCCAAGGGTACCTGGGCGTTCACGGCACCCACCTCAGCTGCGTCTGCCCCACAGGCCCATCCCAAGACGCGGGCGCAGGCCTCCCCGGGCACCCTTACCTGGGCACGAGAGGCCTGGGGCTGTGTGTCTAAAGGGCTGCACACCCTGCACCTCACACAGGGAGACCTGGGGCTGCCCCCAGCCAGGTCGGTGTCGCATCTACGAGAGATAAGAGATGCTGTAAGGCCGCCCCGGAGGCCCCGCCTCGTCTCCGCGCTCCTCCCGCGGCCTGGAGAGGTCCAGGTGCCAGGGGCCGGGATGCTTTCCCACAAAGACGGAGGCGCATTGGGATCAGCAGTCATGAGGGTCCTCCTCGCCCCCCGCTGGCGCCTCTGATCACAGTCAGTGATTCCTCAGGCCTCGCCTCCCTGCCCTCTGGTCGCCTCCTTCGGCTTCACGGGGCCAGCCCCTAGGAAAGACGGCAGCCCAGGTGAGCGAGTCCAGCGCGAGAAAAGGGGACAAAACGAGACTAGTGCCTCAGGCAGAACCACCAGCACAGGCCACGTGCTCTGTCCCCGGGAAGTTCTTCTTTTTTAAAAAAAAATATTTTTACTGATTTCAGAGAGGAAGGGAGAGGGAGAGAGAGAGAAATATCAATGATGAGAGAGAATCATGGATCAGCTGCCTCCTGCACATCCCACACTGGGGATGGAGCCTGCACCCCAGGCCTGTGCCCTGACCGGGAATCGAACCCTGACCTCCTGGTTCACAGGTCGACGCTCAATCAGTGAGCCACGCCGGGCGGGCTCATCAGGAAGTTCTTGAAGAACGTGCTTCCCCCAATGAGAGGGCTAAGCAAGGAGGAGGAAGACGCGACAGCAGGAGAGAAGAGCATGAGCACAGGACGGCGATGAGGGGAGCAGCCAGGATGACGGCAAGAAGACGTCTGAAGACCTCGCTCGGGAGCGAGAAGACCCAAGTGGGAAACAGAATCACTGAGAGACGCCCCAGGTCATCAGCATGTGCCGCAGGGCTTCCCGGGCCCTCACAGGGAGCGGAGGGGGAACTAGTGACGGGCACTCAGGGAGCGGAGTCAGGGAACTTGTAGCTGGTTAGTGACGATAAAGACAGTGCAGGAAAGGGAACACCACCCCAGAGTCCATGTGGTCGCCCGCAGCAGCAGCCCCAGCACACGGTCCCGTGACAGACTCTCACCACGCGTGTACTACAGCCAAGTATCTCACAGACTCTTTCCTCTGTGGTCGGGAGCTGCCCGGTCACACCGGACGATGAAGGGGCCCCGTGACCCCCGGGCCGCAGTGAGAAGCAGTGCTCCTGGCTGAGCATCCTGTGCCAGCATGACCCCCTGCTCTCTCCCAGCAGGAGGCCCTCCCTGCTCTGACGCTCACCTCTGCGCTGCACCTGCCCTAGAAGCTTACAGGCACAGCGGAGGCATTGGATAAAACCCGAGGATGCATCTATTTAGGAAAATGCAAATCATCTCCACGTTTTTATTAGGAGGCACAATCGGTATCAGGCTCCAAATCCTCCCTGTGACTGAAATAAAGTCAATGGGGAGGCCTGGCCACGTGACCATGAGAGGACACGGTAAGAGGCAAGATGGGGCTGATGAGGAAGGGAGGGTCCACTTACGCGGATGAAATCCATCAGGGTGTTATAGATGAAGGCTCCCCGGGGAAGGAAGAAGCAGCTGCCCGGACTCAGGTCGTGGAAGAAGAAAAGCTCCTGGTCCTGAAATGAAACCATAACTGGATGTCAAATGCCCCAGTGGGTGCTTAATGTTCACTCCACACGTGACACGCCAGACATGAAACGTGCACGGTCCTCATTCCATTCTCTGACCATTGTACCCAACGTCCCTCAATACTCCCACCTCACCGTCCTGCATAGCACGTGGGAAACGACCCTTTGTATTGATTGTCTCACTAACTAAGCTTTGAACAGTAGCTTTTCCTTCACCTTCTATTTACTGCTACTTTCTTACTTGGCCTCTTGGAGGACGGGTGTCATGGGGAGAAAACATGGCAAAAAGATCAGAAATATTCACCGCTGGCCCGGCCCGTGTGGCTCAGTGGTTGAGCATCGACCAATGAACTGGGTTCGATTCCTGGTCAGGGAACATGCCCAGGTTGTGGGCTTGATCCCCAGTGGGGAGCATGCAGGAGGCAGCCGATCCATGATTCTCTCTCATCACTGATGTTTCTCTCTCTCTCTGAAATCAATTAAAATATATTTTTTGAAAGCTATTTAAGAACACAGGAGGAGAAATGTTGGGACGGAACCGCGAGCCGACAAAGGCACGCTCCATCGCAGGGGTGACGAGGATGCAGGCCCACCTTTCCGATTCGCCTGTGGTCTCGGCTCTTGGCCTCCTCCTGGACCTTCTCCCAGGCTCTCATCATCTTGCTCTCGGGGAAGGATATCCCGTAGATCCGCTGCAGCGCTTCCATGGCGGGGTTGCCCTCCCAGTAGGTGGAGGAATTCTAAGCATCCAACAACGTTCTGGTGAGTGTAGCTAACATTCGGTTATAAATAAAATCTGTCTGAGGTATGCACAGCTTTCCAATATCGCATCAACACAGCTTACATGACGGTGACCTTTTGTAGCGCTGGAAAGACTCTGAAGTTGGTTCTAACTAATCCTTCCCAGTCCAAATCCATCAGTACATCACGTAAAGAGCCCAGCTGGGTGGCTCAGTGGTTGAGCATCAACCCATGAACAGGAGGTCACGGTTCAATTCCTGGTCAGGGCACAGGCCCGGGTTGCGGGCTCAATCCCCAGTGGGGGGCGTGCAGGAGGCAGCCGATGGACGATTTTCCATCATTGATGTTTCTGTCTCCTCTCCCTCTCCCTTTCTCTCTGTCTAAAAACCAATTTCAAAAAAGACATATAGCCCTAGCTGGTTTGGCTCAGTGGACAGAGCGTTGGTCTGTGGACTGAAGGGTCCTGGGTTCAATTCCAGTCAGGGGCACATGCCCAGGTTGTGGGCTCAATCCTCAGTACGGGGCGTGCAGGAGGCAGCCAATCAATGATTCTTTCTCATCATTGATGTTTCTCTCTCTCTCTCTCTCCCCCTTCCTCTCTGAAATCAATAAAAATGTATGTGTATAAAAAAATTTAAAAAGACATATAAAAAAAAAAGAAAACCAGTATGTACCACAATATCATAACCAGTTAACTGCCACGATATTTTGAATTTAATTAAAAAAGGTCCGCCACTTGCGTCGATAGACGCTTATGGAGTACAAATGGTAAAATATCACATGAACAAGAAAAATGCATTGCAACACAGTAAGGTTAAATGAAAACTATAAAAGCTACATATAATGTCCTAATAACCAAAATTCTAAAAAAATTATACTGTTTTTATAGAAGCCCATGTAAACACCAAATAATGAAGGGTTTTAAAAAATAGCATGATGTTCAGATTATAAAACATATGACTGAAATTCCTAATTATTTAGTTTATCTTCAGTCTGCCCTATTAATAGCAATAAACCCTCACCTTGAAAATTTTTATGGTTTTGATTTTCCCGGTGTGTCTCACGTGGGGGCCTTTACAGAGGTCGATGAGGGGGCCGCACCTGTAAGGAGACATTTCAGACAGGGCCAGTGCCATCCTGAGACAAAGGAAAAGCAGTGTCTGCCTTCGTAATAACATTTCCGAGCCCCGAACTAAAGTGACACGTCGACGTGCACATTTACAAGTAGACACCGCCCCAGCCAGCTGCTTCTCCTGCTGATCCTTCAAGAGAACCACTGAGCCCGAGCTGGTTTGGCTCAGTGGGTAGAGCGTCAGCCTGCAGACTGAAGGGTTCTGGGTTCGATTCCAGTCAAGGGCATATGCCCGGGCTGCGGGCTCGATGTCCAGTGGGGTGCATGCAGGAGGCAGCCGATCCATGATTCTCTCCCATTACTGATGTCTCTATCTCTCTCTCCCTCTCCCCTCCTGACATCAATAAAAATCTATTTTTTTAAAAAGAGAACCACTGAGCAGGTTTAAGCTTTACGTGCACATTACCTGTAAACTGTGGTGGTTGGAGTGTTCACCTTCTCGTTCAAAATGCGGCACTTAAACTTATTGTACTACAAAGAAAAACAAATTTGTACGTTATTACGTAAAAAGTTTATGTGGGAAAGTATTTTCTTTTTTGCAACAAACACTGAATGGGTGTTTACTGTATTCTAGGTGCCGAGATCCTGGGGATATACAGAGCTCACAGCTCGGTCGGCGTGGCTCCGTGGTCAGAGCATCCGCCTGCACAGCGGATGGTCACAGGCTCTGTTCCTGGTCAAGGGCAGGTACCTGGGTTGCAGGTTCCATCCCTGCCCCTGGTCAGGGTGCATGTGGGAGGCAAACACTGGATGTGTTTCCCTCCCATCGATGTTTCTCTCTCTCTCTCTCTGTCCCCATCTGCCCGCCCTTCCACTCGCTCTAAAAGTCAATGGAAAAAAGATCCTCAGGTGAGGATTAACAACAAAAAATTGTCTGTGTTAATTACTTTTAATCTCCCTATAACCAGGTTTTCTTCTCCTAAACAGCTTCTTGAAATTATCTGGCCCTAGCTGGTTTGGCTCAGAGCATCGGCCTGCAGACTGAAGGGTCCCGGGTTTGATTCCCGGTCAGGGCACATGCCCTGTTGCAGGTTCAATCCCCAGTAGGGGGCTTGTTGGAGGCAGCTGATCCATGATTCTCTCTCATCTTTCTCTTTCTCTCTCTTCCTCTCCCTTCCTCTCTGAAACCAATAAAATATATACATACATGCATACATATACATATATATATATATATTTTGTTTGTTTGTTTGTTTTTAAGAAGAAGTTACCTTAAACATCTCCAGAAGGACGTCCTTGCTGACTTCCAATCTTTCAAAAGGCTGCTTTTCCTTTATAATCGTCTGACAGATGCTCTCCAGCGCCGGCAGCTCTGTGCTGGACACGGCTCTGCAGGGGGAGCAGGTGAGAATCAACACTTTCCAGTCCTCACCACGTGCCTGTGCAGCCTTGGTCCTGCAGCCTTTGTCACTCGCCAACAAGCTTTCTCGGCGGAGGAACTTGGTGGCTTTTTTAAATTTATATGTTTATTGATTTCAGAGAGGAAGGGAGGGGGGAGAGAGAGAGAGACATCAATGATGAGTGAGAATCACGGATCGGCTGCCTCCTGCACGCCCCCTACTGGGGATTGAGCCCGCAACCCGGCACGTGCCCTGACCGGGAATCAACCGTGACCTCCTGGTTCCTAGGTCCCCACTCAACCACCGGAGCCACGCTGGTCAGCCGGGACTTGGTGTTTTGATGCACCAGGACTTCAGAAAATCAGACATTCATCCGAAGGCAGGTAACTTTTCCCAGATAGGGAGACGGGCATTAATGGATGAAATGATCTGCCTTCAGTCTCTCCGACGAGGCCTGCAATTTGAAAGCCCCGTTGGGCCTGAACGGCATGGCTCAGTGGTTGAGCGTCGAATTGTGAACCAGGGCACATGCCTGAGTTTCGGGCTCGAGCCCCTGTGTGGCAGGAGGCAGCTGATCCCTGATTCTCTCTCATCATTGATGTTTCTACCTCTTCCTCTCTGAAATCAATAAAAACATCATTTATAAAAACTGTAACCATGATAAAACAATGAGCCCGATCCACATGCACTGAGAAGTGAACGTTCAGTGGTGTTACCTGTCTTCGATGAACATGTCGTAATAAAACCCGTCCTCGATGGGTGGACCGTAGCACAGGTGGCCTCCATAGTAGAGCTCCATGGCCTCGCCCAGGACGTGGGCGCTGGAGTGCCAGTACACCTGCGGGCACAGGACACAGACGCACGCTGTTGGCAATCAAATCACATCATGCAAAGAGAGTTAAGACGTGGTTCGGTGTTAACACCAGGCCTCAGGGAGACATTGGTTTGGAAACAAAACCAATGATATTGCCAACCAGAAAGCCGTGTCCTTTGATAAAAGGCCCCTTGTTTCTGGTGTGCACATTGATCAACTTTACAAGAACATTTTTAGTCTGTCATTTTCTCCGTGAGTTTACCCAGAAGGCAGAAAGTATTTCTGTCCTGTGGTACATCATGCGCTACATTATGAATAGGGTCATCTTTTAAAACAAAAGCTGGTTTTGCTCCGTGGATAGAGCATCAGCCCGTGGACTGAATGGTCCCAGGTTTGATTCCGGTCAAGGCCACATACCGTGACTGCAGGCTTGACCCCTGACCTTGGTTGGGTGCATGTGCAGGAGGCAACCAATCGATGTGTCTCTCTCTCTGTCTCTCCCCATCCCTTCCACTCTCTCTAAAAATCAATAGAAAAATATCCTCAGGTGAGGATTAACCAGAAAAATAAAGTTAAATTAAAGTGTAAGGGTTTGCTTTATAACGGACCCTTAGATTTTTCAGTCAAACAAAAACTGCTTTTACAAAGTCATTAATTTATCACTTCGTAGACCTGAGTTTTCTAGACTTGTTTTGCTATAGGGTTTCTTTTTCATGGGTATGCACTCAATATTCGTAAATTGGTTGATGTTCACAATCATCATAATAGGAAAATAAAACCCGGGGGAAAAAAATAAATCTTCGATGCTAAATTACACTAAAAGCAGCATCAGGCCTGGCCGGTGTGGTTCTGTGGTTGAGCGTCGACATGAACCAGGAGGTCACCGTTCAATTCCTGGTCAGGGCATATGCCCAGGATTGTGGGTTCCATCCCCAGTGTGGGGCGTGCAGGAGGCAGCCGATCCATGATTCTCTCTCATCTTTCTCTCCCTCCCCCTTCCTCTCTGAAATCAATAAAAATATATTTTTTTAAAAAGTTACTGAATATCGATTCAATTGCGATAGGCACGTTTTAAACCTTAGAGCGCCACAACACCCCTCGTGCCTGACTTCGATAGATGGGTTTTTTTTTTAAAATATATTTTATTGATTTTTTACAGAGAGGAAGGGAGAGAGATAGTTAGAAACATCGATGAGAGAGAAACATTGATCAGCTGCCTCCTGCACACCCCCTACTAGGGATGTGCCTGCAACCAAGGTACATGCCCTTGACCGGAATTGAACCTGGGACCCTTCAGTCCGCAGGCTGACGCTCTACCCACTGAGCCAAACCGGTCAGGGCTCCATAGGTGGTTTTGTACACGTTGTTTACAAACCACAGTCGAGTTGTCGGCTGTTGACATACTCACAGCCTGTGCCTCCTCATTGTCAAACGTGAGCAGCTCCAGCACGGAGTCCCCCTCCAGCGGGCGGTCCAGGTCCCATAATTCACCATTGACCTTGGCTATTACGGTGCTTTCGGCCAGCTCCCGACTGGTGAGAGAAAAAATCACCGGGCAGTTAACCTCGTCACGGGCTGTCATGATTTGTTAAAGCACAGGAATACAGTCACTCCCAGGGTTTTTTGTTCGTTCGTCTGTTTGCTTGCTTTTTGAAATCCTCATCCGAGGATATTTTCCCACTGAATTTTATAGAGAGAGTGGAAGGGAGGTGGAGAGACAGAGAGAGCAACATCAATGGGAGAGAGACACATTGATTGGTTGCCTCCTGCACGTGCCCCAACCAGGGTGGGGGATTGAGCCTGCAGCTAGGTATGTATACTCGACCGGGAATCGAACCTGGGATTCTTCAGTCCGAGGGCCAATGCTCTAACCAGTAGCCACAACGGCCGGGGCAAGAACAACACATTTTCAACTAGCTCTGGCCCAACACTTACTACTGAACCTCGCCCGGCATGGGTGGCTCTGTGGCTGAGCATCGACCTATGAACCAGGAACTCAGGGTTTGGTTCCCGGGTTGCAGGCTGGATCCCCAGTGGGGGGTGTGCAGGAGGCAGCCGATTGATGATTCTGTCTCATCGATGTTTCTCTCTCTCCCTCTCCCCTCCTCTCTCTGAAATCAATGAAAATGTATTTTTTAAAAAGGCTCACAATAGCCAAAAAAACCCGCCTGAAATCTTCTCCAATCTAAGGTTTACCTGATGCCAGCAGCCATCTGGTATGGTGTGGTTTTCCACGCCTCCCCTTCCACGGTTTTCCCATCAGCCACCCTCACTGTGATCGCCTCGCCTGCGCTCGCCTGGCTCCCACCGGGGGCACGTGACCACGGACGCTCTTTCTTCAATGTCTCAAACAGGGCCAATCTTTCCTTTATGAAGCCTGGTTGGTTTTTCACCTGAAAACCATTGGCATGCACTCAGGTTAGCGTACACACCCCACTTTTTCCTTTAAAAAAAAAAAATTTTTTTTTAAGTTTCAGAAAGAGGAAGGGAGAGGGAGAGAGAGAAACTTCAGGGACGAGAGAGCATCGTGCACCGGCTGCCTCCTGCACGCCCCGAGCACGTCTCAATAACAGGCAGCGTCTTATAGTATTTCCAGAGCAACGACTGACCTCGCTGTCAGGCTCCCGTTCCTCCGTCACATTTTGAATGTCCTTTCCTTGGTTTTGGCGAGGAGGAGGCTGGGAGGGAAAGGTAGATGGTAAACAGCTCATGCCCGTGACACGGAAGAGCAACACATCTGAGACCCGAGGGAGGAGGGGGACATGCCAGCAAGTGCCCGCCCCCCGTGTCGGGGCCCTTAGCTGGGCTGTCCTGAGCACCCCCTGCAGCCCTCCATGGGCAAGTTGTTTTCTGAGGTTTGGTCCTTCCTGTCTGGGAATTCTCCTATATTCTGGCTAAAAACAGGATATATAGGGTGTCCCAAATGTCATGCAAGATTTGATTTTTGCGTGAACATTAACAACAAAAAATAAAAGCCTAATTTTACTTGGTTGATTGAATCAGATTCTCATATCTGTTGCCCTTTGATGTCAACCCCTTCAATTTGATAAGCATGACCAAGTACCAATGATGGCCCAGGAGCAGGGACAGTGAAGACCAATGAAGACCATGGCTTTGCGTATGTGCCAGCAAAGCCTGGAGGCCATTTACCCGATGTGCTATTCCATACATAACCCTAGACTGTGTCCTTTATGAATCAAAAACAAATTTACAATTTTTAATTATAAACCTGTGTTTTCTATCAAAATTACTTCTTACGTGAATTTTGGGACACCATATATATATATATATACATATGTAAACATGTTTTTTATTGATTTCAGAAAGGAAAGGAGAGGGAATAGAAACATCCATGATGAGAGCATCACAGATCGGCTGCCTCCTGCATGCCCCCTACTGGGGATCGAACCCACAACCCGGGCACGTGCCCTGACGGGGAATCGAACCCTGACCTCCTGGTTCATGGGTTGATGCTCAACCGCTGAGCCACATCAGCCGGGCTATTTTTATATGCTTATTGTATTTTAAATCTAAATAGATTTAATGTATTTTAAAGTCCCCCCCCACACACCCTAAACTTTAAACAAATAATGGCACTGGAAAACGGGTGTGTGGCTGCCACCAGAGACTTTAAGCTCATTATTTCATGGAGATGTGGATAGGGCTCCCTGGTTTTCAAGGACTGTCTCCCCCCGACCCCGACCCGGGTCTGAGAAAGCCTTCAAAACGCAGGAAATTCATGTGCCCATCAAGGAACTAAAACAGTAAAATCCTGCATGAAGTCCGGATGCTCCATACCCAGACCTCAAGACAAGCCCCCAACCTGCCCAAGCGAGGAACAGAGCTTTCAACGCGCCAGCATTTATTCTTTCCGAGCAAAGGAAGCTGCGGTTCCCGCTCCTACAGAAACGTGGGGGCGGCGATGGAATGGGGGAGCTGAGCCAGGGCACCCCGAGGTCAGCCGGGCGGCTGCGGGGAAGGCAGCGGCCCCGGGGTACCGGGAGGAAGGACCGCGCCCCGCACAGCCCTCAGGGCGCCGCCCGCACCCGCACCCGCCCTTCCCGGGGAGAAACGCGCTCAGTGTGCACCTCGGGGCGCCCTACCGAGCCCCCCGCCGGGAGTCCCCCGCGCCCCGCTACCTGCGCGCCGGCAGCCGCGCGCCCGGCCTCCTCCGGCGCCGCCTGGTGGCTCTGCTCCTCCGCGAGGCACAGCCGCAGGCGCGACAGGCGGCGCCGCAGGTCGCGGTTCTCCGCCCGCAGCTGCGCCACCTCCCGCGTGAGGCAGGGCCCCTCGGCCGGGCCGCGGTCCGGCGCGTTCAGCTGCGCGTCCCTCAGGCGCTGGACCTCGGCCCACAGCCAGCGGATGTCCTCCTCCTGCCGCTGCAGGCGCGAAGCCACCGCCTCGGCCGCCATGGCGCCCTCCTCCCTGGGCAAGGGCGCCGCGCGGGGTGGCAGGCGGTGGCAGTGGCGGCGGGGACAGGGAGGACGGAGGGGCAGCGGGGACCGGACACAGCGCGAGGGGCAGGGCGACGGGGAGGGCCGGGGCCATGGGAACTGGGGAGGCGGGGCTGCGGCTACGTACAGCGCAGGGGCGGGGCTATGGGAACCGGAAAGGCGGGACTGCTGTTACGTACAGCGTGTGGGCGGGGTTATGGGAACCGGAAAGGCGGGGCTGCAGTTACGTACAGCGCAAGGGCGGGGCTATGGAACCGGAAAGGCGGGCTGCTGTTACGTACAGCGTGTGGGCGGGGTTATGGGAACCGGAAAGGCGGGGCTGCCGTACGTACAGCGTGGGGGAGGGGGCTATGGGAACCGGAAAGGCGGGGCTGCTGTTACGTACAGCGTACCGGTGCGGCTACGGGAACCGGGAAGGCGGGGCTACGGTTACGTACACCGCAGAGGCGGAGCGACGGAAATTGGTGAGGCGGGGTTACGTACAGCGAAGGGGCAGGAATATGGAAACTAGGGGGCGTGGCGATGCTGAGAGGCGGGGCTGCGGCTACGTACAGCGTAGGGGCGGGGCTATAGGAACTGGGGAGGCGGGGCTGCGGCTACGTACAGCGTAGGGGCGGGACTATGGAAACTGAGGAGGCGGGGCTGTGGTTACGTACAGCGTAGGGGCGGGGCTATAGGAACTGGGTGGGCGGGGCGACTGGGAGAGGCGGGGCTGCGAGTACGTAACCGCAGGGGCGGGGCCGAGGCGGGGCAGACAGGGAATAGGGGCCGCGGGGGCGATACCCCGCACTGGCTGGCCCTGGAGGGTGGTGAGGGCCCCGAATAAGCTCGAGGTGCTTTCAGGGCTCTTAGCTTGCCGCCAGGCGTCGGTTGAAACGCAAATGGCCCAAAACCTTGGAAAGGCCAACACCTTTGGCTCCTGTGGCTCCTGTCCCCTCCCTCCGGAATTCCGGCTTCCTCTGTTCTCTCATCTGGCTTCAAGCCTGGTAATTAGACAAAGATCTTATATGCATGTATGCATTCCCTATGGACACAGACAATAGGGTGGCGAGGGCCTGGGGTGGGGCGGGAACCGGGTGGAGGGGAGCTATGGGAGGAAAAAAGAGAGACATTTGTAATAATCTCAATAATAAACATGAAAAAAAAAGTGGCCACTGAGAACCAGCCTTCTTTGGCCTTCATGCCACGGCTGGCCAAGTGCAGAGGCTGCTGGGCCAGGCTACCTAGAGGAGATCTGACAAAACTTTAAATCTGCCCCGCAGGTGCGAGTTCCCGGAGGCCAGGGAAAATGCAACACGTACATTATTGGTATCGCTCACCACCAAGAGCAAAAATGGATTTTTATGAACATCCTTAGGGGTTAGAACGTGGCAAACTCTGTGCTAAGCTCTTCGCAGATAGTAACGCTAATGCTTATAACAGGAGAAACCCAGGCCCATGCCTATAGATGGAGAAACGGGAGCGCAGAGAAGCTAAGTAACCTGACTGAGGTCACACAGCCACACTGCATGACGGCTGAGATTCAGACTCCGACCGAGGCCAGTGTCTTTGTGCTTAGCATCCCGGTGCCTTGCGGCCTTGGTGAGACTGAACTGAAGGTGTCATGTGACGAGATCCGGGTGATAAGTGCCAGGAGCGCTCCCAAGCTGTTTGCATTAAGCTCCCGGGAATCACAAGGAGCCCCCAGGAAGAGGCGCCATGTAGAAGGGCCCTAAAACACTGTACCTTTCCCCTCCGCCTCCCCGGTAAGCGTCTGGGCTGGTCCACAGACCCCCACCCCTCCCGGTCGCTCCCACCGATTTCTGACATGACCTTGGCATTGCCACCCGCTATGACCTTGCTGAGTCGCCCTACACATTTCCTCTGGCTTCTTTGCAGTTTGTCTTTCTTGCCCCCTACCCCCCACCCCCCAAACCACCACCCATCCGCTTTCTGTCCCCATGGGTTAGTTTCTATTTTCTACACATTTCTGTAAAGGAATTACTCCTTTTGTTTGGCTTCTTGCCCTTAACATAACAACTCTGAGATCTACCCATGCTGTTGGGTGTATAACAAACCCCATATTCCCATAGGCTAATGGATACACGGCAGCGTTACGTTCCTACGCCACCTCATCAACGTCATTACAAAAAAAAGACCCTGGATGAAATGGTGCTGTTCGAGGACCTGCTGAAATGGTGCTGTTCGAGGACCTGCTGTACACCCTGTGGGACGTTGCTGTGAACCTAAAACTGCTCCCAAAAAGTCTATTTAGAAAGGAAGGAAAAAAAAAAAATGTGGCCGCCTGTAATACTGCAAAAGAACCACAAGATGGCAGCATTTCCCTCAGAATTTTCAACTCTCCAGCGAACTCCGCGGCTGGCCCGGAGGAGAGCAGCCGGTTCTGGGATGCCCGTCCAGGCTTCAGGAGGCTTTCAGAAGTGCCTCGCCGTGTACACTGCCGCAGCCCAGCCCTCGGCGTGTACTTTACCAGGAAGTGGATATTTTAAACGTAAGTTTACGCCCTGGCCGGTGTGAGTGGATAAGCGTGGGTCCACGGACTAAAGGGTCCCGGGTTCGATTCTGGTCAAGGGCACGTATCTCGGTTGCAGGCTCGATCCCTGGCCCCAGTTGGGGCTCGTGCGTTTCTCTCTCTCGATGTGTCTCTCTCTCACATCAATGTTTCTCTCTCTCTCTCTCTCTTCCCCTCCCTTCCACTCTCTCTAAAACGCAATGAAAAAAAATGTCCTCAGGCCCTGATGGGTTGGCTCAGTGGATAGTGCACCGGCCTGCGGACCAAAGGGTCCCGGGTTCAGTTCTGATCAAGGGCACATGCCTGGGTTGTGGGCTTGATCCCCAGTAGGGGGCGTGCAGGAGGCAGCTGATCCATGATTCTCTCTCATTGTTGATGTTTCTCTCTCTCCCTCTCCTTTTCTCTAAAAACCAATTTACAAAAACATTAAAAAAAAAAAAAAGGCTATACAGCTAAAGGGCAGAGCCAGGACCCCGACCCCGGCCATATGCTCCTTCAACCCACAGTCCCCAGTGCCCTCTCCCCCATTCGATCATGAGACGTGGTCGTTGGGCTCCCCACAATAACGGGGTTGGGGGTGGGGGAGGGAGGACGGCCCTAAAGGTAGAAAACAAAGCAACGGATGGAAACTCCCCACACACACAGACCTTTCTGCCGGTTTATTGATCACTGATGCATTTCCACGGAGAAAGGGGGTACACGTGTGTTTTGTAAGAAAATCCTTGGATGGCACTGTTCTATTTCTGGTACCCACGCCTGTCCCTGCCACCCATAAACGCTGAAAACGGCCCCTGTCCGGTGGCTTCCGGCTGGCTCTGTGCCATGAAATGTCGACATCAGGGTTCATTCCTTGACAAGACGAGGCTCCGGGGTGTCACACTCGAATCTATAAAAAGTACCAACTAAAAGCGTCGCCATGGCAACGCACGCCTGGGCGCGGAGCCTCCGCGGACGAGTGAGACCTGCGCGGAGCGGAGTGGGTTTCCCGTCTCCGCGAGCACGTGGGCCCTCATCCTCCGCTCAGAAGGAGGCCTCAGCCCGGCCGGGCGGATCAGCGGTCAGAGCGCCGACCCGGGAACCGAGGGGTTGCAGGTTCGATTCCCGTTCAAGGGCATGTACCTGGGTTGCGGGTTTGATCCCCGGCCCCGGGGCAATTGCAGCTGGCAAAACTGATCAATGTGTCTCTCTCTCTCACATTGATGTTTCTCTCTCTCTCTCTCTCTCACATTGATGTTTCTCTCTCTCTCTCCTGCCTCTCCTTCTCCCCCTCCCTCCATCCCTTCTACTCTCTCTAAACATTAATGGGAAAACATCTCTCTCTCTCACCGGAGATGTTTTTCCCCATTGATTTCTAGAGAGAGTGGAAGAACAGGAGGAAGGAGAGAGAGAGAGAGAGAGAGAGAGAGAGAGAGAGAGAGATCAATTGGCTGCCTCTCCCAGGCGCCCCCACTGGGGCTGGGGAACCTGCAACCCAGGTGTGTGCCCTTGACCGGGAATTGAACCCACAACCCCTGGGTCCTCAGGCCAAAGCTCTAACCACTGAGCTCACCGGCCAGAGCTCCTCCCCCTTTCAAGGCGGTATAAGAGTCCATCGTGTGTACAGACCACAATCCACAGAGTAATGTCCGTCCTGTGCTTGGCCTTGCTTTGCCTGTGGGAAGAAAATGTTTTCTGGAAAGGCTTGATTCTTTGCTGAGTTTGTGACACTGATATCTCCGGGGAAAGGATCTTCCTTAGTGTCCCGTACAAAATATTGCCAAAGAAGCCCCAGCCGGTGTGGCTCAATGGATAGAGCATCAGCCTGCGGACTGAAGGGTCCCGGGTTCGATTCCAGTCAAGGGCACAGGCCCGAGTTGTGGGCTTGGTCCCCAGGAGGGGGTGTGCAGGGGGCAGCCGCTCCGTGATTCTCTCTCATCGTGGATGTTTCTCTCTCCCTCTCCCTTCCTCTCTGAAACCAAAAAATAGATATTTTTAAAAAATATTGCCAAAGATGTTGCTGATGTGGGATCCAGTAATCCATTCAGAACGCGGTCACTGTTTCTTCCCCGTCTGTTCTTTGCCTGCAGCTAGAAATAGACGGAGCCCTCCGCTCAGAGCGAAGGGCTGCCTGTGGTGTTTGCTTAGTGTCATCATTAAAGCTGCGGCGAGTTCTGTGCCTTCATTTTGCAGAGGCGGAGAAAAGCGCCTTTTTTTCAGTTTGGATCAAGTGAAGCCACACTTCCTGGCTTCTGTTCCGTGTTTTAGGCCTGAACCATGAACCTCGGTTTAAAATCAAAATGTAGCCCTGTCCGGTTGGCTCAGTGGATAGAGCGCCGGCCTGTGGACCAAGGGGTCCCGGGTTCGATTCCGGTCGAGGGCATGGACCTCGGTTACAGGCCTCTCCCTGGCCAGGAGCCTGGTCAGGGCTCAAGCAGGAGACAGCCAATCACTGATTCTCTCTCATCACTGTTGTTTCTATCTCTCTCTCCCTCTCCCTTCCGCTCTGAAATCAATAAAAATAATTAAAAATAATAATAAATAAACAAGAAAACCCTCCTGTAACACGCAGGCACCCCTCTCTGCTGGCATTTGCAGCAACACGAACCCCAAAGGCCCCCAGAGCACAGACGTCCAAAGGGAAGAAATGAATGGGGGATTGTGCCTCGGGGCGGCCGGCAGGCCCAGCATCAACGCATAAAGGGCCTCTTGTGCCAGCGGGCTTCCTGGTCAGCTGACTCCGCCGGACACTGTGAGCCCGGCCGCCAGCCGCTTCTTGAACCCGCACCAACCAACCCCCCTCCCCCTCCCTCCCGGGTGCAACTGGCTCAGCAGGGAATCCTACAAGCCAGTCTGCCCAGGCCAGCCGTGGGCAAACTACAGCCTGCGGGCCGGATCCGGCCCGTTTGAAATGAAATGAATAAAACTATTGAAAAAAAAGACCGGACCCTTTTATGTAATGATGTTTACTTTGAATTTATATTAGTTCACACAAAGACTCCATCCATGCTTTTGTCCCGGCCCTCCGGTCCAGTTTAAGAACCCATTGTGGCCCTTGAGTCAGAAAGTTTGCCCACCCCTGGCCCAGGCCCAAGTGCCCATCACTCCTTGGTTGGTGATGCCACCCAACTCCAGCTGGCCCAGAAGGTAGCAAACGTTGTGCAGAAAACCATGGGCAATCCTGCAAATCCAACCTGGATGTATCCTCTTTTCCTTTAAATCTCAGAGTGCCGGTTCCCTGCACAGTGGATTTTGCAGGCATATTGGGATGAAGTATGGGATTTGGCGGGGGAGGGAGGAGAGCAGCTCATTTTTGCACTTGATCTTAGCCCCAAAGCCGAGAAGCAGTGGGAGCTCGTCACATTGTGGTAAATGCACACGACAACATTGACCCTTGTCACTATCTTACCGTAGAGAATTCAGAGGCATGTAGTCCACACATGTCGTTATAGAGCCCCCGCCACCATCTAGTTTCAGACTCACTTCTTGTTGTGACTCCTCACCCAAGGATATTTTTCCCTCCATTGGTTTTTAGAAAAGGGTGGAAGGGAGGGAGGGAAGAAGGAAGAGAGAGAGAGTGTGTGTGTGTGTGTGTGTGTGAGAGAGAGAGAGAGTGTGTGTGAGAGAAACATCGATGTGAGAGAGACACATCAACTGGTTGCCTCATGCACACGCCCCAACAGGGGCTGAGGAATCAAACCTGCCACCCAGGTATGTGCCCTTGACTGGGAATCGAACCGGAGACCCTTCGGTAGACAGGCCTCGCTCTAACCACTGACCCACACTGGCCAGAGCCAGAATCCATTTTGAAAAGACTTCTGCAATTCCAAGGATCTTCTCTCCTCTTTTATATATCTGGGGAAATTTTGTTTTTCTTCCTTTTTTTTTTTTTTTTTGTTGTTCAACCAGGATCCATTTGATCTACCCAGTCTCGAAGATCTTTTCATGCCATTTTTGCACTAAAGACAAAAGGTGAATGTAGATAAATATCTGGAACTTTCTCCTGACTAAATGTATGCAAGGACTATTTTATTTTGTGTGTGTGTGTTAACCCTCACCCGAGGACATTTTCCCACTGATTTTTATAAAAAGTGGAAGGGAGGGGGAGAGACAGAGAGAAACATCGATGTGAGAGAGACACATGGATTGGTTGCCTCCCGCACGCACCCTGACCAGGGCCAGGGACCGAGCCTGCACCCCAGGCAGGTGCCCTCGACCAGAATTGAACCGGGACCCTTCAGTCCCTGGGCCAATGCTCTATCCACTGAGCAACACCAGCCAGGGCAGGGACTATTTTCGATTCATGAAGAGTCTACATTATTTTTTTTATTCTTACATATACACCCCCCACCCCCCATCTATAGCCTTTTGACTAAGCTGGAAAAATCTAAGCAAGTTCCAATCCAAATAGAAGGCGGGAGTCGCTAATTATATATGTGCTTTACTCCATAAATTCAAAGCAACTGTCTCACTTTTAATGTTTTTTAAAAAAACATGACACCACCATGAGTATTTCTTAAAGCTCTTTACTGTCTGGTGAGATGAACACTTTGCTCCCTTCGTGCATCCTCCAATGTATCTGAATACATAAAGCAAGCACACTCACATTTTAAAACTTTCTGGCTATTAGGATGCTAGTTCCTTGGAGGCAAGAGTCCAAAATACTGGCACCGCCAAAAACCTGTGGTGGGGAAAATTGGGGGTTGTCGTCGTCATCATATCAGACTGATTGAGGCTGTTTGTGGCCCCTCGTTGTGGGTGGAGAAGGCTGTGACTACGTATGGGCCATAGCTTCTCCTCGGTCTTATCTTTTTATAGCCGCCTTCCCCACCAGGGCAAACGCAGCCTGATTTGGGGTCTGAGACCCCTTCCTACCTAAGGACCAGCCACAGGAAGAAATGATGGTTCAACCATTCATGCTCCCTGTGGTTGGTGTGTTTGTTTTTAAGGTTTTTATTGATTTCAGAGAGGAAGGGAGAGGGGGAGAGCGATAGAAACATCAAGGAGGAAAGAGAAATTTCTATCGGCTGCCTCCTGCACGCCCCCCCCTACTGGGGATGGAGCCCACAACCCGGGCATGTGCCCTGGGCTGGGAATAAACCAGGCATGCGGCCCGCCGGCTGCGAGTTTGACATGCTTGACAAAGAAAGAAGACACTGGGATTCTCAATGTTTGTAACGTGTTAAATCACAGTGTATTCAGTGATTGGCTTTATTTTTATTTTTATTTTCATTTCCCTGGACATTGATAACCATCAGTGAAGAGGGTGTGGAATATGTGGGCACATTTTTTAAAGAGCCCAGCACCACCTTAGTTTTCCCCGTTGGTCAACAAGACAGTTTGGTTCACGGTCACTCCCACCGACCCAAGCTACCGCCCAAGTCAGGACTGCGTGTACTAGCATGTGCGTGTATATATGTGTATAGGTGTGTGCATGTGTCTACACATGTGTGCATGTGTATTTAAGTGTGCATGTGTGCATACATATACACACACATTCTATACCAGTATATACATGCATATACACACATTCTATACCCATATATACATGCATATACACACATTCTATACCCGTATATACATGCATATACACACATTCTATACCCGTATATACATGCATATACACACATTCTATACCAATATGTACATGTATATATGTATATCTGTGTGTGTGTATATATCTATATCTATATCTATATATCTATATATCTATATATCTATATCTATATCTATATCTATATCTATATCTATATATCTATATCTATATATCTACACACTCACTTTATATATGCAATTTATATGCACATAAAATCTCCAGCCACTCTCGCTGAAAACACACCTGCCGGTTGGAAGCCTTCGCACGGCCATCGTGAAGGTAAAAGCGCCTCCTCTCGCTCCGGAAGCCTGTCCGGGGGTCTCTCGGGGGACAAAGGGCTGGCGGACCATGACGCGCTCCGGTCCCCCAGGAGGTGGGGGGGAAACTGAGGCCGCGGGCGGGCGGGCGCCGCTGGATTGATGGGCGCCAGGTGCCAGGTGCGCGCCCGGCCAGGGCGGCGGAGGGGGCGGTGCGCGGGGGGGCGGAGGGCCCACGGCCACGCACGGCGACGGCGGGAGCGCCCCGCACGCACGGCGACGGCGGCGGCGGGCGCGGGGCGCGGGGCGGTGGCGGCGGCGCGGGCCGGGCTGACCTATGCGGCGCCTGGAGGGGCTGTGTCTGCGGCGCCGGCGGCGGCGGGGCCCGGCCCGCGAGCGCGGCGGGGACAAGATGAAGTACCAGAAGTACCTGACGGTGCTGCAGATGGCCGTCGGCGTCACCCCCTCCAACCGCGGCAGCCTCCTGCCGCTCAAGAGGCGGCTGTGGTGAGCGCGGGCGCGGGGACCCTAGCGCGCGCGGGGGGCGCGGGGCCGGGCGCGCTCTCTCCAGCCTCGGCCCTGGCTGTGCCCGGCGACACGGAGGGGGAGGGCGGGCCCCCGGGCACCTCTCCCGCCCCAGGCGGGCCGGGGCACCGCGGACCCCGTCCGCTCCCCGCATGCGCTCTCCGTTATTTCTCCATCGCCGGCCGCCGGGAGGGCGGAGGCAAGGACCGGCCGCGCCCACAGCCGGGGGACAGGTGGCCGGGGGAGAGTTGCCTGATCGGGGGACTCTGCCCGCGCCCCGGTTCCTCCGACCTGGACGCGGCGATCGCGGGAACGCCGACAGGACGCCCCGAGAGCGCAGGGCCTGGGAGGTGGCCAGGTCGGGTGCCCACGCTGGGGTTTTCCTCTCGGATCGCATTGCGTTTTAAAAACATATGTTTTTATTGATGTCAGAGAGGAGGGGAGAGGGAGAGAGAAACATCCATGATGAGAGAGAATCGGGGATCGGCCGCCTCCCGCGCGCCCCCCACTGGGGATGGAGCCCGCAACCCTGGGCACGCGCCCTGACGGGGATCGAACCCTGACCCCCCCGGCTCCGTCTCCTTTAAGGACACGTGTGACTGGACGTAGGGCCCCGCTCTGTAAACCAGGACGACCGCATCTTGAGGTCCTTAAGTTACTGACACCTGCGAGGCCCCGTCCGCCTGCTCCCGGGGTTGGGAAGCGTGGGGAGCAGGGTCCCCCTTCCAGCCTGGGCAGACCCCAGGCCCGTTCAACTCCTGCTGTTCAGCGGGTGTGAAGCCCAAACAGTAGTTACTCCTGTCTCTTTTATGTGAAATATATTTTCATATTGATTTTGTTGTTCTCATGGGTCTTGATTATTGCAACGAGTGCTTTTAGGAGTGTTTGTACCGATCTTGGGGGACGGGGTGCCATTTCATTCTCTTCATGCTTGTAAACATATTCCTCCTGGTTATTTCTTTAAAATTATGTTTTTATTGATTTTTTTTTAAGAGAGAGGAAGGGAGAAGGAGAGAGAGATAGAAACATCGATGATGAGAGAGAATCATGGATCGGCCGCCTCCTGCACGCCCCCCACTGGGGATGGAGCCCGCAACCCGGGCCTGTGCCCTGACCCGGAATGGAACCGTGACTCTCAACCATGAGCCACACCAGCCGGGCATCTTTGTGTTTTTTTAAAAATATATTTTATTGATTTTTTACAGAGAGAAAGGGAGAGAGATAGAGAGTCAGAAACATCGATGAGAGAGAAACATCGACCAGCTGCCTCCTGCACACCCCCCACTGGGGATGTGCCCGCCACCCAGGTACATGCCCTTGACCGGAATCGAACCTGGGACCCTTCAGTCCGCAGGCCGACGCTCTATCCACTGAGCCAAACCGGATTCGGCCAGCCGGGCATATTTGATTCCGTAAAGACTGTAGGCCACGAAGTATTCATTCATCATTCATTCATTCATTCATGATTCATTCATCATTCACTCATTCCTCATTCATTCATCATTCATTCATCCCTCATTCATTCATTCATTCATTCATTCATCATTCATTCATTCATTCATCATTCATTCATTCATCATTCACTCATTCATTCATTCATTCATTCATTCCAGTCATCATCCAATAATCAGATTCTGAGACTAGTGAGAGCTGCCAGGCGTTGAGCGTCTCACCTGCGGGTCCCCGTGTAGGTGCTGTGCCAGCATCCTCTCATTTAACCTGCAGCCCCTAGGGGGCGCTGTACGCCTCCAGTTTTTCAAATGAGCCAGTGACTTACCCAGAGCCACACGTCAGGTTTTATGCCAGTCCTCAGGGTTAAAAACACATTTGAGCAGGGACATGACCGCCTAGAGCTGAAAACAGGGACAAAATGCCTGGCAAGTGTCTTATCGAATGTTGTTTCCCCAACAGTGGCCTACTCATGGGATGGGGTGCAAATGCCCTGGCTGGTGTGCTCAGTGGGTAGAGCGTCGGCCTGCGGACTGAAGGGTCCCAGGTTGGAATCCGGTCAAGGGCACGTGCCTGGGGTGGGGGCTCGATCCCCCGGGCATGCTGGAGGCAGCCGATCCATGACTCGCTCTCATCATTGATGTTTCTATCTTTCACTCTCTTCCTCTATGGAAATCAATGAAAGTATCTTATATAATAAAAGGCTAATATGCACATTGTCCCCTCCACTGGGAGTTCGACCGGGGGTTTGACCAGGGGGTGGGGCGGCCGGCCAACAGCCTGCGGCCCCTCCTCACAGCCGGCCTACCTCTATTGTCCCGATTGGAGCAGGCCGGCTGGACCCCACCTGTGAATGAATTCGTGCACCAGGCCTCTAGTATTTTTTTTAAAAAAGAAAGAAAATAAAAGGAAATGGCTATAGTAACCAAATTCTTTTTTTAAATTATTTTTTATTGATTTTTCACAGAGAGGAAGGGAGAGGGATAGAGAGTTAGAAACATCGATGAGAGAGAAACATCGACCAGCTGCCTCCTGCACACCCCCTACTGGGGATGTACCTGCAACCAAGGTCCATGCCCTTGACCAGAATCGAATCTGGGACCCTTCAGTCCGCAGGCCGACGCTCTATCCACTGAGCCACACCGGTTAGGGCATGCTTGGTTTGTTTAATGAGCAAATTACAAGCAGTTTGCACACATCATCATAAGTATATGACTCAAAGCCATTTTAATATTAACCTATTAAGTGAGCTCTTAAGGTTTCCGAAGCCTTACACTTATAAAGGAAAATTAGCATTTTACTAGATTCTGCTGACGCATTCTTCAGAAAGCGTCGGGATTCGGGTGACGTCAGCGGCTTTGTGTATTTGTCGGTATCTCCAGGCTCCGGTGCCCACGCCCTGTTTGGAATCCCCCTCCATTGGGGAAGGATGCTTTGTTCTCTTGAGGTGGCCATCGCCGTCCATTGCTGATATTTAAAAAGAAATATGTTGTAGAAGGTTTATTAAGTCTTCCTTTTGTTCTTGTATAACTTTTTTTTTTATCATCTTGATTATTTTTGCTTAATTCTTTTTTATTCTTTATATACATATGTGTATATCGCTATATAAAAGCCTAAGTGACCGTCTGGCCATCTGACCGGTAGCTATGACGCACACTGACCACCAGGGGGCAGACGCTCAACACGGGAACTGCCGAGCTGCAGTGACGTAGCAGCTGTGGCTCTCAGGTGACGCACCCAGAACCAGAGAGGAGGGAGCCCAGTTTCGGGGAGCGTCACAAGAGAACTGCCCTCCCGCCATCCGGGACCCCTGGGGGGATGTCGGAGAGCCGGTTTTGCCCCGATCCCCGCAGGCCAGGCCAAGGGACCCCAGTGATGCACAAATCCGTGATCCAGGCCTCTAGTATATATATAATCAACCTAATTTAAGCATGCTAGTCCAATCTAGCTAATATCACACACTAATTTAATCAGCCCCATACAAGCTGGCTTATCGCATAAATTGATTTAAGCAAACTAATCCAACGTAGCTGATCCCATCCGCTGATTCAATCAACCAGATCTATCTAGCTAAGCTAACCGAAAGCTCGACTCGGCAAAAAACTTAAAGCATCGCTCAGCAAAAAGTCAAGTATTGATCCTTTGCTGAGTCCTGTTGCCAATTTTTTGCAGAGTGTGGCTCAGTAGGGCGTGTGCAGGAGGCAGCTGATCGATGTTTCCCTCTCATCAATGTTGCTCTCTCTCTCTCCCTCTCCTGTCCTCTCTCTG
The DNA here is from genome assembly GCA_036010255.1 of Myotis pilosus. Taxonomy (NCBI): domain Eukaryota; kingdom Metazoa; phylum Chordata; class Mammalia; order Chiroptera; family Vespertilionidae; genus Myotis; species Myotis pilosus. Next base: position 1,297,134 of record JASKON010000031.1, on the reverse strand, counting down.
AAGTCAAGAAAAACATATTTTCTAAAAATATGCCTTTATGCCAAAACCGGTTTGGCTCAGTGGATAGAGCGTCGGCCTGCGGACTGAAAGGTCCCAGGTTCGATTCCGGTCAAGGGCATGTACCTGGGTTGCAGGCACATCCCCAGTAGGAGATGTGCAGGAGACAGCTGATCGATGTTTCTCTCTCATTGATGTTTCTAACTCTCTATCTCTCGCCCTTCTTCTCTGTAAAAAATCAATAAAATATATTTTTTAAAAAATATGCCTTTAAAAAATTTAAAAAATACCACGTCCCCCCTTCTTGCAGGGTAACGCCATCCTCTGAGAATGGTGCTACGTCTAGTAACAGCCGAGGGAAGCCTTCCCTCAGGCGCATCAAAGGGAGACTACACAGAAGCAAAAGCCTGGACAGCCTCGATTTCTGCGAACTCACTGTGAGTACATGGTTCCGTGCTTTTCTCGTATTTCACAGAACAGGAGCAATTTTCATTTCCTTTTAAAAAAATTTTTTTCACGAAAATACAACAGGCTTATGTTTGGGTAAGCATTTTTTTAAAATTTTTATTATTATTATTTTTTTTTAGTAAAAATGGATTTACCCAGCTCGTTACCAACCAGCATGCTTTCCTAACTGGTAGCCGCATGGCTCATTTATAATAAATGGTTCATAAGGATGGATTCTGATTCAAATACCGCGATAAAGAAATGCTTCCTGAATATGACAAAAATTGAATTAAGTTTGGCGGAGTCCATTTGTAATGTAGTATAATATAATGTGTAATAGAATGCAACATATAAGATGATATAAATATCTTAGGAAATGACAAGTCCACGTATTAATGTAAGTAGAGACCTAAGTGTTTGGTAAACCTCAGACACCTTAGTCATGGTTTTCACTTTTTGCTGTCACGTATTCGACTTCTTGCTGAGTCATGGTTTTGCCTTTTTTATTTGACGAGTCATGCTTTTGACTTAGAAGATAGTTGTTCTAATACTAGAGGCCCGATGCACGAAATTCATGCAAGAGCAGGCCTTCCTTCCCCGGGCTGCTGGCACCGGCTTTCCTCTGGCACCCAGGACCCAGGCTTCCCTCACAGCCCTTTGTCTGGAAGGTCGTCTGGAAGGATGTCCGGTCTAATTAGCATATTACGCTTTTTTCATTATAGATTATTAGGACAGATCTCAGTGTGCTTAATGATGGTGTTTTCCATTCCAAGGATTGATGCGAAGGGTTTTATTTTTTTCCAAGCTAAGCAACAGGTTTTCAAACGGATATGTGATAAATTTATGCATGTTTTTTTTCCTAGGAATTATTTTGTCCTAGCCCATAAGAGAGCTCAGTGCCATACAGAGACTACTAGAACTTTCTTTGCTGTGAGAAGGAGAAAGTTTTATTCTTTATAAAAAAAAATACATATTTTACTGATTTTTTACAGAGAGGAAGGGAGAGGGATAGAGAGTTAGAAACATCAATGAGAGAGAAACATGGATCAGCTGTCTCCTGCACACTCTCTACTGGGGATGTGCCCACAACCAAGGTACATGCCCTTGACCGGAATCGAACCTGGGACCTTTCAGTCTGCAGGCCGACCCTCTATCCACTGAGCCAAACTGGTTAGGGTGGTTTTATTCTTAAAAAAAAAAAATTTTTTTAAATATATTTTTATTGATTTCAGAGAAAGGAAGGGAGATGGAGAGAGAGAGAGAGAAACATCCATGATGAGAGAGAATCGTGAATCGGCTGCCTCCTGCACACCCCGCACTGGGGATGGAGCCCACCACCCGGGCATGTGACCCGGCCAGGAATCAAAATGTGGCCTCCTGGCTCATAGGCCGACGCTCAACCACTGAGCCACGCTGGCTGGTCTTTTCCTTTCTTTTTTTAACCTCCAGCGGAGGACTAATGTAATTTTTCATGCAGCCACAGAACAAAAAGAGCCATGACCGCTTCCAAGTCTACCGAGCTGATGTCATGGATCTGACAGTTGTCACATCTCTCTGACAGTCACGGCCTCCCCCGCAATCTGTGCACAGGGCCCACGCCAGAGGAACTCACCCTGGGGTGCTGTGCTGTGCTCATGGTGATGAGCTGGGGCGGCGTGAGGGTGGAGGGGGACGTTTGGAGGTAGCTGGTGACTTTGGCCAAGGGCAGTGGGGCGGGCACGCCGGCCAGAGGAGGTGGCAAATATAGAAATACAAAGATAGAATTTTTTTTCCATGTGTGCTGAGTGAGTACATTTAGGGAAAGAGTTATTTCCTAGCTGAAGTGGACCAGCTGGCCCGGCTAGCGTGGCTCAATGGCCAGGGTGAGCATCGACCTCTGAACCAGGAGATCACGGTTCAATTCCTGGTCAGGGCACATGCCCAGGTTGTGGGCTCCATCCCCAGTGGGGAGAGGGGGCGCGCAGGAGGCAGCCGATCCATGATTCTTTCTCATCATGGATGTTTCTCCCTCTCTCCCCCCTCCCTTCCTCTCTGAAATCAATAAGAATATGTGTAAGATAAATAAATAAACAAAGTGGGTCCGCTGTGGCTTTTCCGAGAAGGTCCTGTATTATTTCATGTTTTTGCACTCATTGCACTGCATGGTTTGAGTTCCACGTTGTTACTGAACAGGTTAATAATCTTTGGGAAATGCAATCAGTGAGGTACTATGTTGGTGTCTGTGTGCAGAGAAGCTCAAGTATATGGAGAGCATGGATTGTTGAGGTCTTGGAAACTGATGCCCACGCGTCCCTCTTGGTGCAAATGACAGCGTCGTAACTCACCTGGTGTTTCTGCGATGTCTGAGCATTAGAATGAGAAATGGAGCCCTAACCGGTGTGGCTCAGTGGATAGAGCGTCGGGCTGCGGACTGAAAGGTCCCAGGTTCGATTCCGCTCAGGAGCCTATGCCTTGGTTGCAGGCACATCCCCAGTGGGAGGTGTGCAGGAAGCAGCTGATCGATGCTTCTCTCTCTTCGATGTTTCTAACTCTCTGCCTCTCTCCCTTCCTCTCTGTAAAAAATCAATAAAATATATTTTTAAAAAAGAATGAGAAATGGAAGTTGCAGAACATTTTCTATTTTAGGGAAGCCCACATCTTTTTAAAAAAATATTATAAATATATATTGTTATTGATTTCAGAGAGGAAGGGAGAGGGAGGGAGAGAGAGAAACACCCATGATGAGAGAGAATCATGGATCGGCTGCCTCCTGCACACCCCCTACTGGGGATCGATCCCACAACCCAGGCATGTGCCCTGACCGGGAATCGAACCGTGACCTCCTGGTTCCTAGGTCAATGTTCAACCACTGAGCCACGCTGGCCGGGCTGACGTGGTTATTTTAGACCTAAATCTCCCTAAGCCCAAGGCAGGGGGCCGGCTCCGGAGCAGGTCAGCGGCCACACGGGGGCAGGACTTCCCAGCCAGTGGTGCTGGCAGCCTGGCCAGGTGTCCAGCAGGGTCCTTCTGGGTAAAGAACTTCATTCTTGCTGCTTCTCACCCATCGAATCACCACCTCCATTGATTCCTGGACTTCCATGTGCAAACGAAAAGGGAAAAACCTTTCTCATTGGAAATGGTGTGGTTGTTTGGATGGAAACAGTTGATCTGTGGAGAGATGCTGTTCTAGGGAGAGTGGAATTTCCGGCCACCCTGTGATGATTGAAAGCCCGGCTGGTGTGGCTCAGTGGTTGAACGTTGACCTATGAACCCGAAGGTCACTGTCAGGACACGTGCCCAGGTTGCGGGCTCGATCCCCAGTAGGGGGCGTGCAGGAGGCAGCCGATCCATGGTTCTCTCTCATCATGGATATTTCTCCCTCTCTCTCCCTATCCCTTCCTCTCTGAAATCAATGTAAATATATTTTTTTTAAAAAGAGAAAGAAAAAAAAAAACCCACAAAGAGTCATTGCTACTAACAAGTTCAGAAGTCAAATAGAAAGCCTTTATTTTATTTTATTTTTTTAATATATTTTTATTGACTTCAGAGAGGAAGGGAGAGGGGGAGAGAGAGAGAGAGAAACACCCATGATGAGAGAGAATCACGGATCGGCTGCCTCCTGCACGCCCCCTACTGGGGATCGAGCCCACAACCCGGGCATGTGCCCCCGACGGGAATCGAACCCGGGACTGATCTTCAGTCTGCAGGCCAGCGCTCTACCCACGGAGCCAACCAGCTAGGGCAGAAAGCCTTTAACATCGGATGAAATTCCAGGAGAAACTTGAGAATAAGTTCCCTGTTGAAGGAAGAGGAAAGAAACGGTGTGTGGAGGCCTTTTGAGCTCCCTGGAGAGTTGAATGCCAGGGTGACAGCGCTGGGCGGGCACAGGGCTGCCGGGTGTGTGCCAAGCAACACACAGGGTTCCCGTGAGCGCACGGGAGAGGCATCCGTGGAATGAGGAAGAAGGTGGGTCTCGTCACTTCACTGTGATGTCATTTCTCCAGAAAAGTCCCAAGAGGGGGACTTCTCAGTTTCCCTCCTGGCGGGCGTGGGCATCACCTCGCCCCCTTCCCACACACGGAGACCACGGCTATTGTGGAAACTTGAGTTGTTGGACATTTTTATTTTTTATTAACTGTGATGTCCATCCATAGTGGATTGTTTATTTTTTAAAAATCTTTATTGTTGCCCTGACCGGTTTGGCTCAGTGGATAGAGCGTCGGCCTGCGGACTGAAGGGTCCCAGGTTCGATTCCGGTCAAGGGCATGTACCTTGGTTGCGGGCACATACCCAGTAGGGGGTGTGCAGGAGGCAGCTGATCGATGTTTCTCTCTCATTGATGTTTCTAACTCTCTGTCTCTCTCCCTTCCTCTCTGTAAGAAATCAACAAAATATATTTTTTTAAAAATAAATCTTTATTGTTGAAAATACTACATAGATCCCCCCTTTTCCCTCCCATGGACCCCTTCTAGCCCACCCCTGTTCCCCCACCCAGGCCTCCACCCCCCTATTGTCTGTGTCCATGGGTTATGCATCTAGGCATACACGTTCCTTGGTTAATCTCTTTCCTCCCACCCACCCGCCCTCCCCCGTCTTCCCTCTGAGGTTTGACAGTCAGCGTTGAACGTTTCTGTAAAAGCCACGGCCAAATGAAGATCTTTGCAAGCTTTATTTCCCCCAGGAACTCTTTAAAAAAAATATATATATATATGTATATATAATATCTATACATTATTCATATATAATTGATTCTTAGAGAGAGAGGGGAAGGGAGAGGGGGAGAGAGAAAGAAACATCAATGATGAGAGAGAATGATGGATCAGCTGCCTCCTGCACGGCCCCTATTGAGGATGGAGCCCGCACCCGGGCATGTGTCCTGACCGGGAATTGAACCGTGACACTCAACCACTGAGCCACACCTGCTCATCAATTCTTCACTCCACGCTCATAGCAAACAAAGCTAATGAGCTTTTGCCTCCGAGAAACGTTTGTAGCTGAGGTTGGAAACCGGGTTAGATGTCCCAGCTAGGGGAGTCGTATGCATGAGTTATGCACCTGCTGAGAGGGCCAGCGACCTTGTTCAAGTCTGTGTGACTCACGCCTTTCAGATCTCTTTCTGAGGAGTCATGAAAAGGCCCCGAGAGCCGTCTCGCTCCTCCAGTTTTCTGGGTGGACGGTCGGAGGATGTCTGGGTTCGGGCTTGAACTTGGCGTCCTTCGAGGCGGGGCTGACTCCTGACTGGCGGGGAAGGGAGTGTGGGGCTTAGTTGTGGAAAGAGCTAGAAAGATCGAATCCACAGCCCGGCCCTGCTGCGTGGTCACGGAGGAGCAGCCTCAATCCCACGGAATGCAAGCCCGTGAGTCATCGCGTCCCGCGTTTCGTCTCAGATGTTCAGGAAAACATGGGCTGGGCTCTTGCACCTTGAATTGTTGTGCTTTTCATCCTGGATCTTAAAAATAGCACTGACGCAGCTCACGGCAGAGCGCGGAGACGGTCGTGGCCAGTAGAATGGACAGACGGGTGTCCTAGCCAACCATAACGTAAAAATGAGTCAGTATGTTCCTTCTTCAAGGAAATCAGAGCTTGTCCGTCATTGATCTCAGTGCTGAACTGGTCTGGCTGTTTTTGTTTTAAATCCTCACCCGAGGATATTTTCCCCTTGATTTTTAGAGAGAGGGAAAGACAGAGAGAAGTACTGATGTGAGAGAAGACATTGATGGGTTGCCTCCCGCACGCGCCCTGACCAGGGCCCAAGCCGGGGAGGAGCCTGCAACCGGGATACAACCCCTCGACTGGAATCGAACCTGGGACCCTTCCGTTCACAGGCCAACGCTCTGTCCACTGAGCCAAACCAGCCAAGGGGGTTAAATTGGTTTTTAAAAGTCCCCTTAGCATCAGTTCTGAGGATGTTTCACTCAAATGCTAGTCTTGATTCTCATGCCATGGCCGAGCTGAAGCAAAGATATATGAAGGATTTGTGTGTGTGTGTGTGTGTGTGTGTGTGTGTGTGTCTAGTAAGTTCTTAGATAGCTTAATGTGGCTGCTCCTTTTTTTAAAAAAAAAAAATGTATCCTGCCCTGACCAGTTTGGCTCAGTGGATAGAGCGTCGGCCTGCGGACTGAAGGGTCCCAGGTTCGATTCCGGTCAAGGGCATGTACCTTGGTTGCGGGCACATCCCCAGTAGGGGGTGTGCAGGAGGCAGCTGATCGATGTTTCTCATCGATGTTTCTAACTCTCTATCCCTCTCCCTTCCTCTCTGTAAAAAAATCAATAAAAATATTTTTAAAAAATGTATCTTTATTGTTGAAAGGAGGCAGCCAATCCATGATTCTCTCTCATCGTGGATGTTTCTATCTCTCTCTTCCTGAAAGACATAAAAATATATTTTAAAATAAATAAATAAATGAAATAAAAAGGTATATGCTTAATTAGCTTTCCAATGTATTCTTATTAAAAAAAAAAAAAGATCATTGCCCTAACTTGTTTGGCTCAGTGGATAGAGCTCCGGCCTGCGGACTGAAGGGTCCCAGGTTCGATTCCGGTCAAGGGCATGTACCTTGGTTGTGGGCACATCCCCAGTAGGAGGTGTGCAGGAGGCAGCTGGTTGGTGTTTCTCTCTCATCCATGTTTCTAACTCTCTATCCCTCTCCCTTCCTCTCTGTAAAAAATCAACAAAATATATATTTTTAAAAAAGATCATGAATTCTATACCTAGAGTTTGTTTCTCAGGGAGAGTATTGGGGTCATGGCGTAGTGAGCTACCTAGTCTGTGTATGGCTCCCTCCCGGCCACCAGGAAGTGCCAATGAGGCGGCCCTGGCTTTCATGGGGTCCCCAAGAGACACAACGGAGGAGGGGAGGGGACCGATGTGCCGGGAACAGAGAATGCTGACTTGCTGTTTTACCTCCCTCCCCGGCTGTTTCGGATCTGCCTGTCCGTCACAGAAAGCACTGAACTTTACCCTTTCCGTGAGTCAGTTTTATGGCAGGGACATCCACCTCAATAAAGTGATAAAAAAGGGCAGATCCACCTGTCAGAACAGTGAGGGAGGATGTGTAGGCAACTGTCCTGCTCACGGAGCCCGGACGCCTGCGGGCTCCGCGTGACAGATACTCCCAAGTACATGACACTGCTCACGAGGAGACGTGTGTGTGTGTGTGTGTGTGTGTGTGTGTGTGTGTAGGAATGCTTTCCTGGGCTTTGGCCCAGAGCTTGGCATTATCGTGTCCACAGCAGCCAATTGGCGTCTTTGGTTTTTAAATGCCATTTAAAAAAAGTTCTCACCTGAGGATATTTTTTCCGTTGATTTTTAGAGAGAGTGGACCTGAGGGAAGAGGGAGGGAGGGGGGATGAGGAGAGAGAGAAAGAGAGAAACATCGATGGGAGAGAGACACATCCATTGGTTGCCTCCCACACACTCCAGACCTGCAACCGAGGTGCATGCCCTTTGATGGGAATCGAACCCGGGACCCTTCAGTCCACAGGCCGACACTCTATCCACTGAGCAACACTGGCCAGGGCCCAGCCCTTCCTGCTGTTCTGGCAGCGGGGCCAACTCTGTTCCCAGTCGGAAGAGGCCCCAGGGAGAGCAGGGTGCAGCCCTGGAATGAGGAGGGCCTGCGGGGCACACCCTGGGCGGGAGCGCGCCCCATCCCTCAGCCGGCAGGAAAGGTGACCGCCCGGCCCCAGCCACACCTAGCACCGGGCTTTAGACGAGCGCTGAGACATCCGGACGTGTCGGGCTGTCCTCATTGTGTCTCATGTGTGCGTGGCGGCCGTGACAGCTGCCCTGTGGTCGGAGCAGGTTGCACGAGGTGCTCCAGGCAGCCGCTGGCGCCGGGCCACCCCAGCCAGCCGTGTCCCCCAGGGATTAGCGCTGCCCTGGGCAGCTGGGGTGAGCGGGAGGTGTCTGCCTCTGCATTCCAGCGGAGGGAGCTCAGAGCAGCCATGGTGGAATTTCAGCTCCAGCGAGGAGCCAGGCCGCCCTGGGGACGGGGAGGGGAGGCCTGCACCCAGGCAGCATTCCTCAGATAACTCCCGGCTGCCCGGGGCCTGGGGTTCGAGGGCTGCGGTGCAGGAGGGCAGCCAGGTTGCATCTCGTGGTCTCACTGGCTTCTTTCTCTCTCTCTCTCTCTCTCTTTCTTTCTTCCTCCCTCCCTCCCTCTTTTTCTTTTTTAAAAATGTATCTTTATTGATGTCAGAGAGGGAGGGGGGGAGGGAGAGAGAAACAGCCATGATGAGAGAGAATCATGGACCGGCTGCCTCCTGCACGCCCCACACTGGGGATCCAGCCTGCGACCTATACCCTTTCTTTCCTACTTCCTTGTTAATTTTGTGTTTGCCCCTGGCCAAACCTTAATTACTTCAGGAGTCAGTCTACCTGGATATATTTTAAAAGCTGGAAAATTTTAGTATCACTTTTTAATCTGTTCGGACATTACTGTTGGTAAAATGAGATACGTAGAAGAGTTATGCTATGATTAAGATATTTTTAAATGGCCAGTTAATTTTCCAACGGGAACAGCTTTGAAGCCTTGGGTATAATTCTGCAATATTTTGTTTCAGAAATTTAAAAAAAAAGTTTCTTTGGTTCATCTACGATGTTAAAACGAAGGACATCAGTTAGTTTTGGAATGCAATATGAGCGCGTGGTATCCATTTAAATCTTGAAGTTGCTTGGGAGTTTCCTGTCTTAAAACACTGTAGAGGGCTGTTGAATTGATTTGATTGATTGATTCGATTGGTTTTGTAGGATTGCTTTTATTTATTTAATTTTTAAAAAATATATTTTATTGATTTTTTACAGAGAGGAAGGGAGAGGGATAGAGAGATAGAAACATCATCAAGAGAGAAACGTCGATCAGCAGCCTCCTGCACACTCCCTACTAGGGAAGTGCCCGCAACCAAGGTACATGCCCTTGACCGGAATCAAACCCGGGACCCTTCAGTCCGCAGGCCGACGCTCTATCCACTGAGCCAAACCGGTTAGGGCGGATTAATTTTATTTTATTTGATTTGACTGATTTGTATGTTTGGTTGGTTGATTTGATTGGATCTGATTGATTGGTTTCTTTGACCGATTTGATTTTATTTGATTGACTTGCCTTGCTTTGATTGATTTGATTTGTTTTGCTTGATTTGATTTGTCCTTTTTATTACTGATGACCTGACTGGCTCACCTCCATCAGCTAATAAATGACTTACCTTCTCCAGCCAGGGTTCTCACTCACATGTAAAGATGAGACTAACATGGATGTCAAGAGGGAAATACAGCCCGGCTGGTGTAGGTAAGGAGTTGAGTGTTGACCTATGAACCAGGAGGTCTCCGTTCGATTCCCGGTCAAGGGCACATGCTGGGGTATTCGGGCTCGATCCCCAGTATGGGGCGCGCAGGAGGCAGCTGATCCATGATTCCCTCTCATCACTGATGCTTCTCTCTTTCTCTTCCTTCCTCTTTGAAAAAAAAAAGTGACAACTCAAGCAGAAGTTCCAGGGGGACTAGACTTCGGTGTTTTTTTAAAAATATATATTTTTATTGATTTCAGAGAGGAAGGGAGAGGGAGAGAGATAAACATCCACGATGAGAGAGAATCACGGACCCGCTGCCTCCTGCCCGCCCCCCTACTGGGGATCGAGCCCACAACCCGGGCATGTGCCCTGACCGGGATTTGAACTGTGACCTCCTGGTTCATAGGTCGACACTCAACCTCTGAGTCACGCCGGCCGGGCTGAAATATTTTCTACGTTAAAAGAATTTTTTCCCCTCTCCGGATCGCATCTCTGGCTCCGTGTACTCATCCATATTAAGTACATTGGCTCATGTGGCCGCGGCCGGGACCTTCTCCCGAGGGTCCCTAAGGCATGAGGAGTGTGGGAAGCCGGCCTGGGTGGGGCGACGTCACCCGAGAAGGACTTTGAAGATTGTTTTCTCATCTGCTCTTTATTTTTCCTTGCAAGCGGGGCGCTCTGCTGTGCATCTCATCTCAGTCTCTCGCCAGAAACCCCCTGGCTCCTCCACACAGAGGAGGCGCTCCAGCTAAGCGTGCCTTGGAGGGAAAGGTCAAGTACTCAGCGCTTTGAAGTGAAATCAGTTTTTTTTGGTTTCGTTAGTGGAATGCTACCCTCTCCTCTCTCCTTGCCTGCCTCCCTCCACTTCCCAAGTCACCAACTGGCATCTTTACTGTCATCTTTAAGTTCTCCCCCTTCTCTCACCCTAGCCCCTTTGGCTCAGTGGGCAGAGCGTCAGCCTTCAGACTGAAAGGTCCCGGGTTCGATTCCCGTCAAGGGCATGTCAAGGGCATGCACCTCCATTGCAGGCTCCATCCCTGGCCCCGGTGGAGCAGGTACGGGAGACAGCCAAGCACTGTGTCTCTCTCACATTGATCTTTCTCTCTCTCCGTCTCTTCCCCTGCCCCCTCGCTGCCACTATCTCTTTAAAAAAATCAATGGAAACATATCCTCGGGTGAGGATTAACAACAACAAAAAAAAACCGGCCAAAACGTTTCTTTCTACGAACAGCATGTAAATATGATATCAGAAAATATTTTACAAGTGGAAAGGTTAAGGGAGGGATGGAAGTGTTTAAAAACAGGGCTGTGGCCCGGCCAGCATGGCTCAGTGGTTGAGCATCGACCTATGAACCAGGAGGTCACGGTTCGATTCCCGGTCAGGGCACAGGCCCGGGTTGTGGGCTCGATCTGTGTAAGGAGGCAGGCGATCCATGATGCTCTCTCATCAATGATGTTCCTCTCTCTCCCCCTCTCCCTTCCTCTCTGAAATCAATAAAAAACATAGACTTGAAAACAAAACACACACACACACACACACGGGGGTGTGGCTAGGACTTCCCAGCGGTAGGCCAGGCACTTTGGCAAAGTCTCAGGTATTGTAGCCATGAACGTGCGTCAGCAGTGTCCCGTCAGTCTTCCAAAAGACTTTGATGTTCCAGAGCGAGTGAGTGGGCACAGAAAACCAGCCCCCCGGTTCTTCCTTCTCGGGTTTCTGCGGCTTCGCCCCACGTCTCAGGAGGAAAGGCCCTGGGTCCCCTCCCTCCTGTGGTTCCTCGAGGAAAGGGGTGTTGAATATCGACTCAGATCTGGGGAGGGGAGCGTAAGTTCAAATGGGTCTTCCAGATGAGGCGTTGTCTCCCGTGGGTGTTTTTTTCTTCCCGAGTACAAATAAACACACAGCACGTCGCCTTTTCCAGTGTTTTCTGATTTCCATGCAGATATTCCAGCCTTATTGTAACCTGGGTCGTTCTAGAAATTGCTCTGACGGAGAGGAAGGGAGAGGGAGAGAGAGAGAGAGAGAGAGAGAAACATCCATGTTGAGAGAGAATCATGGATCGGCTGCCTCCTGCACGCCTCCCACTGGGGATCGAGCCCGCAACCCGGGCCTGTGTCCTGACCAGGAATTGAACCGTGACCTCTTGGTTCATAGGTTGATGGTCAACCGCTGAGCCACACCAGTTGGGTGTAATGTTCCATTTATTTGTGCATACATTGGTTGATTCTTTTTTAAAGAGAAGATATCTTTATTGATTTCAGAGAGGAAAGGAGAGATAGAAACATCCATGATGAGCGAGAATCATTGATCACCTGCCTCCTGCAGGTCCCCTACTGGGGATCGAGCCTGCAACCCAGGCATGTGCCCTTGACCAGAATCGAACCTGGGACCCTTCAGTCTGCAGGCTGATGCTCTATCCACTGAGCCAAACCAGTCTGGGGCTGCTGGATTCTTCCATGTGGCCTGGTCGGGGCTGGAACCACACGAAGACAATGGGTATAGATAAACCCTACACAGATAATGGGTATGGGTAGTGTCTTAATAACTGTTTCAATGAAATACCTTTAAGATTTTACACACCCATCTACATGGAAAAAAAAAGTGACATTCCTCATTGATTACACAGTTAGTATCTTGGTGTTTTTCCTTTGATGTGATGATATAAACACTTGAACCCTGTGACACATTGTGTCTAAGCCTCAATTGAAACGACCGGAGTTTCTTGAACTGTTCTTGAATGCGTCTTCAGATTGTCTGCAATTTTTCCCCACTGTAATGAGCATCTCTGTGCACCGACAGTATTTATTATGTGTGATTGATTCCTTAGGCTGGGTTCCCACAGGTGGAATTATTGGGTCATGGCCGTGGATAGATTGAAGATCGCAGTTACATATGTTGCTAAATTGTCTTCCCAAAAGTGTGTCCTAGTCAACAGGCTGGTAGCAAAATATCTTAAAGTAAAAAAAAACACACAAAACCCTGGCCGGCGTGGCTCAGTGGTTGGGCGTCGACCCATGAACCAGGAGGTCACGGTTCAATTCCCGGTCAGGGCACATGCCCGGGTTTTCGGGCTCGATCCCCAGTGCGGGGTGTGCAGGGGGCAGCCGATCCATGATTCTCTCTCATCATGGATGTTTCTCTCCCTCCCTCTCTTTTCCTCTCTGAAATCAATAAAAATATATTTTAAAAAAAATGTGCTGAGGCGCAGTGTCTGTGGCTCGATTCACTTGGAGCCTGCAGGGACTTGCCAGAGAACCTTCCAGAAGCAATCAGCTTGGACACCGGCGGGTTTCCCGACCCTCCGAAGGTTCCCTCTGTTCACGCACAGAGGAGCCTGAGGTTGGCGTCTCACCCGCTGGGTTCTGTTGGCTCAGGGAGCGGCCCGGCCTGGATTACAGATGATAAGGGTTTTTACACCTACAGTTATCCAGCGGGATCCGAGCCTGTGGGAATGTCCTGGGAAAGCCCTTCCCCCTGCTCTTCACAAGCCTCCTTGCCCTGTAGTCTCTGACCCTGAGCTATCGGTGCTGTCTCTCAGCCTGAAGTCGTCTAAGCACAGCTGTTTCTCGGTATCCGCGGGGGCTGGGGGGTCGGGGGCTGGTTCCTAGCCCCTGTGGGTACCACAGTCCATGGATGATGCTCAAGTCCCTTATATGAAGTGGCCGCAGTATTTGCATATAACACATATTTGCATATACTGGATATTTGCATATGACATGTATTTGCATATAATGCGTGTTTGCAAAGAGGCTACCTCGGAGTGTGCTTGCACAGCCCCTTTATTCCTGTGGGTTCAGCTTAGTGCTTAGTGTCTGGCAAACGCAAGGTTTACCTGCAAAGTATTTTTTTAAATCATCACCCAAGGATATTTTTCCATTGCTTTTTAGAGAGTGGAAGGGAGGAAGGGGGGGGAAGGGAGAGAGAGAGAGAAACACCTTGTGAGAGAGACACATCAATTGGTTGCCTCCTACATGTGCCCCAACTCAGGCTGGGATCGAGCCTGAAAGCGAGGTACGTGCCCTTGACCGGAATGGAACCCACAACTCTCTCCCCACCCTGTTCCTCCCTTCCACTCGCTCTAAAAATCAATAGAGCCCTTGCTGGTCTGGCTCAGTGGGTAGACCATCGGCCTGCAGACTGAAGGGTACCGGGTTCGATTCCTGGTCAAGGGCACATGCCCGGGTGTGGGCTCGATCCCCAGTAGGGGGGCGTGCAGAAGGCAGCTGATTCATGATTCTCTCTCATCATTGATGTTTCGCTCTCTCTCCCCCTCCCTGCCTCTCTGAAATCAATAACAGAATATTAAAAACTTAAAAAAAATCAATGGAAAACTATGCTCGCGTGAGGATTAACAACACCAAAACACACGGAAGGACCCTGTGCGTTCCGTGGATCCCCTGAGCATTCTGCACCGGACAGCCCCCCAGTCCCTCCTGTGCGTCCTCCCCACCAGCCGTCCGAGGCCGCGGGACGGGGACCCCCGCTCGCCCTAAGGCCCAAGGCCAGCCCGGAGCTTGGAAGAAATCTCTTACTTTATTAGATTCCGAATGAAATCTCTTTGCCAGCAGGCGGAGGGAACAGACAGCTTTCCCGGGGCCCCGAGCTGTCCGCGGCCAAGCAGAGGTCTCTCCGTGGGAGCAGGGAGAGGGGATTTGTTAGACATTCCTTCTGGCAGGAGCAATCGTCCTGAAACGCGAGTGGAGGCGCGTTTTTATTTTTGCATTAACGAGGCCAGTGCTTGCAAACAATCAGGTTAAAGAATTGGAGCCCTTTAGGCATCTGGGTCCTCCTTCCTTCCAGACGTCCTAGGAATGGGAGGGTCCAAAGGGGCCCCCTCGCCTGGCTGGTGCAGCTCAGTGGTTGAGCGTCGACCTATGAGCCAGGAGGTCACGGTTCGATTCCCGCTCAGGGCACGTACCCGGGTTGACGGCTCGATCCCCAGTGCGGGGCGTGCAGGAGGCAGCCGGTCCGTGATTCTCTCTCATCATGGATGTTTCTCTCTCTCTCTCTCTTTGCCTTCCTCTTGGAAACCAATAAAAATATCTTTAAAAAAAAAAAAAAAAGAGCCATTCCTGATTTAATAAGAAATTAGCCTTTTTGTCCCCAAAGCTCAGCATCGAGTTTGCAAACAAGTAAAAAAATGTTAAATTTTGAAATTGTCTCGTGTGATGATTTCGCTAGTTTTCCCTCGATTTAGAGGATTTCATGACCACGGACTCCGAGGGACCAGCAGCCACTGCAGGTTTATTGTGTTGCCGGTTTATCGGCTCAGAACAGGCCAGGACAGCAATTTGCTGAGGCTTCTGCTCTTTCATAACAGGGCGCATTCCCCGTCCCCCGCGGCCCCCCTCCCCGGGGCATTGTCTCTGACTGCTGTCTGCCGCGGGCTCGTCTCATGGTTGGCCACTCCAGTCCCTCCCGATCGAGTCCCGTGACCGAGATGGGCCGTGGGTGAGGCTGGCTCTCCTCCCCCCACCGCTGCGGGGACCAAGTTCCCACGAGCCGAGGGCCTGATTCGTTCCGACAGCGCACAGTGGGGGCTTCGCGGGCTCTGCGGCCCCCGCCCGGCCACGCTCTCCGCTGTCCCACCCTGCAGGCCTCACGCACCCTGTCAGCTACTTCCTTTTCTTTTTACAATATATTTCTATTGATGTCAGAGAGGAAGGGGGAGGGAGAGAGAGAGAGAGAGAGAGAGAGAGAGAGAAACATCAATGATGAAAGAGAACCATAGATCGGCTGCCTCCTGCACCACCCACACTGGGGATGGAACCCGCAACCCGGGCCTATGCCCTGACCCCCTTGTTCATAGGTGGTTGCTCTAACCACTGACCCACGCTGGCCGGGGCTCCTTTGTGTTGTTGTAACTTAGATCTTTAAGCCTATGGTTCAGGGCGATGTCTGATGCGGTACTTGGTGGGGTACCTCGAATTCTCAGTAAAACGTAAGATAACCTGGAGTTCTGTGGACACAGGAAAGATCGGTAGAATTACCCGGAGAGAAACATCCCTTTGGCCCATCCCCTGTGAGATCCTCAGAGCCACCAAGCTTGGTCCAGGCAAGGAGCAGGCTTCACACCCCGCCGAAAGGAAAGAGGGTCCGAAATTGAACGCCACCAGGTGGGAGCCCGGCCGGTGTGGCTCAGTGGTTGAGCGTTGACCTATGAACCAGGAGGTCACGGTTCGATTCCCGGTCAGGGCACATGCCCAGGTTGCGGGCTCATTCCCAGTCGGGGGCGTGCAGGAGGCAGCCGAACCATGATTCTCTCTCATCGTTGATGTCTCTCTCTCTCTCTCCCTTCCTCTCTAAAATCAATAAAAATATATTTTTTTTTAAAAAAAAGAAAGAGAGCTCAGAGCCGCTTGAATTCCCTGAGCTGTCAGGGTGCAGCCCCGCCCCGTGTGGGTGCTCGGCTGTGCAACCCACTCACCCTGCGAGGCCCCTTTCAAACACAGCTTTGAATCTCAAAAATCCTTTTGTTGTCCTGACTGGGGGTGCCCCCCCCGCCCCCCCCGGCTTGTTCAGGGCGAGACAGCCCGGAGGAGACCTGACCTCCTTATCGCCAAGAACCCAGGCTCTCCAGCAGCTGAAAGTATGTTTTTGTTAAAGTCCCTTGGAATCGGGTTCTGTTTGTTTTGTTTTTCCTTTACGTTCTGTTCCCGCCTGCGCTTTCATCTTTGTTTTAAAGTTTGCATTTGCATTTGCACTTCAAGGCCCTTCAGAATCCTCTCGGATAGAAGTACACGGAGACTTACGTCCCAGGGAGAAAGATCTCAGTCTGGAGAAGGGAAGGCACACGAGAGATTGTTGTCTAATCTAGGATAGTGCAGGTCATTCCACATCTGTGCTCGCAGTGTATTCACCTCTCCAGCCTTGCCCTGGAGCATCATCGCGTTTGTAGGAGACATAACCAGCAGGGCCCGGCCGGTGTGGCTCAGTGGGTGAGCGTCAAACCATGAACCAGGAGGTCACGGTACGATTCCCGGTCAGGGCACAGGCCCGGGTTGCAGGCTCCATCCCCAGGAGGCAGCCGGTCCATGATTCTCTTTCATCGTGGATGTTTCTCTCTCTCTCTCCCTCTTCCTTCCTCTCTGAAATCAATAAAGATATATATATACACACACACATATCCATAATGAGAGAGAATCACGGACCAGCTGCCTCCTGCACGCCCCCTACTGGGGATCAAGCCCGCAACCCCGGGCCTGTGCCCTGACTGGGAATTGAACCATGACCTCCTGGTTCATGGGTCGACGCTCAACCACTGAGCTACACCAGCCGGGCCCATCATTGATATTTCTGTCTCTCTCCCTTTCTGAAACCAGTAAGAACCTGTAAGAATATACCCTAATGTTACCGTTGCCCCCGCCGTATCGGAGGGATCCCTGTGACCTCATTTCCTGTTTTGCAGACTTTCTTAGCACTGTGTGTGTGGGAAGCCGCCCACAAGCTGGACAGGAGAGGCTGGCCGGCGGGCTTCCTTGCCAGCCCTCGATGGGTGCCCCGTGCCTCCCCAGAGGAGGACCTTTGCTCCTCTTTGTCTGGTGGGAACACTGTGGGCATTCAAAGCCCGGAGTGCTGGGGCCTCGCTCCGCCCTGCGCCCCAGCCCGCCCGCCTGGGAGGGGTGGCCCGGGAGCCCCACCCGTCCAGGGGGAGGGGTGGCCCGGGAGCCGTCCGTGCGGCCTTGGGCGGGTTATCACGCACAGGGCCTGGGCTTCCTCCCTTTGTCTGCAGGCATCAGTCAGTAGACATGCGCGTCCTTGCATTGCCCATCCTTCCTTCGCCTTGCCTTTGCTCTTGCCCTGAATTCTAGATGGTTCTCTCGCCCTGGCTGGTTTGGCTCAGTGGATAGAGCCTCGGCCCGAGAATGGACGGGTTCTGGGTTTGATTCCGGTCTAAGGGCACGTACCTGGGTTGCAGGCTCCATCCCCGTCCCTGGCTGCAGGCGGGAGGCAACCAATCGAGGTGTCTCTCGCACATGGATGCTTCTCTCTCCTTCTCGCTCTCTCTCTTATTCTCTCTCTCTTTCTCCCCCTCCCTTGGGGGGAAAAGGAAGATTGTTCTCTGTTTCTCTCTCTCTTTCTCCCTCTTTCTCTCTCTCTTCCTCCTCCCTTGGGGAAAATAACGATTGTTCTCTCTCTCTCTCTCTCTCTCTCTCTCTCGTTCTCTCTTTCTCCCCCCCACCCCACCCAGCAGGATGTTTCCCTGCGGCAGCGTCTCTGCTGCTCGCTCGCAGCCCTGGGAGGGACAGAGTGTCCCCTGACAGGAACTGATAAGAGGCATCATGTCAAGTCCGCGGGGCACGGCCCCCCCCCCCCCCCCCGCCGCTCAGGTCACCGCTGGCCGCGAGGGAAAAGGCCTCGTCCACAGAAGCACGTTCCGCGTTCGTTCCCGACACCGTCCTGGGGGCACGAGCCGTCCGGCGGCCGCTCCCCGGAGCAGGGCGCTGACCGGGCTGCCCCCCAACAGGCCGGTTTCCTCGGGCCCCGGGCCACCCGCTGCACCCGCAAGAGTCATCGCGCCAGCCCTCCTGTGGCCCTGGGCGTGGGGACATCCTTCTGCCCTTTCTGTAAAAATAGCCTGGCCCTGGCCGGCGTGGCTCCGTGGATAGAGCGTCGGCCTGCGGGCTGGAGGGCCCCGGGTTCGATTCCGGTCAAGGGCACAGGCCCGGGTTGCAGGCTCCATCCCCAGTAGGAGGCGTGCAGTAGGCAGCCCGTCCATGATTCTCTCTCATCACTGATATTTCTCTCTCTCTCCTCTCTGACATCAATAAAAATATATTAAAAAAACAAAGATTTGCATAAAAGGAGGCTCAGGCCTCGTGAGGAGGCCTCCGTGTCTGCAGGGCCGTGCGGGGAGCTTCATGGTGGTGAGATGTGTGTCCTGTGCCCGCCCCGGCCGGTGGGGCAGCGAGGAGGCCCCGGGGGAGTGGTGAGCAGAGTCCATGGAGGCGGGTTGAACCTGCTTCTCTCCTGAGCGGCCCTGCTCCTCCGGCGCCCTTGCCCTCCGAGCGGGAGCCTGGGCCTGGGAGTGTATTTACAGGGGGCATTCTTTGTGGGCCAGGGAATGCGGGGGCGCGTGCTTTCTGGCGTCGCATAAACACTGCCGGATGCCCCCAGAATCCTGACATCTCATCTCACACAGAGGCCCCTCCCCAGCACCTCGCCCTTCACCCCAGGCCCTGCCCAGCGATGTGCATGGTGCTGGGAAAACAAACAGCATCTTCGTGGCTTTTTAAAAAAAATTTTTATGAAGTGCATCTAACTTTTTAAAGAATATGTTTTTATTGATTTCAGAGAGGAAAGGAGAGAGAGAGAGAAACTTCAATGATGAGAGAGAATCATGGATCGGCTGCCTCCTGCACACCCCCTACTGGGGTTCGAGCCTGCAACCCAGGCCTGTGCCCGTGACCTCCTGGTTCATGGGTTGATGCTCAACCACTGAGCCACGCCGGCCGGGCTGTTGGTTTATTTTTCATTTGTTCACATGAGCCCATTCTAAATGCAGGAAGTTAGGTCTTTGTGTCCCCGTGGTGAGTATTTCCGCTGCTTACTGTTGGATGTTAGGTGTCGTCCTGCAAAGTGACTGTTCCTCCCATCTTTGAGATCGCCACCCCCATATCCACTCTTCGCCCAGGCGTTCTCTTATGACTTGGTTTTTACATTTAGAAACCTGGATCCTTTGACATGCAGAGACTTTGAATTGATGTGGGTGTAAGGAATGAGAGGCGTCTGGCTTCGTTTTCTCCAGCTAGCTGCCTTCCCTAGCGGCACTGAACACATAGAGCAGTCACCTCTTTTCTTCAAATGCTGCCTTTATAGTAGCATCGTACACCATTGCCGTGTACCATATAGGACATTACATTCTCTTAAGCATTTTGAATCCTTCATCCTGGCCCACTCACCTGTCTAGTATTTCTTCTCCAATTCCAATCTGGTATTTGTTGTTGTTTTATGGTTAACCCTCACCCCAGGATATTTTTTCTCCCAATGATTTTTTAGAGAGAGTGGAACGGAGAGAGAGAGAGAGAGACATCAATGTGAGAGAGACACATCGATGGGTTGCCTCCCACACGCGCCCTGACCTGGGCGGGGGATCGAACTTGCAACCCAGGTACGTGCCCTTCACCGGGAATCGAACCGGCAGCTCTTTGGGCTGGTGCTCTAACCACTGAGCCAAATGAGCTAGGGCAAGGCTTCCCTGTTTGTACTAAACCCACCTCACCCCTCATTTGTTTTTGCGAAGGGCAAGTTCTCCTTTCCAGCAGGTCAGACCCGGTGCGGGGCTCCCGCACACTCCCGCGCCCTGTTTTCCGACCTGACATTTGAGTTCCATGAAGGCAGCCTGTGTTGTGTTGGCATTTTTTTTTTTTTTTGGCTCATGAATAAAATGTACAAACCTCAGGCTGGCTTTGTCCTCTGGTAGATGCGATCCCACACACATTCCGTGGGACACACGGCGTGGGGAGTGCACGTAATAAGATGAAGAATGCTGTCCGTTTGTTTGTGGACCAGGGTGGAGTGTGCACCCTGCATCCCCCCCAGAGCCACGTTCAAGTACAGAAACGGCCCGGCCAGCATGGCTCAGAGGTTAAGCATCTACCTAGGAACCAAGAGGTCAAGGTTCGATTCCAGGTCAGGGCACCTGCCCAGGTTGTGGGCTCGACCCCCAGTAGGGGGCATGCACGAGGCAGCCGATCCGTGATTCTCTCTCATCATGGATGTGTCTCTCTCTCTCTCCCTTCCTCCCTCTCTCTCTCTCCCCCTTCTTCTCTGAAATCAATTTTAAAAATACACAGAAATGATGTGTTTAGACCAGTGGATCCCCACCCTATTTGGCCACGCCCCACCTAAGCATCGCTAAAATCCTGACCCCCGCCCCGCCCCCGTGACATAGAATTCTTATTATTGAAAAAGTGAGCTCCAGTTCGCGTGGAGGAAGCCTAAAAGGCCATGAACGTGGCCTCAACAAGCTGCCAAAGAACATGGCGTCCACGAGAGAGAAAAACGAAAGGGCGAAAGGACAGTGGACGGAGTGAGGAAGAAATCACTAAGGAATTGTTAAAAAAAAAAAAAGTGATACCAAAAAAAAAAGCAAATAAAGTTTCAAAACATATCATAGAGAACTGGAATGCATAGATATGTCACAGTATTTATGTATAGCCTGTCTACGAGGCCCCTCGACCATAAGAAATGCAGAACGTTCACTGTGAACAACGCATTCTCGAATCGCCCCCCTCCAACATCAAACTGCCCCCCTGTGGGGCGTGTGCCCCACGCTGGGAACCGCTGGTGGAGACACAGTGGACACAGCGTTTTCTTCATCAATAAAAACACACCCCATCACAGCAACCTTTCTGTTTCTCGAAAGGTGGAAGGCGAGCTCTCAATATAGCTGGTGACGCAAGCCCGGGCTAAATCTGTGAGGGGAAGTGTGTTGGCGTTGAGGTGGGTGTCGTCAGAGGGAGCAGGAGTGTGTGTGTGGGTGGGGTGGGGTGGGGGGGACCCGGGGGCACGGGGGTGAATCGTGCCAGACCTTCATGCAAGCCTCCATGGGAAGCTCTCACAGAGAATGCATGCGCTATTTTTGAAAGGGAGAAGGCGTCTGATCTCCAAAAGAAAAAGAAAAAAAAGCCCCACGCTGTATCGATACGCAGGTCTCCGTCGGCTCTCTATCTCCTCTCTTCCAGTTGCCAAGGGTGGAGCATGCCTTCGCAGCTAGTCTTTGGAAATGTATTACCGTCCGCTGACCAATCGTGGGCAGACAGCTTCTTTTATTTATTTTATATCTTTTTATTGATCTCAGAGAGGAAGGGAGAGGGGGAGAGGGAGAGAGAAACATCAATGAGGAGAGAGAATCGTGGATCGGCCGCCTCCTGCACGCCCCCCCCCTGGGGATGGAGCCTGCCACCCAGGCCTGTGCCCTGACCGGGAATCGAACCGTGACCTGGCTTACATTAAGCCTTCTAAATTTAGCTTACTGCTGGCTTATGATAATATGTATATACCTTTTATTCTAGAAAAGAGATGTACAAACAGCATAGAGGTGTTTATAAACAACACGTTAAAAGGAATAATAAAAAGCAAATAAAAGTTGACGCTTGGTACCCATGAAGGCAAAGAAAAAAGGATGCCAAGTACAAAGGATTTGTAGGCGGGAAAGCAGCTTGCATATCTCTCTGATAAGAAATGTGGGGGGCCCAGCTGGCGTGGCTCAGTGGTTGAGCGTCGACCTGCGAACCAGGAGGTCAAGGTTCGATTCCCCGTCAGGGCACGTGCCCTGGTTGGAGGTTTGATCCCTAGTAGGGGGCATGCAGGAGGCAGCCGATCCATGATTCTCTCTCATCATGGATGTTTCTACCTCTCTCTCCCTTTCCCTTCCTCTTGCTGAAATCAATAAAAATATATTTTAAAAAATTTATAATGTAGCACCCTGGCCGGGTACCTTAGTTGGTTAGAGCATCATCCCCATTCGCCAAGGTTGCAGGTTCCGTCCCCGGTCAGGCGCATGCACGCATCAACCAAGGAATGCATCAATAAGTGGAACAAGTCGATGTTTCTCTCTCTCTCCCTCCCTCGTTCTCTCTCTCTCTCCAAAATCAATTTTTTAAAAAGTAACAAACCACAGAAGACAAAGGATGCTGGTTTCGTCTTGTCTTTCCCACCAGGACTGTGGGTGAGTCACTTCACCTCTGGTTCCTTTTTCGCTTGGACTCTCCAACTTCTACCTGTATTTCCAGCCTCAGACACTTCCGAGAAGAGAAAAGATGAAAAGATAACTGTTGGAGACACTGTGTCATTGCAGGTAGACGATGTTCACTTACAATCTCGGCCCTCCGAAGTCACCGGGAAATGATTCATTATGAACAAGGAAGCAACTTGAAAAAAGTGACTGCCCGGACAGTTCACATTCAATGTGACATGCATCCATTCGCTTGTCGTTGCTGCTGTTCTCACGTGAGGATGTCTGCTCCCTTGATTTTTAGAGAGAGTGGGAGCGGGGGGAGAGACAGAGAAACAGCGATGCGAGAGAGACACATTGATCGGCTGCCTCCTGCCCGCCTCCTCCTGGGGATCAAGCCCGTGCCCTGACCAGGAATCGAACCCTGACCTCCTGGTTCATAGGTCGACGCTCAGTCACTGGGCCACGCCAGGCGGGGCATATATTTTCTACATATAACAAACATTACCTTAAAAAAATTATTTTAATCCTCACCTGAGGATATTTTCCCATCGATTTTCAGGGAGAGTGGAAGAGAGAGGGAGAGACAGAGAGAAATATCGATGCAAGAGAAACACATCGATGGGTTGCCTCCTGCACACGCCCCGACCAGGGCCTGAGCCTGCAAAGGAGGTACATGCCTTTGACCAGAATTGTGCCCGGGACCCATCGATCCGCAGGCCGACGCTCTATCCACTGAGCCAAACTGGCCAGGTTGGATACACGCAACAACTTGTGATGCAAAAACATGACATTTTGCACAAGGATTTAGAGCAGGGGTCCTCACACTACGGCCCGTGGGCCACGTGCAAATACAAATATTGTATTTGTTCCCGTTTTGTTTTTTTACTTCAAAATAAGATATGTGCAGTGTGCACAGGAATTGTTCATAGTTTTGTGTTTTTTTTTAAACTATAGTCCAGCCCTCCAACGGCCTGAGGGACAGTGAACTGGCCCCCTGTTTAAAAAGTTTGAGGACCCCTGGGTTAGAGTTTGGCAAACTATATGTATTCCACGTAAGCAGCGCCACCGAACAGTCTTGTCATTTTTCCACGTGCTCTAAGCTGAGTGGGAGCCCGGACAGATCCGGTTCCTCATACATGATTCATGGGCCCCCAGTGGCCTCGTGGTCTGTGCCCGGCGACCATCTGCTAGACATGCAGGTGCGTGTTGCTCCTTCCACATGTGGCCGGTCTCTCTTTTGAAAAACACTGTGGCATTTCTCTCTCTCTCTGTGTGTGTGTGTGTGTGTGTGTGTGTGTGTCTGTGTGTTTTAAAAATATATCTTTATTGATTTCAGAGAGGAAGGGGGAGAGAGAGACAGAAACATCAATAATGATACAGTGTCACCGATCGGCTGCCTCTTGCACGCCCCACACTGGGGATCAAGCCCACCACCCAGGCATGTGCCCTTGACTGGAATTGAACCCGGGACCCTTCAGTCCGCAGGCCGATGCCCTATCCACTGAGCCACACCGGCCAGGGCCACCTTATGCTGTAACGCGGGATAACATGGTGTGAGCCGCTCTCACAGGCTATACCGTTCTCCCGGCAGATTTGGGTGTTGATCTACGGAAATCGCTTTCATGTTCCTGAAGACAAGTGCCTTCAGTCCCCGTGTAAAAGTGCATGTCATAGAGCTTTGAGTAGTCTCATTATTTTTCTCTTTAGAGGTCCTGGTGTTTATTTTCGTTTCGCTACGAGGGTAAGTCGCCACAGGGGATCACTTCCTTTGATCAGCTTTAATGGCACAGCCATTGTGTTCAAGATGAAGCTGGTGTGTGTGTGTGTGTGTGTGTGAAAATAGAGCCCCTCTAAAGGGTATATTTCTCTCTGTCTAACCTCTATAAATACTTGTAACAATTTACAAATGTTGTGCCCGGCTGGTGTGGCTTAGTAGTTGAGTGTCGACCTATGAACCAGGAGGTCACTGGTTTGATTCCCGAGTTGCGGCCCGATCCCCAGTAGGTGGCGTGCAGGAGGCAGCCGATGGATGATTCTATCTCATCATGGATGTTTCTCTTCCTCTCCCTCTCCCTTCCTTTCTCTGAAATCAATAAAAAACATGTTTTTTAAAAAAAGAAAATATACGCCCAAACTGGTTTGGCTCAGTGGATAGAGCATCAGCCTGAGGACTCAAGGGTCCCGGGTTTGATTCCGGTCAAGGGCATGTACCTTGGTTGCGGGCACATCCCCAGTAGGAGGTGTGCAGGAGGCAGCTGATGGATGTTTCTCTCCCATCGATGTTTCTAACTCTCTATCCCTCTCCTTTCCTCTCTGTAAAACATCAATAAAATATATTAAAAAAAAAGAAAATATAGAAACAAAAAATAATATATAAGTATCAAAAAGGTACAAAGAGCCTGGCCCGCATGGCTCACTGGTTGAACATCGACCTGTGAACCAGGAGGTCACCGGTTTGATCCCCGGGTTGCGGGCTTGATCCCCAATAAAAACATTTAAAAAGAAGAAGGAGGAGGAGGAGGAGGAGGAGGAGAGGAAGAGCCCACAAAGGGAGAATATGCCCGCCTAAGGTTGACCAGAAGGGGTGCGAGCCTGACCCCCTCCCCATGCGCCTGGAAGGCCAGACCTTAAACTTGTCCGTCAGGCGCTGAGCCCGGCGCTTTCGATGCCGTCTGCACCGGGTTGAGGTCGAGTCTGGCTAGTTCAAGCCAGAAAGCTGACCAAGCAGGAGGGCAGGAGGGGGGAGGTAGGGGGGACAGATTTCAGCCAAAATATTGAACCCACGGAAAATAATTGATGCTTGTGCACCAACGGCCTGCTGATGGAACACGGTTCCCAGCTACTCATTAAAGCAGAGACCCGCCCTTGGGGTTGTCTGCTTTGCAGCACTTAGTTACCATGTAATTGGAGGTCCCGGATCAGCAGAATCTGAAACGTTTGCAGGTCTCTGGATGCTGTAATTTTCACTTTGTGGCTAATTCCAACTTGCTCTGCGCTCCGGGAGTCTGACCGGGAGTCTGACCGGGAGTCTGACCGGGAGTCTGACCGGGAGTCTGACCGAGGATGAGCTGTCAGGGCTGTTACGCCTCTCAGCTTTCCAGCCAGAGGGAGCAGGACGAGTAACATCTCAAGTTTTTGTTTTGCTTGTGTTTAATCCTCACCCCAGGATATATCTTTTTTAATATATTTTATTGATTTTTTTACAGAGAGGAAGGGAGAGAGATAGAGAGATAGAAACATCGACGAGAGAGAAACATCGATCAGCTGCCTCCTGCACATCTCCCAGTGGGGATGTGCCCGCAACCCAGGTACATGCCCTTGACCGGAATCGAACCCGGGACCCTTCAGTCCGCAGGCCGACGCTCTATCCACTGAGCCACACCGGTTTCGGCACCCCAGGATATTTTAACATTGATTTTTTTTTTTTTAACATTGATTTTTTAAATTTTTTTATTTTTAGAGAGGGTGGAAGAGAGAGGGAAAGACAGAGAGGAACATCGATGTGAGAGAGACACATAAATCGGTTGCCTCCTGCACACGCCCCGACTAGGGCCCAAGCCAGGGAGGAGCGTGCAACCGAGGTATGTGCCCTTGACCGGAATCCAACCCGGGACCCTTTGGTCTGCAGGCCGATGGTCAGGAGCTCTCATGAAGTTACTGTCAAGATGTTCGCCCGGCCGGTGTGGCCCAGTGGTTGAGCATTAACCTATAAACCAGGAGGTCACGGTTAGATTCCTAGTCAGGGCACATGCCCAGGTTGTGGGCTTGATCCCCAGTAGGGGTGCAGGAGGCAGCCGATCCATGAGTCTCTCATCATTGCTATTTCTCTCTCTCTCTCTCTCTCCCTTTCCCTTCCTCTCCGAAATCAATAAAAATATATTAAAAAGAATAGACAAAAGACATTGACATGGAAAGGGAGGTACAGGTGGCGAATAAGCATGTGAAATGCTGTTTGACATCACTAGCCATTAGAGAGATGCAAAATCAAGCCAGGAGATATCATTGCACACCTGTCAG
Source organism: Myotis pilosus (assembly GCA_036010255.1). Taxonomy (NCBI): domain Eukaryota; kingdom Metazoa; phylum Chordata; class Mammalia; order Chiroptera; family Vespertilionidae; genus Myotis; species Myotis pilosus. The sequence goes on along the minus strand of JASKON010000031.1, from coordinate 1,270,726 downwards.
GACGGCTAAACTGAGACACGGCAGTCACAGCCAGGGCTGACCAGGGTGTGGAGAAACCGGAGCCCGCGAGCCTTGCTGGTAGGCGTGTAGAATGGCACGGCTAGTCCGGAAGAGAACTTGGCATTTCCTTTCGACACTAAAAATGGATTTACGATAGGACTGAGCATTTGACTTCTCGGGCACGTATCCCAGAGAAGCGAGGAGCTCTTTGCAGGCGAGGATTCGCACGCCAATATTCATAGAAGGTCTAGTCCTGAGAGCCAACAGCTGGGACTCCTCAGACATCTTCCAATGGGTAATGGTGACGTCATAACACCCACACAGTGGAATACCACTGAGCAATAAAAAGGAAGGAACCCCCCAGCCCGTGTGGATCAGCGGTTGAGCGTCGACCTATGAACCTGGAGGTCTCGGTTCGATTCCCCGGTCAGGGCACATGCCCAGATAGTGGGCTCCATCCCCAGTGGGGGGCGTGCAGGAGGCAGCCGATCCATGATTCTCTCTCATCATTGATGTTTCTCTCTTTCTTCCTCTCTGAAATCAACAAATACATATTTTTTTACTCAAAGGAAGGAATCTTTGATACATGCAACAACTTGTATAACCCCCCAGGAAACCGTGCTGAGTTGAAAAAACCAATTCAAAAAAGGCTACACACTGTATGATGCCAGTTACGTCATATGCGTGAAGTAATATAATTATAGAGATGGAGAGTGGCTTCGTCGTGGTCAGGGGTTAGGGATTGGGGGGGTGGGGGAGAAGATGGGTGTGCCTCCCTCTCTTCCTCTCCCTCCCTCTCTCTCTCAAATCCATCAAAGCAGGCCCTCCGGTGAAGATTGAAAAAGAAAAAACCCCCACAGAATAAAATTTAAAAGACTGGCACGCAGGAAGAGAGAACAGGAATACGGGCCGAACAGTGAACATTGAGTGAATGAGTGAGTGAGAAGTATGCCGCGTCGCTAAATGTTCCAGTCCAACTGCCTAGACTGATTCAGATGAGAACTGGCGGGTGTGGGCCGCATGCCTTAGTTCACTTGCATTGATTCTATGTGTTAGCAGGGTTTTAGGCTATTTTAGGCGCCCGTTTCTTTCTGCCTCCAGGATATCAGACAAATGAATTTGGCTTAAGAATGTTTCCACTCAACCCCAAGAGTCAGGAAACCACTCCCTTTCAAAACACAACCCTTGCTCACTCGCTCTCTCTCTCTCTCACACACACACACACACACATCTCAGCTGGATTTGTACGTATGTGTGTGTTTTTGTACGCGCCCAGCTTTCATACAGCTTTTCATCGCCATGGAACACGCACTCGCCAATGGAAGTATTAATCACGTTTAAAATTAGAGCTTGTCACAAACAAAATATGTAGCTTGATAATATGTATCTTTCCACAATGGGTGCGAGCCACAAAGAGCCGCATCCCACACTGACGGGCCTCATGGTGTTACCGATGAATAAGAGCGTTGGCGTGGGCCTCTTCCGAGCCCTGACAGTTATGGCCGGCGAGGGTCTTGGGATGCGTCTGCCTCTGTCCCCCTCGCTCATACACACCAGCCCCCCACGGAACCCCAAGACAGCTTTTGCACCAGAAGATCTTCCCCAGATTATCCAACTCATGCTCTTTTCTTTAAAAAAAAAATAAAATAAAAGTTTTATTGATTTGAGAGAGGAGGGGAGAGGGAGAGAGAGAGAGACATCAATGATGAGGAGAGAGAATCAGGGATCGGCTGCCCCCTGCACGCCCCGCACTGGGGATGGAGCCCACACTGGGCATGAGCCACCCCCCTCATGCTCTTTCAGATGCTCTCACCATCTGTGTCCACCCTTTGTTACCCAAAGAGAGCATTTATTTAGTGTTGATGAACCGGGTGGCTTTCCCTCAGCGGTTCGTGTTGCCCTTTCAAAAGGAGAGGCAGGGGCAGGAGATAAAAAATGCTCTCCCAACCCAACTGGCCTGGCTCAGGGGCTGAGCGTCCACCTCTGAACCAGGAGGTCAGGGTTCGATTCCCGGTCAGGGCACATGCCCAGGTTATGGCCTCGATCCCCAGTGGGGGGTGTGCAGGAGGCAGTCCATCCATGTTTCTCTCTCACCATGGATGTTTCTCTCTCTCTCTTGCCCTCTTTCTTCTTCTCTCTGAAATCAATAAGAACATATTAAAAAAAGAGAAAAGTCTATATTATCGATGTCCTCTCCCTCCCCTGTGATTTGTCCTTCCAATGTCTCTTTTGCAAATAAATGTAGATATTTGACCCCCTTGTACAAGTTATTTGAAATATAAAAATGTATTTGCTCCTTTTTAAGTGGAGTTGCACTAACTTCTCTATATTTTGTTTGTTTTAAAAGATCATTATTATAAATGTTTGATCACAAACATTGTAAAAATTAAATCCAAACATTACACTCAGAGGGACTGGGCCATTCAGCTTTTAAGGAATCAATCAATCTGTCTCTCTCTCTCTCTCTCTCTCTCTCTCACTCTCTCCATCTCTCCATGTATACTAGTATGCGCAAATAAATACACAGAAATTGATCTGGAAATATACTCTATATGTATTTGTGCCTAAAACGATCTTCTTTCTTTATTTAATGGTATATGACTATTGGCAGAGGAAAACTCTGAATCAATTTATAGAATTTTAACTCCCCCGACACTGAGTTATGGCATAGGAGTACGGTTAGGATTACTATCATTGTTATTTTACAATGCTTTGATGAAGTTCTCCTACTTCTAGTGTTTTGTATCTATATTCTCTCCTCGGACAAAATCAAAACCGCCTCCTGTTCTATCAGCGTTCTTGACTTCCCCTTTGCATTTCATACATACACTCCTAGCTCGGACCCGAAATAACAGATATCTTTTCCTAAGGATATTTTTTTGTGATGGAAATATATACATAGAGAACATAAACATATACAGTGTGAGTGTGCACATCGTAATTCATTGGGTCACAGCTGTTTGGCCAAGTGGTTCATTCTAAGACTCGCGAAGATTTTGCACACGTGGTGTGCGTGTGTTTTTTTCATTCTGAGCCGCAGACACCAAAAATCCCACAGGAAGTTGTCTTTGTAAGTGTTGTGGTGTTTCGTTTCCTGTTCAGCTTGCATGAGAGGATCAGAAATAAGATAAAATTGTGGAACCGAAAGAGATTCTTGGTTAAGCGTGACTTTAACTCTAGACGGGGACCTCAAATGCGCTTGTATTCCTTCCCAGCCAGAAATCCGGGGAGCTCTAACCACTTCCCTATCTCAGCCTTAAACTTGTGGTATAATGTCCACATTTCTTGGGTGTTTAGTGGATAAACTCTTCGTTGCTAAAGGGTTTTCACTTCTTAGGAAAGCATCTCCCCCCAAATAAACCAAAGCAAAGGAGCTGTCTTCTTAGCTTTCGACAATCGTGTTTTACCGTGATCATTATTTATTGTTCATCCTCACCCGAGGATATTTTCCCATTGGTTTTTAGAGAGAGTGGAAGGGAAGGGGAGAGACACACAGAGAGAAACATCGATGTGAGAGAGACACATCGATCGGTTGCCCATCGGTCTCCAATTGGCCCCGGTTGGGGCCGGGGATCCAGCCTGCAACCAAGGTACATGCCCTTGACCGGGATCGAACCGGCGACCCTTCAGTCTGCAGGCCAAGGCCCTACCCACTGAGCCAAACCACCAGCTAGGGCTACCCGTTCTTTTTACAAAGGATACAAACTTTCTCTGCGTTTTTGGAGCAAAGGTGATACATAAAATATACATTCGTCAATTTAATTTAGATATAAATACCATGGAACAATTTACAAAGGACACTATAATTCAAGGAAGTGTTTTTATTAGTGCAGTTTTTAAATCATAGTACATTCTCAAAGTGGAATTTTTTTGGGGCCCGGTTTTATTATTTATTAAGCCATGGCAAAAGTAAAATATACTAAAACTGTAATCTGATGTATTAGATCTTTGGCAAATCGTCGTCATCCAGCACTTAAATGATATACAAGAGACTTGATGGAAAGTGACAAATAAAAAAACACGGAGCCCAGCTAGGGTGTCTCAGTGGTGAGTGTCGACCTGTGAACCAGGAGGTCATGGTTCGATTCCCAGTCTCCCACAACTATCTTGTAAAATAAAAAAATCTCCCACATTCATAAAAAATAGCGTTTGCTCATAAGGACATGCTAATTACAGTTCTTCTAAGAAGAAATAACACTTTGTCTAAAAACAAAGAAAAATACATGACTTTTAAAAAAAGTGACTTTATTTCTATGCAAGGAGGTTGTGGGGGGGGGTTGATAAGGCTTTGACTTGCAGAATGCTTTTTTCCTGGTTCAGGTAGCATCGGGTTGCAAAATATATGGTACTTCATATTGAAAATCTTTTTTTTTAAATTAAATCGTTATTGTTCAGATTATTACAGTTGTTCCTCTTTTCCCCCCCATAGCTCCCCTCCACCCGTTTCCCCTCTCACCCTCTGCCCTCACCCCCATATTGAAAATCTTAATTGTTTATGTACGATGTACAGATATTTATTGGTTAAGATAACTCTGATCTTTTCATACCGCTGAATTCGAAAGAGAAAAACCACCCTATAGAACTTGATGTTTATGCTTTTATGCAGCTCTTGTGTCCCTTTAGTGGCTGTATCCTGGGTACTTTAAGGGTGTTATTTCAGGTGACTAAGAATTCCTGGCATGTGTGAGGAGCTTTGCATTTTACACAGTGCAGGGAAACGTTTCTTGCATGTTCCTTGGTGTTTATCAAGGCCGCCAGCCAGCCCGGTGGGCAGTTTTGAGTAATGGCCCAGTAAACCGGACCGTGAACTGCACGTCTTTGCACAGGCTGAGCTGGAAGAACTGGGTTTAGAATTGGATGGCAACCACATCCCTCTCCACTCACTACTAAGAATTTCAGCATTAAAAAAAAATCTTTTTTTTAAATTAACTTCAGAGAGGAAGGGAAACATCAGTGATGAGAAAGAACCATAGATCGGCTGCCTCCTGCACACCCCACCCTGGGGATCCATCCTGCAACCGGGGGACATGTGCCCCAACGGGGAGTCCAACCGTGACCTCCTGGTTCATAGGTCAACACTCAACCGCCGAGCCATGCTGGCCGGGCAAGAATTCCAACATTTTTGATGCCAACATGTATTTTTAAGAGCTGGCTCGCTGCACTTGGGAGAAAAAGACTTGAGGGCCTAATGTGAGTGAACCAGCCGGCTTGCCCGGAATGCCCGTGACCTCATTACCAGCTTTACTTAGGTCAGTCGGTTTGTCAAGAACCAGTGCAATTATTTTGACCTTGTGCGGAGCTCATCAGAGATGAGAGCCGGGATGCACTTGACAGAAAGAAAAACAAAAAACACCGCACACCCCAGGCATTCTGCCCTCCGTGGAGCAGCAGGCCCCAGACACGCGGTGCAGCTGTGAGCACCGTTATCTCCCAGGTGAAGGAAGGATGCGCGCAGGTAGGAGGTGCAGGGGCTGTGGCTGCTTTAGGACAAAATGGATAAGTTATCTTTAGGCGTTTCTTAAAAAAAAAAAAAAAGGAGGGGGCTCAGGGGCTTGTTGCTTGGGGGCGATTTCCGCCGGACCCTCGGCCAAAACCAACAGGAAGCCTCGCGCGCCAGCGGAAACGCGGGCTCCCAAGTTACTTCGGAAACTGGCCTTTTCCTTCCGCCACGGGGGGCGCCCTGCAGCAGGAAGCGGGCGGGGGGCGCCGGCCCCGCCCACAAGCGCGACCCCGCCCACCACGCCCCGCCCCTCCCCAAGCCACGCCCCCAACGCGCCCCTGCCCCCAGCGTGGCCCCGCCCCCGCCCAGCTGAGCATGCTCAGTGGGCCGCGCCGCGCCGCGCCGGCTGGTTTGCGTGGCCGCCCGCAGTTGCCGGCGCCGGCTCAGCCCTTGACGCCGCGTCCCTTCCCCGCGCGTCGTGCCCGCGAAGTTGCGCCGAAGCCGGTTTCCGAGGAACCGCCGGGCGGGCAGCGGGGACGGCAGGAGGCCCCCGGAGGCTGCGGAGGGACGAGCGGGCGAGGCCGACGTGGCCGGGCAGCCCGAGCGTGGGGAGGCCGCCGCGCTCGGGGGGAGGGAGGCGCCGGCCGGGCGCGCCCCGTGGAGAGGACCCGGGCGGGGCGGGCGGGGCGGGCGTTCCCCGGACTTTTGTCCGAGTTGAGTCCCCTCCCCGTGGGCCGGGCCTCTCGGGCCGGCCTCCCCCCCCGCCCTCGGCCCGGCTCGCTCCCGGGAGATGTTGATCTGGGCTGTGGCGTGAGGAGCCGGCGGGCCGGCGGCGCGGAGTTTCCGGTCCGGGGAGCCTCGCGCGGCGCCGGAGGGAGACAAGATGTCGGCCAGGGCCGCGGCCGCCAAGGTGAGCGAGCGCCTCCCTCCCAGGGCCGCCGGGGTCCGTCCCGAGCGCGAGGGCGGCCGCCGCCGGCGTCGGGCCCGCGCCCCGCCCTCCTCCTCCCCGCCGGCGGCGGCCCGGGGGCGACGGCGGGCCCTCGGGGCGGGGGCGGCGGGCGCGCGGGGCCGCCGTCGGGCAGGTGCATCGCCGCGGGCGTCGGTGCCAGGCTCCGGCTCCCGGCGGGCGGGGCGGGGACGCGCAACAGGTCCGGCGCCGGGGAGCGGGGCGTCGGGCGTGGGGGGCGCGGGGGCCTCCGGCGGTGGGACGGGGGTCGGGGTCGGGGTGTGGGGGTGGGGGGGGTCCCCCGCCAGGACCCCGGTAGCCGTGCGTTCGGCGGGAGGAGCGGTTCGGTCCCGGCGAAACCGTGCAGTTTCGATCTGATGTCACTCACGGTGGAATGCGCGCCCCGGCGATAAGGCATCGGGGCTGTAAAACGCTCAGCTGTGGAGGAGGTCGCCTTTGCTTTTCTTGTCTTTTTTCTTCTTCCATCCTTTATTATCGAAGGCAACATTGAAAAAAATTAAAAAAAAACCACACACAACAAAAGCCCAACCCCTTTAAACACTTTTTAAATAGTTTTCGTTTGAATTTAAACTTGCAAAAAAGTGAACAGCACATCCCCTCCTACCGAGAGGACAATGGGATGAAACTCTTCAAAGTGAAAACAGATCTGTGGGTCTCCGCAAAAAAAAAAGAAGAAAAAAAAAGCAACACAGTTTCGCATCCAGTTTGCTCTCTCCTCGCGTTTTGAAGTCGGCGGCTGTTTTCTCTGGTGCCTGGAAACCTTGTTTCGAAGAATCGGTGAAAAAATCCTCTCCTTTTGTACATTGTAATCGCCCTCATCAGAAGGAAGTTACTGGTTCTCCAGGAGCAGAGGTGTGAGGAGTAGAAAGTCTCCCCCTTAGAAGGTAAATTCGCCACCGGAAACAGTAGGGGATACGCCAAGAGTTTGTGGTTTTAGGTATTTGGTGTTTTTTTTTTTCCTATTTGAGATGTTTATTGGGAGTATCTGGGAGCAGGTATATACTAAGGCCCGGAGAATGGTTCCCTTTAGTCCTCGGTAAATTCTTTTAAGGAACGTAGTATTCTTTCTTTAAGAATACTTTAATCAAAAAGAAAAAAAAAAGACTTTAATCTGGTTCTTTTGACTTGATAGTGATGTAGAACAACCTAAAGATAAAACTTGATCCGATGACTTAAAAAAAAAGTTATTTATTTATTTATTTTTGCTTTGATTTTAACATAAACTCACAGTATGTGCCTCTGATGGGGCTTGCTTCCCCGGGAGGAAGGCTTTGCTCCCAGATTACAGAGAATGTCACTTTGTTCCCCGAGTGTGATCTCTCCCGCCTGATAGCCCAGACAGCACACTTTTCAAAGGTTATCTGGAGACGGGAGACATGAGGTTTTCCCTGGGTGGCCGCAGTAAGACGGTTTGGAAGGCGTCACACGTTTCCTCCTGAGTTACGGCATTGGGATTTTATGCCGTGATGAAAGGCGCCACAGGTTAAATACTGCAGTGTAGGGACGTGTGCATTCTTAAATTCTTATGAGTAGACTGTGAGTTGAAAGCTTATTTTTGTTTGTTTGGTTGTGTTGTTTTTTTAAATCCTCACCCGAGGATATTTTTCCATTGATTTTTTTAGAGAGGGAAAGACGAGAGAGAACTATCAATGTGAGAGAAATACATTGATTAGTTGCCTCCTGCACACGCCCTGACCAGGGCCCGGCGTGGGTGCCTTCAACCGAAGTATGTGCCCTTGACCGGAATCGAACCCAGGACCCTTTGTTCTGCAGGCGGACTAGGGCTGAAAACTTACTTTTTTTAAATTGCTGTATTCTGAAGTGAAATAATGCTTAGCCATCTTTTTTTCAGGTCGCATTTATTTCTTTAAGGGGATGAAAGTGCTTACTAAAAGGCAGGCTCTGTACTCAATCCCTTTCATAGCATACTCTTGTCCCCCCACCCTCAGTTTAAAAAGGAAATGAAGACATTCATTTGGCAGCTTGCTTTTTTATTTTTAGCATAATAGTTTGTAGAACTCTAATCTAATACCTTTGATTTGATGTTCTTTGTAATGGTTGAATGGTTTTCTGTCCCAGAAACCTGCGGTGGGTCATCATTGCCTAACTTGTTCCCAGGATTTTGCTATTGTAGTAAGCAGTGTTATATTTTTATATTTATGTACTCACATAGTATATCCATATGCCAAATTCTGAAAAATGTAATTTTTGGGTCAAAGGGTATGTGCACTTAAATTTCTAATAAATACCGGTAATTTTTTTTCCAAAAAGATTGTACTGAGGAATACATATAGTAATAATTACTGGTAAATTGGCAGCAAGAGGGAAAATTAGAATATATGATTAAAATAACATTGTAGATTATTGGAGAGAGGATGCTGGGACTATTGGCCAACTTTTTTTTTCTTTTAAGTCTGAGTTTTCTTTCTCAGGCCATAGGCAAAAAAAAAAGTTGCTTTTTGGTTTGTTTTTTGCTAAAGAGCAAATCACATCATAGAACACTAGAAGAAAGTGTAGCATACTCGTAAAAAAATACATACCTGACTTACAAGGGCTTCTCTGTACTAATATTGACTTTAGAAGTAATAAAGGAAAAGGTTTTGATACGTGTGATACACACCTGGATTTGTGAACACAATTACTAGTGTACCTGATACAAAATGACTCAGACATTGAAATCAGGAACTGGAGGGTGGCTCTCCGTCTCACCAAAAGCATTGTTAATCATGCAAGGAAATGGTATGAATAATTATTAGAATCATTTCCATTGGTTGAATCACGGAAGTGGCGGTGGCTTCTGCATCTTCAAGCTGTGTCACTTTGGGGAGAAGCTACAACATTTAAAATTGTGCTTTTTTTTTTTTTTTTTTTTTTAAATTGTGCTATTATATGCTCGTTACATCTTCCTGCTTGCAATTTTCATTATGTCACAGGCACAGCACCTTTTTAAACCCCGTGGTTATCTCTAAAAGTGTAGCGTAGTTTGGTATGAAAGTTAGTACACCTTCTTAGGAGTCGATTCATTGTATCAAGTGAGGCACAGTGGACTTTTCTTAATAGACAAAGACTTCAAGGTTAAGAACTGTGGAAATTAGCCAAATTAATGAGCCAAATGAATTGAAAATTAGCCTTTACAGACAGGAATTGTGTCCGGAAAGGCTGTTACAAAGTAGTTCTAAGGTTGATACTTATTGATCAATGCGTATTTGTGTGATATTGCTTGAAAGGTAAACTAAAAACTCACGGTCTTTTCTGAGAATTCCCTTGGTTGTGTAGTAAATTTTCCTGGGCCTTTAAGTTTATACAAAAATACTAGAAATATTTTGATAGTATTTAAGGCAAAAGGCTTTTAATTTTTTATGTTAGCGTGTTTGGCATTTTAGGCATTCCTGGTCAAACTGTAATTTATGTACTTGGCGGATAATCCTGACTACAGTTGCAACTCTTACGTTTGTTTTAGGACAGCTCTGTCAGCTACCTTCTTTTTTTTTTTTTTAGTCTTCACCTGAGGATATTTTTCTATTGATTTTAAGGGAGAGTGGAAGAGAGAGAGAAAGAAACATCGATGTCAGAAAACACATCGATTGGTTGCCTTCTGCAGGCGCCCTGACCAGGGCCTGGGCTGGAGAGGAGCCTGTGACCGAGGTCCATGCCCTTGACCGGAATTGAACCTGGGACCCTTCAGTCCACAGGCCGACACTCTATCCACTGAGCCAAATTGGCTAGGGATCTGTTAGCTACTTTTCAAATCATTCTCTCTCTCTCTCTCTCTCTCTCTCTGATATTTTCATGTTAGGAACTTGCAGACTTTTGTTTCATATTCAAGAAGGGCTCCTGCTGCCCATTGATGGCTGTCAGCAAGTGATAAGAGGAGGTCAGCCCTCCCCCCCAGCAAATACTGAGGGTGAAACCAGTGTCTGACTCCGAGGGCTGTGATGCAGCGTGTGGAGCACTGCTTCCTGTTTGGTTTGGAGGAAAAGATTACAGTAGTTTCACTCAGTTTTTTCAGTCCTGAAAACAATGTACTGGCTCCGACTTTTACTTGCTCTTTCATCTTTTGTCTATTTAGAGACCAAATGTAAACTCACTACAGTTCTAAGAATAAAACGGACTGTAAATAAGACAGTCAGATCACTGTGCTGCTAAGGAAAGTGGCTTTACAAAGAATAATTTTGGTGAAAAATTTGGAAATGTCATTCAGTTTCTGGGTGTGACCCTAACGTGATAAGAATTCCTTTTCTACTGTAAGTTCAAGGGTAGTGCCTGCCACCCAGGCCTGGCTCTCGGTCCCCCTCACCCGGGTCGAGCCCTTGGGCACGCGTGGTGTGGGCCCAGGCTGGAGGGCGGGTGCGCGTGGCCGTGGCTGCAGACGGTGGGTTGAGCAAAGCTGTTTTTTATGATGAGTTATTCTTTAAAATCAAATGTTAAATAAGATGCAAAGATAGTTGATGTCTAAGAGGATATTTCCAAAATACTTGACTGGAACTTACTTTGCATCTCTTGAGTTTTGAAAGACAATCTTTTAGGGAGAGAGAGTTTTAAATGGAACTTAAAATTGGCGTGTGTGTTTCAGAGCAGGATATTCAGGGTGAGGTAGCAGTAAAAATAGGCCTCTGGCTGTCTCCGACCTAGAGCGCCTCCTGATTTATTTATTGCAGAGGAGGTGGCTTCAGGTTCCTCCTTTATGGGGTAGCCAGGTGCTTTATTTCCATTCCCCCTAAACAGATAAATTCTTAATCACGGGCGTGTGTGCCGAGTACGTGCGCAGGGAAATTCATTTTACCTCCGAGGAATGGATGACCATGGCTGACTCTGGTCACTCGGCCACAGAGGCACTGCTTTAAGGCATCGGCAAACCACCCGGCAGGGTGCTCAGTGGGTAGAGTTGTGGCCCCGAGGGACTCCCGATTCCCGGTCAAGGGCAGGTTGCAGGTTTCGGTGCCCCAGGCCCTGTGTGGGAAGCAGCCAATCCACGTGTCTCTCTCACATCCATGTTTCTCTCCCCCGCCCGCCCTCCTACTCTCTAAAAACCAATGGAAAAAATAAAAAATATTCCCAGGTGAGGGAAAAACACCAAAACCAGAAAACCAATGCTGCCAGAATTCATACCCTAAAACACACTATTTGCGATTGAGTAACAAAGCCCTGACCCTTGTGCATGTAGAGTTAGCTACCGAACCTCAGATGGCCCTGAACTTCTGGTTAGCTCTTAATGTAGGACATGACTGTCACGTCTAGGAGGGCATCGGTAATGACTGACTGTTTTGCTTAGTTCACCAGTGAGCACATTTTGTGTTGGATCCCTGGTCTTTAGAAGCTTATAGTTTCAACTGTGTACTGTAATAATCAGTTGTGAAATGCATAACTCATTTTAAAAATCCCAAGAATACACGTTGCTTACTCATGAAAAGTAAGTGCGAGCACAATTGTGGTCATCTTATCATAACACAGCTTTCTGGTGTACTTGTTTGGTGGGGAAAGTGATGGAATTATATCTAAACCCCCGGCTTGCTGAAACAGTTGATTTTCTGCATTCTTTGTTGATTTTTTAAAAAAGCTTTAATCAAATCTGGATGCATCTATGTGTTTAGTACAAGTATCTCACTAGGGGAAAAGGTTAAGAACTAGAAAGTAACTAGAATTTACTTACTTATAACTCCTTGGATATACTGCTGTGGAAACTGTACAGCGTGCTGGCTGTCACTGCTTATTGAGGGTCTGACAAGCTGTGAAATATGTAACAGTTTGCATTTCTTTTAACAGATATTGATTGCAAACCCGGTATGTCGCAGGCGCTGTTTCAGATTGGAGATAGAGCTGTGTACATACGATTGTTTGCACGCAGGGAACATTTTAATGGTGTGGGCAGATAGCAACAAGTGAGATACTACACGTGACACTGAACGCTGGAATCCCTAACGTGCTTTCTGTGGTACCCATTCTGTGGCTTTTCTTTATAATTTCACCACTGAATTATGGATGCCATACACACTGTAGTTTTGCCTGTGAACTTTGTGCACTCTGTTGTGTGTGGCTGCTTGTGCTCAGTTATTGTGTCAGATGATTGATGTGGTGGGTAACTGTAGTTCATTAGTTTTCATTGTATTCACGCATGAAATCCTAGTAATCCATTGTGGGACCTCACTGCCAAATTGGCTGGGAAAAAAACCTTTGAATGAGACTTTGGTGATTTCTTGGGGAAAAATAGTGTATACCTCGGTCAGGGGCAAGAGTTAGGTAAGTGTGCTTACCAGTTAGTCACTGGGGTACTGACACCCCGGGAGCGATAGCCAGACGCTTCCGTGCTCACCTGAAAGCCAGTTTCAGCCCAGCCCAGGTGGCTCATTGAGCTTCCACCTCTGCACCAGGAGCTCACGGATCGATTCCCCATCAGGACACATGCCCAGGTTGTGGATCGATCTCCAGTGTGAGGCCTGCAGGAGGCAGCCGATCCATGATTCTCTCTCATTGATGTTTCTCTCTCTTTCCCCTTCTCTTTCTCCCTCCCTTCCTCCCTTTCGCTCTCCCTCTCCCCTCTCCCTTCTCTCCCTCTGAAATCAATAAAAATATATTTAAAAAATAAAAAGAAGCTAGTTTTAGTTTTGAGGGCATTTTATGGCTAAGGTCTTAAAATCCATCATCTTAAAGTACATTTTTATAGATATCCATTTATTTGACTCTGATCAGACCAGTAAAAGCCAGAATCAGGCAAAATACGTGCTTTGGACAGAAACAACTAAACACAAGTGTTCTTTTCAGAGCATACTTGAAGGGAATTGGCCCACGTGGCGCCTAGAGGCAGTCTGGAAGATTTATTTACTGGTGGTTTTTGTGTGTCACAGTGGTAAGTGTTGGAATTGAAACAAACAAACATATACCAGTCTACACTTGGATGCTGTGGTGGCTCTAAAGTCAGAAGGCAGTGGCCATGGCGAGTAGATTTGCCCTCTGGTTGTAAATATGAGAATGTGTGTTGATAATAAACGATGGCCCCGTAATAGGGAACACCGATTCTGTGGCAGGTACTAAGCTAAGTGTTCTGTGTGCACATCTCACTTAACCTTAGCTCTGGTAGGTACTGTTTCTCTTTTGTAGCGACGAGTCAGGGAGCTGATCGCACCCCTGATACACGCTTTATAATTCCTGCGCGCATATGCTAGAGGTTCTCGCTCTGGCGGAGCGTCGGGAGCTGCTGGGAATGGCGTTAGGTGAGTCTCATGAGTCACGAGGCCGGGAGAGAGTGTGGGGTCAGAGAGCGCAGGCTGGGCTGAGGGAAGTGGTGTTGCCCAACTCCAGCTGGTTGTTGGCACCAGGAAGCCAGGCCAGCTCTTCCAGTTTCTTAACGCAGGTGGTAAACCCAGATGTTTATGAAACTTACCTCCACTTAAGTGTTGCCAGCTGATGGCATTCTCTTCTATCTTTTCATTTTGAAATGCATTACCTATATAAAAATTATTATATAGTAACCCCGTGGAAACACCACCCAGATCAAAGACTGGAATAGAGCCAGCTTCTCAGACGCTCCACCCACTGCTTGCCTATGAAATGGAAGGTCACACTGCCCCGACCACAAGCTCCTATGTGTTGGCCTTCCTGTTCACACCTTCCTCCCCCAAGGCAGCCACTATGCTCACCCCGCTTCACGATTCATACGTGGTTGCATGTGCATCCATTCATCTCCACTGCCGTCCAGGATTCTATTGTATGACTAGACCATGACTGACAGACAGCTGTCCAGGATTCTGTTGTATGACTAGACCACGATTGATGGACATCTGGTTATCTCCTGATTGTGGCTGCTAGGAATCATGCTCCCATGAACACATGTCCGTCCCTTGGTGAACATTGCAATATTTATGTATGTGGGCACTGCCACTGGATTATTTCATGTGTCTTCAGTTTTAGTCGGTAACGTTTTTCCCAAGAGGTTGCACCACTTACACTCTTCCTCTTCGTGGCTGGGCGTTTCTGCTGCTCTGCATTTCTACCATACTTGGTGCCAGCCCCTTTAACGTGAGCCCTTCCAGTGGGTCTTCAGTGTAAGCTCAGCGTAGTTTTCATTTATGTTTGTCTGACTAGATGAGCAGCTTTAAAAAGAAATTTATTTCAGAGAGGAAGCTAGAGTAAGAGAGAGAGAAACATCCATGATGAGAGAGAATCATGGATCGGCTGCCTCCTGCATGCCCCCTACTGGGGAGCGAGCCCACAACCTGGGCCTGGGCCCTGACTGGGAATCGAACCTTGACCTCCTGGTTCATAGGTCAGTGCTCAACCACTGAGCCACACCAGCCAGACAATGAGCAACTTTTTATGTTTATGGCCTGATCCAGTCTTTTGTCCGCTTTTATTTGGGATTATCTTTTCTTGATTTGTCTCACATTTTTTTGGATCAAAGCTAGAGTATATGTACTGTAGATAGAGCCTTCAACCTGGCAGTCACATCTTAATGGTGTTTTCATGACCGGAAGTTCTTCATTTGAATGTGGCCTGAGCGTCGTGGCCCAGAGAAAGGCCAGCCAGGAGGCGTTTCCGGTGAGGGACCTGTCAGCAGGCAGGATCTTGCAGAGAGGACTCAGGTACAGCAGGACTGAAAAGGTTTCCACCGAGTCACCCTAGTCTTTATGGCTTTATGGCTCTAGGCTCTGGACTCTGAGTCCTGGATCTGCCACTTACGAGCTGATTTCTTATCTGTGAAAAGCAGCGGCTGTAATACCAGCATCCGCTCAGGGTGGCTGTGGGCTCACTCAGACAGGGCCCGGCCCACCGGAAGCCCTGGTGTCAGCTCAGAAACATCGGAGTGAAGCCCATCTTAATGCCAGAGAAGAGGCATGTAGGAAGCATGTCTGCGTGTACACGTGTACAGACGTGTGTGTGTGTGTTTCTGTATTGGATACTGGACAGATGTCAGCCTGAAGGTTAGGAGTCCCAGCCCAGCAAAATGTGCTGTGGTTTCAAAGAACGACCCTTGCGCTCCCGAGATACTTTTTAGAAACCGCAGGCGCCTGAAAGGAGAGATGCAGTCTCTAGTGGGGGGATTTGGGGATGGGATGAAAGGCTTCCCAAACCACTGCCCCTGGCTCAGCCGGGAGGGAGGTGTCCCGTGTGGTGACTGCTCGATGGCACATTCTGTTCAGCTTTTACCTCCTGAGACCTCGTCTCTCTCCACTTGTTCCGTCTGTACTTTTACCATTTACACACCCTTGCCCCAACACACAGACACACACTATCATCTGTTATAATCTCTCTGTTCCTGTAACAGCCTCCTAAGTAGTATCATATCCCCCCCCCCCCCTTACAATCTGTTTTTCTAAAATGATCTTTTCAGAATCCAAGTTTCTTTAGTGGCCCCGTGCTCCAGTGCGCGCACTCATTCTTCAACTCTTAGGCTTCTTACTGCCTCTAGGAGTAAAAGACCAAACTCCATCAGGTGGTCACGAGGCTCCGCCTCTAGCCTCACCTGCATCTTTCTCCTTCATGCTCACTGTCCCCCCTCTAGTTCCTACCAGGCCTGCGCTCCCTGCCAGTTTCCTTTGGAGTTCCACTCGTGGCCCTGTTTTCCTTTTTTTTGTATTTATATACTCCTGTGATTACTTTTTAATCATGGAATTTCTTTGGTCATATAGTTCTCCCACTCCCTAGACTGTATGCCTCATGAGACCAAAGGTCATGCTAATTGTTTGACAGTGTCTGGCATATAATAAACTCTCAGATATTGTTGGAATGAATGAGAGAAGCATGCTCCTACCCTAGGGCTCTTGCTGTTTTCTCTACCTAGAAAGCTTCCTATCCCCTTCCTTCCATCACCTCCATCCCTCCATCACCCCCTCCCCCGTCCCTCCGTCCCCTCGAACCTGTCCAATCCTTTCCTCTGGAACCTTGCCCTAAAGCAGAAAGGAGGCTAGCGCACTGCCTTACCTCCCCGTACTTCCCCTTTAGAGACTTACAACAGCTTGTACCCATTGCCTGCTGGCTGTTTGCTTTGCCTATATCCTCCCTGGCTTCTCCTCAAGTTGGTTCAGTCCTTCCTTTTTTCCTTCTAAAACATTTGTAGTCCCAGGGTCATCTTGGTCCTTAGGTAACTGGATCTTTTCTCTTGGGTTTAATACTACTTTGCTGATTACTCCTGAGCCAGTATCTACCCAGATCTCGGTCTTGACCTTCAGATGAACTGCCCACTGTCCATATCTCTGTGCCGATCGTTCCACAGACACCTTAAATTAAGGATTTTAAACTAATATTTGTAATACTCTTCCTGCTTTTTCTCTCAGCCACCTAATTCAGAAAACTGTCATCTTTGACTCCTCCCCCTTTCACTTTAGCTTTCTAATTGGTCTCCCTCCCTCAAATGCATCTCCCACACCACAGCCTTCAGAAAGAGTTTGACTGTCACTCGATTGCCTAAAACACCCTCCTGTTTTCCCTGGAGCTTACGAGACCTGTTGCGATGGTGCTTGCAGCTTCTCTTTTTACTCCTTCCACTCCACCAGTTGTACTTTCCGGCCATATCAAAGCCAGCTTCACGTGCAGCTTCATCATAGCATCAAAGGCCTTGCTGACATGCTGTTTCTTCCCGAAACGACTCCCGCTTTTCCTGGCCATCCTTCAAGCCTGAGCTCAAGTGCTTTCTCGGAGACCCAGGCTCCGTCATCAGCGGGCAGAGTCCTCGCCATCCTCCGTGGTCACCTCTCTTAGAGCATTTATGTAGTGGTGAGCCTTCCCCTTGAGCCCCTAGGGAAGGGGAGGGGCCTCATTTGCCTCCACAGCACTGAGTATATCTGATAAATGTTTGTCGAATGAATGACTGAATGAATGAATGAACCTCTTATTAAATAGCCACAGGGTGGTAGCATTTAGCTGGCTGCCTACACTAGTCTGCATAGATACTGTTGAGGAGGGAAGGTTCTCTTTATCTGGAGAGCACTTGCTGTATTTATTCTGTTCTGCACTTGGTCTTCTTTCAGTGACAGGTTCGTCTGTTTTCAGTTCTGTCCTCCGGCCTTTCCCCACTGCTTTGTCGTCAGCCCTGGAGGACGTGAAACTGCCTAGACTCAGGATCTGGAGTTTTGGCCGGAAGCCCTTCAGAGTTGGTGATCTGAGCGGTGTCTTTGCCAGCTGGAGCGCAGAACAAAGAAACCAAACAGACTCTTGGTGGATTCTGAAATGCAGCTTTTTGCCTCTTCAGAAATTGCGATTCTAGTCAGCGATGCTGACTTAGAAATGTGCGGAGAACTCAGAGCCCAGCAGCTGCGCATTGCAATGTCCTTGCCTGGAGTGCGGCATTGATTTCTGAACCTGCAGCCTGTTGGGAACTGGGTGCTATTGGACAACTGGGATTACAGTCTAATAGCATTGGGGGCAGGAAGGACTTTTTACTTAAGCAAATCTCACCCAATTCCCTAACTTTGGGAGGACAGCTAAGTCACCTGACTAGGTAACAGCAGATTCGGGCTCTGATCTGGCTATTTCTGGTCTAGTTCATGTTCTTTTTAACAGCATTTTTTCCATTACTACTGAGTGACCGTGCTAGGGTCATGCAGTAGGAGCAGCACCTTTTCCATGGTTCCCACAAACCGAACTGCTTGGGAATGAGACTAGATTATCAGAAGGTCTTTGTCCAGGTTACACAATTATGCTTTCTGCTTTGTTTTTATTTAAATACATTTTTATTGATTTCAGAGAGGAAGGGAGCGGGAGAGAGAGATAGAAACATCAGTGATGAGAGAGAAGCACTAACGAGCTGCCTCCTGCACGCCCTCTACTGGGGATGGAGCCCGCAACCTGGGCATGTGCCCTGACCAGGAATCAAACCGTGACCTCCTGGTTCATAGGCTGATGCTCAACCACTGGGCCACGCCTGCCAGGCTCTGTTTTGTGTTTTTTTTTTGTTTTGTTTTGTTTTTTAATAAGAAAAATGCCAGGCACGTTTACAATAAGGATGTTGAGTTTTAAAAATCATTTATTTGAGTAGGTGGCAGATGAACCTGATAGAACACTGCCAGCGGGCTCCTAGTGAAGGAAAACAGGAAGGGTCTTCCCTCCGCACCCCATTTCCACCTCTGCACCCCGGGGCCACTCTGCTTAGAGAGTCTCCAGAGGAAGCCCTGCCCCTCTTGTCTTTCGCGCTCACGAAAGAGCGCTGGGTGCATGTGCTAGTCAGACGCTTCACCTCGTGTGAGCCTTCGGTTTCTGAGGCCTTCGCTGTGGGCTCCTGACCCTCCGTCCCTCAGCAGGGACTGTAGCAGGGTGGGAGGAATCCAACCCTGGGGACCATGGTCCTGATAGCGAGGCTTTCGTTCTGTTGTACCCCGTTTGCACACCGAGGTCTGTGTCTTCATCCATCTCCTCGCCCCTCGGTGCACTGAGGACTCTGCCGGGGTCTGCCCGGGTACACAGCCGCCTGGGGAGAATTGTGCTGCTTTTGCCAGGGAAGGAGCCCTGGGCTGGAGAGAAGAGATGGCGGTTCACTCACTGAACTAGGAATGCGTCTTTCTCTGTGTGTGTGTTTTATGTGATGGGATTGCAAGGCCTAACTCATTTATATTCTGGATTAAATTGGGCTGTGTGTATGCTGCTCCAGAGCCTAACAGCTACCTACCCTTTCTGCTGTTTCACTCTCTGTTGCCTGTACATAGGCCTCCGGTCTGGTAAGTCACGCTCACAAGGCCCTGTTTGGCTTTCGGGGAGAAGCGAGGTATTGTAGTGCCACCCTTCCTGGGGAAGCCATCGAGCCAGGTGAGAGGTGTGCTTTTCCAGTGCCTCCAGAGAAGAAACATATTGGATCGGAATGCTGAGAAGAATTGTTTTAGCATTTTTATTTTCCCCTTATCTCACACAAATAAAATAAATTTCTGTTACCATACTCCTCTTGATATAAATCCCTTAGTAACAGTAGAATAAATACCTTTCATAGTTAACAATGAAACAAAATAATCTTCTTAAATATGATTTGGTTTTCCTCAAAGCTAAGTGAAAAACAGATATTTGAAGTTTCCAATGTGATTTGGTAAATGTGGCTTAAGATACTTTGGGAACGGAGAAAGGAAAGGCAAAAGCTAAAATAATCCCACAATCCCTTCACTTGAAGATGACCGATGTCAGCATTGTGTCTGTCCTTTCAGCTCTCTTCCTGCCCAGGTTTAAACAGAATGAGGCTGACAGTACGTAAGCTGCTTCATAGAATTCACATTAAATGCATCTCCCACTTGATTAATATTCTCTTACAACATGGAAAACTATGTGGCCATTACAACCACATGGAGGATGATAAACCCTCTGGTACCAGATCCTTCTCCAGGCGATTCCTGTTATCAGGCCACTTCAGTGTGCGCCAGAGGGAAGGGATTGAGGAGGCAGGGGCGCCACGCCACCGGGTAGAGGGGTGGGTGTAGAGGGGTGGGTGAGGCGGAGCTGAGCTCGAGCTATGAGGCAGTTCTCATTTTTGAATGTCAGCTAGGATGGGGCAGCCTGGAGGTTACTGCAGGTATCTTGATCACGTATATTTTAGTAGAACTCTATTTTTTTATATGTATATTTTTTATTGATTTTTTTACAGAGAGGAAGGGGGAGGGATAGAGAGTTAGAAACATCGATGAGAGAGAAACATCGATCGGCTGCCTCCTGCACACCTTCTACTGGGGATGTGCCCACAACCAAGGTACATGCCCTTGACTGGAATCGAACCCGGGACCCTTGAGTCTGCAGACCGACGCTCCATCCACTGAGCCAAACCGGTCAGGGCAGAACTCTATTTTTAAAATATGCTTTTATTGATTTCAGAGAGGAAGGGAGAGGGAGAGAAATAAAAACATCAATGATGAGGGAATCATTGATTGGCTGCCTCCTGCACGCCCCCTACTGGGGATGGAGCCCGCAACCTGGGCCTGTGCCCTGACTGGGAATCGAACCTGGGATCGACCGTTCAGTCTGCAGGTCGATGCTCTGTCCACTGAGCCACACCTGCTAGGGTTATTTGAGTGGAATTCTTAATGCTTAGCAGATTACTGATACCATCACTGCTTCACATCGATGGAGGAATTTTCTTCTAACACATTAAATCCTGGTCAGTTTTCGTTAAAACCACAAAACAGATTTGTTTCCTGCAGAGGTCTCATTAAAGGGAGGTTTGGCTGCGCTCGACGGGCAGATCGAAACAAAGCGCTGGGAAGGCTGGCGGTTTTATCTGTGGGAGCGAACAGAGCGCCTTTCTCTCCCTCATTCTTCGGCAGGAAGGCGAACCTCGCTGCTTCGCGTTTAGGGAAGCAGGCTTTCTTCATAGGATTCCTTTCTGTGGGAAGGAGAGAGGGCCCCTGGGCCCCTCGCTGGGCCTCTCCTCTCGACGGGCATCTCCTGTGATGTTCATGACAGCGGAGCAAGGACGAGGAAACAGGCCTCACATGGGACATAGGCCGGCACAGCAGTGTAAGGAGTGAGACTCTGAGAACGCCATGCTCACATTCTCCCTCCACCCCCTTGGTTAACTCTGCAGAGGCTTGGAAAAACTTGTTTATAGCCCTCGCTGGTGTGGCTCAGTGGGTAGAGCGTCAGCCGAGGATTGAAGGGCCCCAGGTTCGATTTATATTTTTATTTTTATTTTTTAAATATATTTTATTGATTTTTTGCAGAGAGGAGGGGAGAGGGATAGTTAGAAACATCGATGAGAGAGAAACATCGATCAGCTGCCTCTTGCACGCCCCCTACTGGGGATGTGCCCGCAACCAAGGTACATGCCCTTGACCGGAATCGAACCTGGGACCCTTGAGTCCGCAGGCCAACGCTCTATCCACTGAGCCAAACCGGTTAGGGCCCCGGGTTCGATTTAGATCAAGGGCTCATACCTCAGTTGCAGTCTCCATTCCCAGCCCGTGCAGGAGGCAACCCATCGATGTGTCTCTCTCACATTGATGTTTCTCTCTCTCTTTCTTCCTCCCACTCTCTCTCAAAATGAATGGGAAAATATGCTCAGGTGAGGATTAACAGAAAAACCACCAAGGTTTTTTATAGATGTATCATATTCAGGAACCCTAATTTCAAAAGCGGTCACAGTAAAAGAGAGAGAATTACTTTAAGCTTCCAAGAGCCATTAACCCAATTTATAAGACATTTATTTTGAATTCTTTAGTGCTCACCCGGTAGATGGAAATGCATTTCCCTTTCTCGTAAGAGTTTCTTTCTTTTTAAAAAAAATATATTTCATTGTTTTTTTACAGAGAGGAAGGGAGGGGGATAGAGAGTTAGAAACATCGATGAGAGAGAAACATCGATCACCTGCCTCCTGCACACCCCCCGCTGGGGATGTGCCCGCAACCAAGGCACATGCCCTTGACGGGAATCGAACCTGGGCCCCTTCAGTCTGCAGGCCGACGCTCTATCCACTGAGCCAGACCGGTCAGGGCTTGTAAGAGTTTCTGGACAGTAGATGAACCCGATTGCACAGTGGTCTGAGTAGTGCCCTCACTGGAGCTTGCATCACTCTAACTTTATGATGCTGCTTGGGGAGGTGTTTTGGAGCTTTTCTTTATTGTGTGTGTGGATGGGTGTGTGCAATGGTATCCTAGAAAAACCACTTTTTTTTTTCTGTAGGAAAAAAGCCTGAGAAGACACATGTGTAGCAAAATCTTACCTAGGTGGGGCAGAGTGTTTAACTGTGATATTAAAGCGACCACTGACCAGACCTATCAGATGGTCCCATCTCATTTCCTGGAACCTGAATATTTATAATCCTGGCGTCCGGAGGGATTTGACTTTTCCTTTTCTTTGCATAGCATACGGAATGCTTTACAGTGTCTCATGTGTCAATGGGTATTTTACAATAATGCCATTCCAACTTTGATTCTTTCCTACCTCACGCTAAGTATAAAGTTGCAGCATGAGCTGGAGCTGGCAAGAAAACGAACAGAGAGCGGCCTCTGTCCAAATTAAGTTAAAAACACAGGAAGTTCCTGTGAGTAGTTTCCTGTCCCTTCCAACAAAAGCAAACGAAAAAACCTTCCATGGTTATGAAACTCCTTTCAGAGTTGCTAATATTAATAGTATGATTCCAATGTGCTAAGTGGTCTGCTAGTTGTTCTCGCTCACTTAATTGAAGACGTTTTCTTAAAAGACAAATGCCTTGTTTTTTCTTTCTTTCTCAGAGCACAGCCATGGAGGAAACGGCTATATGGGAACAGCACACGGTGACGCTTCACAGGGTGAGTTTGTGTGCAGCCCAGGATATTGGCAGCTGCGGGGAACAATGGAGGAAAGCCAGATGTCAGGAAGCCCAAAGAAAGGGGCGAGCTTTTCTGTATCCCTTTGTTTAAGATTAGAATGGCAATAAACTCGTTATGAAGGTCAGCAGTGACCCTGGCTACTTCTCAGACATCCTTTCCGTGGGCATTTGTGGACTTGCTGTTTTATTCCTGACTGAAGAAACCATCGACTGTAACTTTGGAGGGATCAGATAAGAGACGCGGTGCACTGTATACGTGGTAAACTGCTTCAGCATTTCTGAGGACAGATGCATGTGTTGTAGGCTTGAGGTTTAAAATGAACCAGGTCGCGCGGGTAGTAAAATCTTAAAGGATACTTGTGGGTTTGGAACACGTAGGCCCCAAGCCATCGCGTGAGCAGTTGCCGATGGGCACAGAGCAGGTAGCAGGAAGCTGGGTCAGAGTAAGAGCTTGTCTGCCCTGCACTTGCATCCTACGCTGCCTCTTCCCCTCTAGCAATGGGCAGGCCATCCCATCCCCTTCTGAAGTTGTTGTCGCCACAGGGTTTTTTTTAAGTTATTGATTTCAGAGAGAGAGAGAGAGAGGGAGAAACATCCACTTGTTCCACTTACTTTTGCATTTATCGGTTGCTTCTTGTATACGCACTGACAGGGATCGAACCTGCAACCTTGGGGTATTGGGACGATGCTCTAACCTATTGAGCTACATAGATGTAGTCATGTAACCACCACTACAGTAAACATATAGAGCAATCGTCACTCTGAAACTTGTGCCCATTTGTAGTCAGCTCTGCCCCTCCCCCAGCACGTGGCCCCCACTGATGTGTGTTCTGCTCTTACACAGAGATGTTTAGCCTTTTCCAGAATCACATCAGGAGCCCACACCCTATGCATGCGGCCTTTGAGACTGGTCTCTTCTCACGTATTTGAAATTTCTTTTATCAATAATTCTTTGTTTTCTTTTGTTGTTGTTGTTAGTTTCTTCCTGTTGCCCAGTCGTGTTCCAGTATATGAATGTAGACTGATGTACTTACTCTCCAGTTTTGATACATTTGGCTTTTTTCCAGTTTTGGGTGATATGAATCAATCTGCTTTGGTATACAGGTTTTTGTATGAACCTAACATTTCATTTCTCTTGGGTAAATCCTTAGGCATGGAATTGTTGTGTGTCTTATGGTAAATGAATATTTAACTTATAAGAAACTGCCAAACTGTACCATTTTGCATCCTCGCTACCAGTGTGTACGGCCTCCAGTTGCTGTGTATCCGCACCAACACTCGATATTTTCAGGGTTGTTTGGGGGTTTGCATGGTCTTAATTTTAGCCACACAAATAGGTGTGTAGTGGTATGTCGTGGTTTTAGTTTCTAGTTCTCTTAAGAGGAATGATGTTGAGTATCTGCTTATGTGCTAACTTGTCGTCCATATTTCTTCTTTGGTAAAATGTGTTCAAGTCTCTTGCCCATTTTTAATTGGCTTGTTTGTTTTCTTATTATTGCGTGTTTTCTTATAATGGTGGTAAAATACACCAAACATAAAATTTACCATCTGTTCACGTCCTTTGCCCATTTTGTAATTGGGTTATTTGTATTTTAATTGTTGAGTTATAGGAATTCTTTACCTATTTTAGATATTAACCCCTTATCAGATATATGACTTGCGGATATTTTTTCCTATTCTATGGGTTGTCTTTTCATTCTGTTGAGTGTGTCCCTTGGTGCACAGAGTTGTTATTGAATTTTGATAGTTCTTTCTATATTCAGGATACAATTTTAACTTCTTTCTGTCTTTGTCAAAAATCAGTGACCATTTGTGTGAGGTCTTTCCTTGGTCTCTTCTGTTGATCTAAGTGTCTGTCTTCCTGCAGTGACTTCTGCCTTGACTACCATAGCTTTCAAAAAATTGTTTTCTTCTTAGTCTGTTGGTACGGTCAATTTCTTGCTTTTTGAATGCTGCACAGTCTTGCATTCCCAAGATAAACTTCACTTGATTGTGATATATCATCCATTTTCTATATTGGATTGATTTGCTCATGTTTTTTGAAGATACGTGTTTCTGTGTTCATAAAAAATATTGGTCAGTACTTTTTGTGTGTGTATTGTTTTTATCTGGGTTTGGTCAGGGAAACAGCTATGCGCCTCAGAACAATTCCTGTGCAGTTGATGTCACTTCTTCCTTAAATGTTTGGTAGAATTCATCTGGGTAGCCAACCATCTGGTCCTGGAGTCTTCTTTGTGGTAAGGCTTTTAACTATAAATTCAGTTTCTTTGATGTTATATAGGACTGTCCAGTTATGTATTTCTTCTTTGTTAGCTTTTTTTTTTTTTTTTTGGTAGCCTTGGTAATTTGCATCTTTCAGAGTATTTGTCCCTTTCATCTAATTTATGAATATAAAATTGTTAACAATGGTCTCTTATTTTGTTGCTATAGGACCTGTAATGAGGCCCTGTTTTTATTTTTGATATTGGTAATTTGTGTCTTCTTTTATTTCTTGGTCTGGCTGGCTAGAGGTTTAACAGTTTTGATTGATCTTTTCAAAATACCAGTTTTTTAAAAAATATATATTTTATTGATTTTTACAGAGAGGAAGGGAGAAGGATAGAGAGTTAGAAACATCGATGAGAGAGAAACATCGATCAGCTGCCTCCTGCACACCCCCTACTGGGGATGTGCCCGCAACCAAGGTACATGCCCTTGACCGGAATCGAACCCGGGACCCTTGAGTCCGCAGGCTAACGCTCTGTCCACTGAGCCACACCGGTCAGGGCCCAGTTTTTGTTTTCATTGATATATTTTGTTTTGTTTTCTATTTAATTGATTTCTGTTCTTATTTTTATATTTCCTTTTTTCTGCTTATGTTGGGTTTAAATTGTTCTTTTAGTAACTTCTTGAGGTAGAAGCTAGATCATTCTCTTGAGACCATTGGTGTAACTTGGCATTATCACATTCCAGTTGTCTTTCCCTAGTACCTTTTAGTTTTTAAATAAACAAAATAAAATAAGACCCATTAGCTAAAATATGTTTCTCCTTCCTACTCCTCTGCCTCGTTTTGCTAGGAATTCACGTGTGGGGACACTGTATTTACTACAGATCATAGCTTAGGCAGAGCAGGAAAAGCTCTTGGACGCTGAGAAGTCAGAAACCGATTTTCTGAGTGTGCTCCGTGTCACACCCGCCCAGCATAGTGGGCATGACCCCGAGAGCGCCTGTCTGGCAGGTGCGGGTCCGTTTCTCTGTAGCCGGCCTCTGCCCTGCTGTTTCCTTCTGCCATGAGAAGGGGACCAGCCCGGAAAGCTGTCCGGAAGTTCCGTGGAGATGAGAGGATGCCATCCACAGAGCTGCTGCCGCTGGGCCGCCCCAGAGCGAGTCCCGGCCGAATGGGAGCCTCAGCACCATCCCTGCGGGAGCTGTGTTTTGAAGGTTCTTGAACATGGCCCTGTCGCTGCGAGCTGACTTACACCAACCACACTCCGCTCGACTCACTCTCCGCCGCCACAGAATGGGACGTTCAGATAGCACCGGCCCTGGGTGTTCGGAGTTGGTCCAGAATAAAATCTGGCTCTGCTAGAATATTGTCGGCCAGCTTTCCTGTCAAGAGCCAGGTGATATTTTAGGCTTTGCAGGCCGTAAATCTCTCACTACTCCTCAACTCTGCGCTTGCATTGCAAAAGCAGCCGTGAATAATAGATGGACACACGGGGGTGGCTGGGTTCCAGTAAAACTTTATTTACAAAACTGGGCAGCTTCCCAGATGTGGCCTGCAGGCCAGGGTTCTGACCAGTGATGCAGAGCAGTGACTTCGTTTTATTATTGTAAAGAGAAGTCCACTGGGTCATCCCCAACCCTGAGATTCTGAGTCCCTTTGTCTGCCTCTTCCTGAGCGCTCCAGATTGAAATGGAGGGCCTCGGCCCCTGGCTTCACACTTCTGAGAATCATTGACAGAGGAATGAGAACAGTGGAGAGTGAAGGAGGTGATCGGAGGCGATGTCCTTTCGGCCCTGACCTGCAGTATGGATGCTGTGTGGGGCCAAGTCAGGACAGATCCATGCTCTTTGACATCTGATGGTCAGTTACATGTAACGCAGAAGCACCTTTGTCTTTTAGAAGAAGAAAAATTCTGTAGATGAAAACACAATAGTTTCTGCTGTTAGCTATCAGGAATAATGTCCGACGTGCTTCGGTATTGCCCCTGTTTCTATTTGCATTCCCAGAGGAGACGTCCTTCACCTGAGAACATTAGAAGCCGTAGACATCCTATTCACCCTGCAAGGCTGCTGCGCTGTGAGCCACGCACTGTCACAGCCCCTGTCACAGGCCGGCTCCTGGCCTCGTGGGCTCGGCTCTGCCACTGGCCCTGAGTGACAGCGAATGTGTTCCTCAGGTCGTTGTCGACCCCGTCTCCTATGCATCATAATTTCCTTAAGGGGAGGAAATGTTCGTCAGCATTATATCCCCGTAGCGCTCGGCACTTAGTTAAAAGCCCAATAAAAGTTAATTTCCTAGGGGACCACCCTCGTCAACAAAGTCGCTCTCAGGAAGTCCAGATAGCAGCCTTCTCCAATAGCAATAGAATGCGAAGACATGCATAATCTAAGATCTTCTAGCCTTCATATTGAAGAGTGTAAAATACAGGCGAAACTAATTTTATAATAGATCTTATTTATTTCGCTCAGTATATCCAAAATATTATCATCTTCAACATGTGAGCAATATTTAAAATTGATGTACTTTAGTGTTTTTCTCATAGAGTCTTACAAAACTAATGCACATTTTACAGTTTCAACACATCTCTGGTAAGACTAGCCACATTTTCAGCACTCAGTGGTCACATGTCTTTGTTGATCATAAATTTAGTTTCCCTACCAGGCAAAGGTTTGAACACAAAAGCTATTGCTGCTCATGGCTGCTTATGGTCTCCAAAAGATGAACTATGGTGAGAGCAGAATTCTTGGATGCTCTTTCTTCCATTCAAAAGCTACAACATAAATGTGTGTGCACATGCAAATAAGTGAGAGATCATATTATACTGCTTTAACTCTCCCCCCAAAATAATAAACATTATCGTAGACATTTCTCATGTAAAAACCAACTACCTTTTTAAAAAATATATATATTTTTATTGATTTCAGAGAGGAATGGAGAGGGAGAGAGGGATAGAAACATCAATGATGAAAGAGACTCATTGATTGGCTGCCTCCTGCACGTCCCCTACTGGGGATCAAGCCCACAACCCAGGCATGTGCCCTTGACTGGAATCGAACCCAGGATCCTTCCGTCCGCAGGCCGATGTTCTATCTGCTGTGCCAAACGGGCTAGGACAAAACCAGCTGCCTTTTGACACACCTAAAAATTTGTGTGGTAAAGATATATGAGAGAAATAGAGTATTTTGCATTTCTATTAGAATTCCACCGTAGTCTGTCAGTAAGTCCAGCACCGAGCCTGTGGTGGCCTTGGAGTAATAATATTTCTACCACTGCCAGTGTTGATGACTGGGAACAGTATCAACATTTTTCCCACGTGCTGTTCCTCTTCCCATTTAAAAAAAAGGTTTTCCTGTATCCATCTCCTACAGCGGTTACTGATGCAGTTCTTCCCCTGGTCCTCGTGTAACCTTATCACCACAGTTAAGTATACATTCAATGCTGTCGCCAGTCCTCTTGGGGTTCCTTGTCGCTTGGAGTGTCAGGGTGTCACCCGCTGTTAGGGACCCTGTCTCTTGCATGTCCACTAGCTTCTCCGTGCCCTGTCTCACTTGAAGGTCGGTCTTACTGGATGTGAAATCCTTGGCTCGCTGTCTCTCTGGAGTATCTTTATATTACCTTTGGCGTAGCATGTTGCTATCCAAATGTGATGATAACCTCAGTTTCTTTATATGTCATGAGCTCTTTTTAAAGTTCCCAGTTAGTTCATGCTTTCGTTTTCTGTGGGGAAGTTACTCTGCTGCTCCTTATCTTCATCGTAATGTTGTAAGGGATTTGATCCTGACACTCTTTGCTTATTTTTATGCGAAATTAGTTTCTTTGAGGTTTTAGAAACTGGCTTAGTTTCCTCGCACGTGTGTGTGTGTGTGTGTGTGTGTGTGTGTGTGAGAGAGAGAGATGCATGTGCTACGGAGCATACCAGCTGCTTTCTGACACGGTCTTATCTCTGCGCCCTTTGTACACGTTGACCTGGCTGTGCCGGCCCGCTCAAGGCCGCTTCCTGCCAGCAGCGCCTCCTGTGTGGAGCGCTGGGTGAGGCCTGGCCCAGCGTGCAGAGCCCCAGGGTCACCGCTCCGGGATTCAGGCTCCGTGCAGGGCCTGTTCCCGCCTGCGGTTGGAGGAGGCACAGTCCCTCCCGTGTCAGCCGCTGGTCCCACGCTGTTTGCCATTCTTCCCAGTGAATGCCAGTTATTATTTGGGTTCTCAGGTCTGGGGCGTGTCAGACACCTGTGGCTTTCCTCCCATGTAGCTTAGCGCCGATGTTTTCTGTGCGTTCTATGGTTTCAAGTCTTTAATCCCTCTCGAGTTAATTCCTGTGTGTGGTGTAAGGTAGTGGTGTAGTTTCATTCTACTTTCTGTGTCTGTAGATTTGTCTTTTCTGAACATTTCCTATGAATTGAATTATACGATGGAGGGTCTTTTATGATTGGCTTCTCACTCAGCATGTTTTCAAGGTGGTTCATCTATGTCATAGCATGTACCAGTACTTCATTTCTTTTTATAGCAAATACGATGCCATTGTAATCATGTACCACATGTTATTTGTCCGTTCACCAGTTGGTGGGCATTTGGGTTGGTGCTCTGCTGTGGCTGTAGGAAATGCTGCTGTGAGCGTGTGGGTGTAAGCCTTCGTGCAGGTGTATGCGTTCGTTTTTTTCAGGTGTATAGGCGTGACGTCGCTGGTGGTTTACTCTTTTTTAAGGAGAGTTTTTTCTTTTTTGCCACCTGAGTAGGGCTTGGGGTGGGAGTGAAGGTCATGACCTACACCCAGCCCCTGGTGGACAGGGTCTCCTGGTTTGCATGGCAGAGGGCGCTGTGGAAACCATGCGGGGAGACGCTGCTCTGGCTTATGATTCTGGATCCCTGGGAATACTGAGGTTTCCTTACACTGCTCTGCATACTCCATGTCCTCCTTAGAAGAGCGGAGGTGTGGGTTTGAGATTCTCTTAGCTCTTAAAGAACATTCAAGCAATTGGCAGTTGTTACTGTTCTCGTATGCCATTTAATGCATTAGAGCGTGCATGCCCAGTCCAGGTTAGGTCATGCGGTGAGTAACCATCCGGGAGGGAATGGTGACCACAGGGGAAATACTGTTGTCATTTTTGCTTGTAATGTTTTTAGTTTGTAGAGTGCGACATAATGAACAGCTGTTTGTCTTAATTAGTAACATTTTACTGTGATTGTCCCTCTAGGCTCCGGGATTTGGATTTGGAATTGCGATCTCTGGTGGGAGAGATAACCCCCACTTTCAGAGCGGGGAGACCTCGATCGTCATTTCGGACGTGCTGAAGGGAGGGCCTGCCGAGGGGCAGCTGCAGTAAGTGTGTCCCCTGGGCGCTGGGCACGCGTGGTGCTGGCCTCGGGCCCTGGGAACTGTTCACTGACCACCGGGAAGTTCTCTAAGTGAATATATGTTTTTCCTTATCTTGATCCTAAGTGGAAAGTAATTATATGAACCTTAAATACAGCGGTTCTCAACCTTCTGGCCCCTTAAATACAGTTCCTCATGTTGTGACCCAACCATAACATTATTTTCATTGCTACTTCATCACTGTCATGTTGCTACTATGATGAATCGTCATGCAAATATCTGATATGCAGGATGGTCTTAGGCGACCCCTGTGAAAGGGTCGTTCGACCCCCTAAGGGGTCGCAACCCACAGGTTGAGAACCGCTGCTTAAATAGAAGGTCACTGTAAAAATAGTGGAAAAAAACACGTTTACTCAGTTTTAGGTAGAATCTAGCCTTTAGGAACCTCTCACCCTGAGTCTTGCCATTTTGTTCAGTAAGATTATCAAGAGGAAGAGGCCAAAGATACACTAGCAAAAAAGTAAGAGTATAATGAGAAGGATTAAAAGAAAATTGGAAAGAGGAGTATTTATTTTTTAAAGGGAGAATACCTTTTCCCGGCTCTATGACATAGTGTCATTTATGCCCTGTGCTTGTCCCACCGGATCACTCTGTGTGTGGCACCTGCTCAGTCCTTTGGGAAATGTGTGTTCATGGCTTTGTTTTGTTTTTGTTTTTTAATATGTTTGTATTGGTTTCAGAGAGGAAGGGGGGGGAGAGAAACATCCATGATGAGAGAGAATCACGGATCGGCTGCCTCCTGCACACCCCACACTGGGGATTGAGCTCGCAACCCGGGCATGTGCCCTGGCCGGGAATGGAACTGTGACCTCCTGGTTCAGAGGTCAATGCTCAACCACTGAGCCACACCGGCTGGGCCACGTGGTAATTGTTTAAAAAAAATGAGTGACCTGTGGGTACTTGCTAATAAGCGTGTTTGTGAGAGATCTGAAAGTAAATAGTTTGGCATTTTATCACTGATCTGAAGACAAATAGATTACCTCGTCCATAATTACAGCATTTCTTAGAAGTACTCATCTTGAAAATACCGTCACAAACTTATATGTATGTTTTTCTCTAACATGCTCTTTTGGTGACTTTTTTCTTAGGGAAAATGACCGTGTTGCGATGGTTAATGGAGTTTCGATGGATAATGTTGAACATGCTTTTGCTGTTCAGCAACTAAGGAAAAGTGGGAAGAATGCAAAAATTGTGAGTCTCTCTTACCTTTAATTGAGTAAAGATACCAGCTTTACTGTCGATAGCATTTCTGGTGTTTGACTGTGTCCTTCCTCTATAAGAAAATGAAATCTGGGAAATGCCGGGGAGTAGGGGAGGTGAAGTGGCAGGGATCTCTGTCAGTGTTAGCAGTTCCGCAGGAAGGGAGCAGCGGACGGAAGGATTGCCGAGCAAGCAAAATCTTTCTGTCCAGTGAAGTGAACTTGTAGGGGCCTAATGAGCAGAGTGTGGACCTGCAGCCTGCTGAGGGGAGATAATTCAGGACTGGAGTTGTCACGGCAGATGATGGAGGGTCCAGAGGAAGTCATTTGAATAGCGCACATGCGCTCTCATGCAGACGTGGGAGAACTGATGGGCTGAGAGAATAGGAGAGGATGGAGGAGAACCACAAATAAGATAGATATGGAGAAGGAGTCAGAAGTAAAAGACAGGGCATGGTACCCAAGATGTTACCGCCCTCTGATGAGACCAGGTGAGAACCAGGTGAGAAGGCCAAGGGCAGCCCAGGGCCTCAGAGGCCACGTGACCAGGAAGTAGTGCCTGTAGACCTTGACCTTCAGGGAGTGGAGGAAATAGTGGACCCGGAGAGTTGGACCAGTTACCGGAGTCATTGAGGGAAGAGAACTGGAGAAGTAACGGACACAGAGACCAGGAGTGACCTCACACTGCAGGCAGAGTGCTGGCGAAGGGAGCCGCGTCTGAGCTCTGACACTAGGCTGAAGGTTAGTGTGGAGGTGGAATACGTTTATCTCCTGGAGGTCCAGTAGGCCGTCGTGGGCCTTGATACTGACGGGTTCTGAAGTTCTTAAGGAGTCAAGTTGGGCTTGCAAGTTTGCTATGGTTTGGTCGCAACTACAGTACTATTTTTAAAAATACATTTTTATTGATTTCGGAGAGGAAGGGAGAGGGGGATAGAAATATCAGTGATGAGAGAGAATCATTGATCGACTGCCTTCTGCATGCCCCCTACTGCGGATCAAGCCCGAAAGCCAATCGAACCGTGACCTCCTGGTTCAGAGGTTGATGCTCAACCACTGAGCCACTCCGGCTGGGCCTGTAGTACATTTTTGTTATTGGAGTAGAGTGCACCATTTATTTATTCAAACCACCAGTAATTATTAGTTTTGCTTTAAGCGTGTGATTATCGCACCTAGCAGGTCTTTCTGAACTAAAGCAAGGACTTCCTTAGGCACACTCTTCCAAATTTGGTTCTTAAGCAGATCTCTTTATCAGGAGAGCAGAAACCCAACCATTATGGAAACGTATTCCTTGGTAATTTATTACAATTGTTCCTTATATCTCTCTGATTCAGAGTTGACTTAATTAACGTGGCACCAGAAAAGTGTAATGTTCCGCTCTCAGGAACGGAAGCCTCCTGTGCGGTGAAAAGCAGCCACTGACCTGACAGTCCTTTTCTCTGTAGACCATTCGCAGGAAGAAGAAAGTTCAGATTCCTGTGAGTCGCCCCGACCCGGAGCCCGTGTCCGAGAACGAGGAGGACAGTTACGACGAGGATGTGCACGATCACAGAGGTGGCCGCGGGGGCACGGTCAGCAGGCGGAGTGAGAAGAGCTGGGCGAGGGACAGGAGCGCGAGCCGGGAGAGGAGCCTGTCCCCAAGATCTGACAGGCGATCGGTGGCCTCCAGCCAGCCTGCCAGGCCCACCAAAGTCACGTTGGTCAAGTCCCGGAAAAATGAAGGTACCCACCAGTTTGCTTATTGTTTCCACAGAAAAATTTCACACGAATTTTAATGAGAAGTGAACATGCGTGTCTTCCTGTCTTTGCTCTTGTTGCCTTGTTCTCTCCGTTGTGTGTCCTGCTGCTGCTGTACTCAACTTCAGACAGTACCTGTTTTCTCTCTTTTTTTTTCCTTTTTAAATAGATTTTTATTGATTTTAGAGAGGAAGGGAGAGGGAGAGAGAGAAACATCAATGACGAGAGAATCATTGATCAGCTGCCTCCTGCACACCCTTGGAGTAAATGAGTAAATTAGTGTAAGGAATATTTTGGGAGTCATCTCTGTCCTGGTCATTTGTTACTTTTGAATCTTGAATATGGACAATTTTTCCCATATTTCTCTGTGACATGACCGTTTCTAAACCACATAGTGATGGCCTCGATCCCCTAGAACAGCGGCCGCCAACAGGTCGTCCGTGAGGTCCGAAAGGCTGGCGAGCGCTGCCTAGAAAGTCATTTTCCTTTTCCCCCGAGTCTGTTCCTGCTTGTGGGCACTCCGTGTATTTGCCGTAAGTTAAACTGTAACTGATGGAACTTTTGGAAGTTCGAGTAGCAGTTCTGTTAACTTATCTCCTATTAAAACGTTTTCTATTTCCCATCTTGGTTCTCCTCCTCCTTTTTTAAATGTAGTGAGACTAAGAGTCCTTTTCTCCCTTCTAGTAGCACTAGCAGCAACCCTTTTCCTGTTGGCGCTATGTTGTAGTTGTTGTTCTAGTTAAAAAAGAAATGTACAGCTTTGCAGGCCTCTGGACTCTGCTGGTAGTTTCCTCAACTCTGACCAACTCCTTGCCCATGGATGCGGTGACTGTTGCCTCATTCCTGGCTCCCTGGTTGGTTGTGGAAAGGACGGGCGTGGCGGGTCTGTCTCCAGCCCATACCCACCTGGCCAGCTGTCAGCCTTTGTCTGACTAATACCCAGGAGTGTGTGCTAATGAATGCCCTGGGGTATGGCTCTCCAGGGCCACAGGCACTAGGATCAGATAGGAAGACTTTTGCTCTAGAAACTTGGGAAAACAAAAGCAGAACATGCGTGGTAAGGCAGGCCATCCCTGGAATTGTCCCTTCCCAGAGTTCTCCGCCTCACGCACGGTGCTTCTTGGAATTGTGTTCTCTCGAGCTTGGGAAGCCAGTGTGCCGTGCCCATGGCCAGAGAGAACGGGTCTTCTCCGCAGGGCGTGGTCTCCTTCAGGAACATGGGGCAGGTGTGCGTGCCGGTCTTGTGTTGGCACCACGCTCTTGCCCTCTGCTTACACACGGAGTGCAGGCTCCCCAAGGACGAAAGGAAATGCTGTCTTACAGAGGGGCCAAGAATAAGCTCCTGGTACTGGTTCTGTTTTAAAATTTTAAAAAGTACATATGTTTTTATTGATTTCAGAGGGGAAGGGAGAGGGAGAGAGAGAGAAACATCAAGGATGAGAGAGAATCATTGATTGGCCACCTCCTGCACGCCCCCTACTGGGACAACCAGGGCGTGTGCCCTGACTGGGAATCAAACTGTTACCTCCTGGTTCTTGGTCGACGCTCAACCACTGTGCCACACCAGCCGGGCTTTTTTAAAACTCTTTATGCAGTGATTGGTAGTCTTACACTTTTAAACGTTGTTTAAGTGTTTAGGATTTTACACTAAGACATTTAAATATGTTATTGCAGAATATGGTCTCCGACTGGCCAGCCATATATTTGTGAAGGAAATTTCACAAGATAGCTTGGCAGCGAGAGATGGCAATATTCAAGAAGGCGATGTTGTCCTGAAGGTACAGTCTTACCCTTACGTTTTAGTGAACGGAAACAGAAAGCCAGTTCTGGTGGGACCACATGGCTTCTGCCCATGTTGGAAGCAGTTTTCCCAAAAGAATTGGAATTCGGGGTTTGGGGGATGGGCTGCTTCGCCACGTCCTTTTCACACGTTCACACCGATGCCCTTCTTCAGGCAGAGGTCACCCTGAGAGATCTCACCGCTGTGCGTGTGTATCTCTCACCGACAGAGCCACGGTGTAGGAAGCTAGGTTCCTTTTTATACCACCAGTGGTGGTGACAGCTGCTCTGGATGTTATTGAGATGTTTGTTCTGTTTATTTGCTGTGTAAGTAATAGGATGTGACAGGCTCTGGGGAGGGGCCAGGGGATGCTAGTTTGGGTGTTCTGTCCGAGTAACAGTGTAAAGATTTATTATTCCGGGAAGGAGGGGGCTTGATCATTCAGCAAAGGGTGAAGCATGTCTGGGTTGTCCAGCGAGCCGGGGAGCAGCGTAGCCACTCCTGCTCACAGTGGACGTGCGTTACTGTTCGTATCTGTGTCATTCGCTTCCCACCCATGGCTGCTTTTCTGTTGCAGATAAATGGCACCGTGACGGAAAACATGTCCCTGACCGATGCCAAGACACTGATAGAGAGGTCGAAGGGCAAGCTGAAGATGGTGGTGCAGAGAGACGAGCGGGCCACGCTGCTGAACGTGCCCGACCTCTCGGACAGCATCCACTCTGCCAACGCCTCGGAGAGGGACGGTGAGGGCAGTCCTTGTCCCTTTACGTGACCCGTCCGTCCCTTAACGTGCTAGGGAGACTCGGCATGTTTGACCGAGATAGTTTCCTACAAGCCAGCCGCCTTCAGAATCTAAGAATGACAAATGTATATGCATGGTTCATTTTATTTTTCCCAGTTTTACAGAGAAGTAATTAACATGCATCAGTGTACAAGCTTAAGGTCTAAGCGTGATGATTTGATTTGCCTGTATGCTGAAATGATGGCCACGGTGATGGTGGGGTTGGCTGCTCTTGTTTTTAAGAGTCCACGTGTAAGTGAGGCCATGCAGTATTTGTCCTTGTCTGACTTACCACTTAGCATGATGCCTTCCAGGCCCATCCATGCTGTCACTGTATATATGTTTTCCTGTGGACAGCATGCCACTGCTGATCAGTGGCTGCTGAAGTGACTGCTTAAATCAACCATTTTACATGAAATTAGATTTAGTGCTTATCTCCATTTTCATTGGAGTACCTTACATTTCAGTGAACTCATTTCCTGGGAAACTAAATGGCCCCTTTTATTTAACAGACATTTCAGAAATTCATTCGCTGGCATCAGATCATTCTGGTCGGTCACATGACAGGGCTCCCCGCCACAGCCGGTCGCGATCTCCTGACCAGCGGTCGGAGCCTTCTGACCATTCCAGACATTCGCCACAGCAGCCCAGCAACGGCAGGTAATCTCACTCTTTTTAAAATATATATATGTTTTTATTGATTTCAGAGAGGAAGGAGGGGAGAGAGAGAGAGAGAGAGAAACTTCAATGATGAGAGAGAATCATGGATCGGCTGCCTCCTGCTTGCCCCCTACTGGGGCTTGAGCCTGCAACCCGGGTCTGTGCCCTGACCTGGAATTGAACTGTGACCTGGTTCATAACTCAACACTCAACACTGAGCCATACCGGCTGGGCAGTAATCACACTCTTGTCCAAAATAGAACAGTTGTGTTCTAGGTCCATGTTTCTAGCATTACTTACAACTAAATCTAGAAGATAGGTTTTCTTTTGACTATTCAAGATTATATCTGTTTTTCTTAATCAATTTAAGTATTTCTTATCTAGAAAAACAGAGGTCAAACTTCTCCTTAAAGGGCCAAATAGTAAAATATTTTAGGCATGCGAACCATATCCCTTGTCACTACTCAGCTCTGTCTTTGTATTACAGAAGGAACCGTAGACAATATGTAAATGAATAGGCCTGGCTGGGTTCCAGTAAAACTTTATTGATAAAAACAGTTGGCTCACAGCTGCAATTTGCTGAGGCCTGCAAGCTTATATAAGTCACTGCTCAGGGAAGTTAACCATAGTAGGAGTCTTTTACTAGACTGATTAGCCTGTTGTATAGAACACGCGTTCCAAAGTGCAACCTGTGGACCAAAGCCAGCCTGCTGCCTAGTTTTGCAAATAAAGTTTTATTACAACCCATTCTGCAATGACATAATTAAGAGCTTGCAACAGAGGCTGCATGACCCACAGCAGAAAAAGTTAGCCAATCCCTGGTTTAGACTGTTAAAATAGTTTTGTTTTTAAGCTAAAAAACAATCTATGGGTAGAGAGAATTATTACACTGATTTTCTTCAGACCTTGTTTGTTGCTCAGTTTGTGTTTTATTCAGTCTTGTTTCAGAGCTCACACTGGGCCCAGACTTGTGCCTGTGTGAAAACGGTTTTAATGTGAGGTCTACAATACGTTAAACAGCACAGCTCTAGGTCTGCATGTATTATTGAATAATGCCTCCATCTCTTGGTAGATAACAGAAATGCACTAAAGAGAGCATTGATTTTTCAAATATTAAGAAAAATGTAATGGAATTATATGAGTCCCATCTGAAATGTTATTGAAATAATAATAATTGTATTGCATAATAATTGTACTACAATCATAGTAATTATAGTATTTTCATTGGCTGCCTCCTGCACACCCCCCTACTGGGGATGGAGCCCGCAACCTGGGCACGTGCCCTGACTGGGAATCGAACCATGACCTCCTGGTTTATAGGTCGGCGCTCAACCACTGAGCCACGCCGGCCGGGCAACTGCTAGCTTTTTGTAACCGTTTGAGAGCTGTTAGAGGAAGCCCCTTGTCATCGTTTTTTAAAGTTTTTCTCTTACAAGAGACGTTCCCAGCCTTCTTCACTCTCGTGACTTGTCATCTGATCCCTGTGTAGTCACCGGAGCAGAGAGGAGGAGAGAGCGTCCAAACCCGGGACCGTCTCGCCTCCCGTGAAGCACGTGGAGGATCGTGCCCCGAAGGCAGTGGAAGAGGGCCCCGTGGAGAGAAACGAGAAGGCAGCGGCCACTCTCCCAGGTGAGCCTCAGGCACCGAGGCCAGAGGACGTGCCCTCCGGCCACAGGTCTGCCGGGTTAGGGGAGACTTCAGAGTGCCGCTAGTGTTGTTATTACAGCTACTGCTTCCTGCGTTGAATTTTCTGTAACTTCCAGCGTTTTCTTTATGGCGGAGGGTTGGCATGGATCAGTAGGCGCGCATGGATGTTTTTCTAGATCGGAGTTACGGTTAACAGCTACAGTGAGGGCGGTGGTTCTGCAGCTGCTCCCTGAAGAGAAATTAGCTTGGCTGAAGAAAAACGTTTTAGGTTATCTGCTTAATGAAAGGGTTTTCATAAACACTTGTTAAGTGTGCCCTGTAGAGCTGTGTGTGAGATCAGACGTAAGAATCCGAAGGTTTCGAGATCTGCTTGCTTGAAAGGCCTGGAGGTTTCGGTTCTGATGCCTCTTAGGTCCTTTTCTCAAGTCTTTGGGCTCTGCTTGCTTGTGGGGGCTTGTGGGTAATGGGAAGATAAATCTCCCGCAGGGAGGACAGACGGCTGCTTGGGCGGCCATAGCAGAGGTGTTGGCTCTCCTATATTCTCAGTCTCCTGGGATTCTTCCTATGGGTTTCTCGGGCCTCCCAGCTGGTCCTGTGCAGGGCACGGGCGATGGTGCCACACCATGCCTGTTACCAAGACGTTAGGGTTTATGACTAACCACAGTCTTCACTCTTCACATGTAATACACGCACCTTACCAGGTTCTCCGAACTCACAGGTTTTGCAGACCTTCTTGGATTATTTCACTGTTTTCTTACATTATTATTTTATTTTTTAATAAGTGATTTCTGCACCATTTAAATGTTCTCTCTTTTAGAACCGAAGCCTGTGTATGCTCAAGTTGGACAACCAGATGTGGATTTACCTGTCAGCCCGTCCGATGGTGTCCTGCCCAATTCCACGCATGAAGACGGGATCCTTCGGTAACGCGCCTTTAACTTGGGCTGTCCTCTCTAGCCATTACTAAGCGTCATTGAACGTGAGAGTTCCGTTTCCAACCATATGACATATATTTAAAAACACTGCATCCCATTAATGCTGTGATTGGGTTTTACAAATTATATGACAGAATCAGAGATTAGAGAATAGCAAAGGTACTTTCCGCATGTTTACTTTTTTCTCGTCATTGCCTCCTACCTAGTTTTTAGGTCATGAATTAAAAAATTGTTTTCTATTTAGACACCAGATTTTTGACAAACTTTCTAATGCCCTAGCGTTTTTTTGGGTTTTTTTATCAGTGTTTCTCCATTTCAGCATTATTGACCTTCAGGCCAAACCTCTGTTTCTTAGTGGCGTGTTTAGTAGCATCCTTGGCCACTAGCTGACAGTACACACCCCTCCCCCTCTCCCCCGGGGTGTGCCAACCAGAAATGGCTCCAGACGCTTCCTAGGAGCAAACACAGCCCTGGTTGAGAGCCTGCTCTGGATTAGTTAGCATCTCTAAGTTGTTATATTCTACACCTTTGATCACTTCATATTCTTCAGTTGATGGGCTTGGGACGTACATGCTGTAACCAGGTTCCACGCCACCTTGGTTGTGGAATAGTCCTGCTGCCTCTGTGGTGACGTGACGTGGCGCTGTGAGCCTGACCCTCGCTGTCCTCCAGCAGTGCTGTGGGCGACACTTCAGACACGATGGTCCTTTATTTCATTCTGAACATGGTTTTCATGGTAGCAGTTTGCTGTAACTCCTCAAGCCTCTCTTCACCGTTTCAAATGAGATATTTGTTTCCACAGGCCCAGCATGAAATTGGTGAAATTCAGAAAAGGAGATAGCGTGGGTTTGCGGCTGGCTGGTGGCAATGATGTCGGGATATTTGTCGCTGGTGTTCTAGAAGATAGTCCTGCAGCCAAAGAAGGCTTGGAAGAGGGCGATCAAATTCTCAGGGTACGTCAGCGCACTCACGCATGTGGGGTTGAAGCACGTAGAGCTCTAGGAAGAGGCGTCCAACATGGCAGACCCACCATACGACACAGAGAATAACCTACGCCAGTCTCTTGAGCCAAGTAAACATTCAGACCAAGAATCCATGAGGTCCCGGCTATGCCGGGCCGGTCACTTCCGGGGCCTGCGTTTGCTCTGATTGAGGGCTGGGCTGTGTGTTGCTACACAGTGGGTGCTCTGGTCTCGTTTTAATCCTTGGTTCATAGAACCTGCAAGACAAAGGAATCCGGGATCCATGAAATAGGCCCCTTTTTAGTTCAGCTACACGTTCGGCAGCAACGCTCTGCCGTGAGCCACACTCACAGTGGCCAGCATCGGGCGCTGCCCTCCATGGGCGTGGGCGTGGCCGCAGTCCCCCAGCCCCTGGACCTTCAGTGGGGAGGTGGGGTTTCCTCTAGGCAGACAGGGAGCTGCCCTGGCTCTGACCTCACCCATAGGAGCCAGGGCAGCCCTGTTGGTGCAGCCTGCTTTTCCCTAGCGGCGTGGCCAGTTACATGGGAACATCTTTACCTGTCTCTCCTCTTTTTGAAATGTCCACACTCCCGCTGCATGCGCCATTGTAACCAGCAGATCACATGTCCCGGGTGTGAGATTCTGCGTGGGCTCTACTTCCCACCCTCTAGCTGTCAGTGCCCCTCAGTCCGGCATCTCCCTGCCTGTAGGCTCCCTCCTCCCTTGTCCTGACTTTGTCTCTGACCCACAGTCCCATGGGCCATGTTCTTCTCTTCCCCCTCCTGCTCTCCAACCCTCCTCTGTTGCATTTCTCTCCTTCGGCTGTTGAACTTAAGTCCCTTCCTGCTTCCCTTTCGGTCCGTGCTGTCATGGAGTTGAGTAGCCTGGCTTCCTCCGTAACCGCCGCGCCTCTGACGTTCCTAGCCATCCGAGGCCTCGTGTCTTCAGCCTGCGCGTCCCTGACTTCCTCACTGTGCGCTGAGCTCTTGCTGTCCATCTGGAACACCTTCCTGGGGCTCCACACACGGCCGTTCTGTCCCCCTCTGATATTGGGTGCTCTTTTCCTGCCTTCCTGAATGACTCTTCTAAACTTAGGGAATACATCCACTTAACACTATTTCTTAGTGATGTATTTCTGTTTCGGATTGTCCAAGTTGTTCACACCACTGTTTTTTTGTCACCCAGTGCACAGTCACCTGGACTGACACCTGGACGAGGCCCTGCTGGTCCTTAGGACCAGCTGATACAGGTCACTGTTGCCTGGCAGCCGCTGAGTCCTCAGCCGTCCTGCAGACGTTCCCAGCGATGCCGCAGCACATCCGCTGTTTCTTTCCCATCTCGTTTCCTTCTGATTCCTTTAGCAGAGTCTAGTAAAGCAGGGCTCTTTGCACATTTACAGAACTTACAACTTAAAGTTTTAAAGGCAGAGATTTTCCAGTAATAATAGATATTTGGAATTAGAAGTTGTCTTTGGTCTACATTGGTTAGATTTTGCACTGAATGGTCTTTAAAGTCAGGATGCATGGTGACTGCTCTTTAAATGAACTTACACCTTCACTTGCTTTACTTGGTTTTTGCTTGCTTTAAATTATAGTATATTCTTTCTCCAGAGTACATGTTTCCATCTTACAGATGGGATCTTTTTAAGTTGGGTAAACAGAATATTTGCTTCCTGTGTAGATAAGCATTTTGTGACCCTAAGTACGGCCTGAGTGACGTGTGAACGGCATTTTGACAGGTCAACAACGTCGACTTCACCAACATCATCCGCGAGGAAGCCGTGCTCTTCCTGCTGGACCTGCCGCGGGGGGAGGAGGTGACGATCCTGGCGCAGCAGAAGAAGGACGGTGAGTGGCGGGACGGGGCGCAGGCTGTGGGAGCTGGGGACTGAGATAGGAGTGTATTTCCATTTCAATAAGGCGCTCAGAGTCGGGTAAATGAACGTGTTCATCTCATGCACCGTATAGGACCAACCCGCCTTAGCGTGTTCTAGCTTAAGTAGGATGCCGACCAACCCAGGGTAAGGCTCGGGACAACCCATTTGTGTATTAGTCAGCAGAACCACGCAGAAGCACACAATTTTGGGGCGACGTTGTCTAGGCAGTGCTCTGGTGTCTGTTCGTGTTCACGCCCAGAATGCCTGGTGTTCTCCGGTTAAACAGGTGCCCTGTCCGTGTAGAACGGGGCTCCCAGCCTCGGCCCACGACATGTGGGCTGAGGCCTTCTTTGTGGTGGGCTGTTCTGTGCGTCGTAGGACATTAGGGAGCATCCCTGGCCTCCACCCGCCAGTGCCAGTAGCACCCACACCCCCCTCCCAGCACCTCACCTGCAAAGTGGAGGTGCTGGGCGTTCCCACCTCGTGAGGTAATGGTGGTGTACATGTGGCCAAGTGCCCAGCACGGTCAGGGTCAGTTTGTTGACACTGTGACGTTTGGTAATATTATCAGTGGCCTCTTCGCGCTGTGAATTCTCACCAGCTTCATTTCTTACCCCACTAGCTGTTGATAATGTTTTTGTCTTGATTCTTTTTAGTTTATCGCCGCATCGTAGAATCAGACGTAGGAGATTCTTTCTATATCAGAACCCACTTTGAATACGAGAAGGAATCTCCGTATGGACTTAGTTTCAACAAAGGCGAGGTGTTCCGGGTCGTGGACACCCTGTACAATGGGAAACTGGGCTCCTGGCTCGCTATCCGCATTGGCAAGAACCACAAGGAGGTGGAACGAGGCATCATCCC
This sequence comes from Myotis pilosus, assembly GCA_036010255.1. Lineage (NCBI taxonomy): Eukaryota > Metazoa > Chordata > Mammalia > Chiroptera > Vespertilionidae > Myotis > Myotis pilosus. Next base: position 1,228,097 of record JASKON010000031.1, on the reverse strand, counting down.
CAACAAGAACAGGTAGGACTGTTCGGCTGCTTCTCAGAACCCAGTAAGTAACGATGACAGAGTTCAGTCCCCCGGGGAATGCTGGGAATGTGAAGATTCATCTTCATTGTCGTCATTGTGTCTGTAATTGACCCAGTTGTACAAACCCCTTGTTTTTAGTTCATCCAGTAAGCTCTAAGCTACATGTGAGATTCTATCCAGGATTTGACATTTTACTCCTTGGGGGTCTTTGTCCATTTTGTGGTTTTAAAACACCTTTATTTTATTGGTGTCTCCTCTGGCGCAGGGCTGAGCAGTTAGCCAGTGTGCAGTACACGCTTCCTAAGACAGCGGGAGGGGACCGCGCTGACTTCTGGAGGTTCCGGGGCCTTCGCAGCTCCAAGAGGAATCTCCGCAAGAGCAGGGAGGACTTGTCGGCCCAGCCGGTGCAGACCAAGTTCCCAGCCTACGAGAGAGTGGTCCTCCGGGAAGGTACGTCCTCCTCCGCACGCTGGCCTGTACCCTGTAGTGTCTGCGTGCTCACGGCAGACAAGGTATAAACTGTGCTGCTCTTCCCTGGATTTCTCCCCAGCCGGGTTCCTGAGGCCGGTCACCATCTTCGGACCAATAGCGGACGTGGCCCGAGAGAAGCTGGCGCGAGAGGAGCCGGACATTTACCAGATTGCAAGTAGGTCGCCTCCGCACGGGCTGGGGGGAGGCCGAGGTGTTCATTCACTCAGGGCCCCTCTCAGGGCTAGGCTGGTCCCTTCACCCAAGGGGAGTGAAATTTGCTTTTATTTTTTCACAATATATTTTTATTGATTTCAGAGAGGAAGGGAGAGGGAGAGGGAGACAGAAACATCAGTGATGAGAGAGAATCACTGATCAGCTGTCCCCTGCTCGCCCCACTGGGGACCAAGCCTGCAACCTGGGCAGGTGCCCTGACCGGGAATTGAACCCTGACCTCCTGGTTCATAGGTTGACGCTCAACCACTGAGCCACACCAGCAGGGCTAAATTGAGAGAATTGCCATATTTGACAATTTCTCTTGGGCAAGTGACAATCCTCATTTTCGTTCAAGTTCCATTTCCTGATTCTGTTTGAAATGTTGGTGTGTGGAGTATGAGCTTTGACGCTCTGAACATGCTGGATCCTAGTATTGCAGAATACTGAGGTTGGGGCCCCATTCACCTCGCCCCCGAGGCCAGGCCTCACTGGCCTCTCCTCATCCCAGCCTCGTGGGGAAGCACTGGTCTAACCCAGCGGCTCCCGTTCAGGGCAGATCCTCCCCATTGGCTGTCCGGAGCCATTTCGTTGTCATGATGGGAGCGAGGGAGGCGGGGGCTGCTCCTGGCATGGGGTGGATGGAGGCCGTGGCACAGCGCACCCAGCTACGGGTTCCCGCGCCCAGCGTGTCACAGTGCCGGTGGCTGAGGAGTTAGTTCTCATCTCACCGCGGCAATTTGATGATTTGTCTTGTCCCGACTCCGTGAACAGAAAGCGAACCTCGAGACGCGGGGACGGACCAGCGCAGCTCTGGCATCATCCGCCTGCACACGATCAAGCAGATCATAGACCAGGTGAGCTCAGCAGCAACTGCGTCGCTCTCAGCCACGAGGGTTGTGGCTCTGAGTGGGATGCGGTTTGGCTCGTTTGAGAATAGAAAGGTGTTCTCAACGGTTATTACCGGTGTACCGTGCGGAAAGGCGTGGGAATAGAGTTACATGCATCTAGAGATGGTTTAGATTGCCTCAAAACCATGTTCAAATACATTCATAGGCCGTTTACACTGCACTAGCACAGCTCTCGCTGCACTGCGATACTTGTGGTAGGGAGTCTGCTTTCACTCTGCAGACCATGTCAGGAGCATTCAGGTGTCATACATGTGATCACTCTAACCCCACGATTTTCAGCCAGTGTGCCGCAAGAATTCCTAAAACACGCAATTCCTGACTATTCAGTCAGGGTATTGACCTTTTCCCCTCAGATTGTCAAATAAAAAAATGACCAACACAACACTAACCATCCAGTGTGAATGAATCAAAATTATGCCTTTTTTTTGGTCACAACAGCAAAAAAAACATATTTTTTGGTGTGCCGCAGAATTTTAGTAATTAGTTCATGTGCTCTGAGAGATGAAAAAAGGTTGAAAATTGCTAATCTAACCGAACATAGCCAGTACCGCCAGCTTGCAAGTATTGGGGCCAGCTTAAAAGTGAGCTGCTTAAAGTTGTTTGTTTTCAGGTTGGGCTAGAAATTGTATTGAATTAATTTCTAATGACAGTTTCCGATACGTGCTCCTGAGACATCAGAGCCCATGAGACATCCATCGCGATTGGAGATAGTTCTAGGCCAGTGGTTGGCAAACTGCGGCTCGCGACCCACATGCGGCTCTTTGGCCCCTTGAGTGTGGCTCTTCCACAAAATACTGACTTCTGTGCATGGGCCACGAAGTTTCAATCGCACTGTACGTGCCCGCACGTGGTATTTTGTGGGAGAGCCACACTGAAGGGGCCCAAGAGCCGTGGTTTGCCAACCACGGGTCTAGGCTGTGCCTTTTTCTGTGATGATTCTCATTCACTGTCTTGTGTCCTCACTCATTTTTTTGTGTGTCTCCAGGACAAGCATGCTTTATTAGATGTCACACCAAATGCAGTCGATCGCCTGAATTACGCCCAGTGGTACCCCATCGTGGTCTTCCTTAACCCCGATTCTAAGCAAGGCGTGAAAACGATGAGGATGCGGTTATGTCCCGAATCTCGGAAAAGTGCCCGGAAGCTCTACGAGCGGTCTCACAAACTGCGTAAAAATAACCACCACCTTTTCACCAGTGAGTGTCCTGGGGCCCCTTCAGCTACGTGTCTGGGCAGCAGTATGTGGGCCAACACGCCGTGTCGTTCCACCGCTAAAACCTCTGGCACCGTGGCCGGGAGGGCTGCCTGGTGCGTACAGGCTCCAGGGCCCACACAGGTCAGAGGTCTGTGTCCTCATACCCCATCTCTCAGATGGCTCAGCGATGAGGCCTGAGGCCTGGCAGGTCCGGGGACTCTGACTGGGCAGTGGCCTGGCTGTGAACCAGTGTCATTCATTTCTTTTTCAGCCACAATTAACTTAAATTCCATGAATGACGGCTGGTACGGTGCACTGAAGGAAGCCATTCAGCAGCAGCAGAACCAGCTGGTTTGGGTCTCAGAGGGAAAGGTAAGACGTTCCCTCTTGTTTTACCTTTCAACCTGCTTAGTAAATTACATAACGACTCGGAGAGGCCTCTGAGTTACTTTGTTTCCTAATGGGTCTGGTTTTTATCATCTGTGTGGAGGGGTTATGGGAGTTGTTTTGGTGGCAAGATATTCCAAAATTCTCTCAACTATTGATGTACCGCCTCAATGGTGTTCCCTCAAAAGACTTCCTAAATGACAACTCATGGGGCGGGGCTGGGTGCTGCCTCTGCCCCTGTCTCGCTGAGGAATGACTTTGAACCTGGCTTCAGTTTCCTCCTGTGAAAAAGAGGGGAGCCGGGTGGGCAACAAGAGCGTCCCCTAAACACTGTCCTCAGCACAGGACACTCAGGACTCGCTGTGAGGACAGAGGTCCCTCTGAGGGCCAGGGGCGGGCACCTGCTACCCATAGCCCCGCAGGGAGGGCACGGTCTTCAGGGCCTGCTAGACTGACAGGCGCGCTGCCCAATTCGTGCCCAGGGGTTTGTCTTTCCTCACTCAGCACCTGTTCACATTCTTACAACACACCGGGGAGGTCGCTCAAAGTAAGACCTCCTTTTTGGCTTTAAGTTTTGATTTACCCACATCCAATGGCAGGCTTTAAGTTTCCCCGTTTCTGCTGTCACTCTTCCTGGTTGGGGGCCATCTTTCACGGGAGAGGCCTGTTGGTTCTGGTGGGAGAGCTAATGTTCGCTCAAAGTGGACAGTTCAGAGAACGTTTTGATTTCAACGTGTTTTACCTTCAGATCAGTGCCGCCTGAATCCGTTCTGGTTGCTAGGGGAGGCTGTGAATGTCTGTTTTTTTATTTGTTCTCCATTTTCTTTGTCGGCTTGGGCTGTGTTGTGCCTGCCCCTGCATGGCCCCTCCCCCCTGGCTGTGATGCAGATGCTCGGCCGTGCATGCTGCATGCTCCGGGCCGGGCCATCCCCACGCAGGACACGCAGCCCCGCAGTGCAGAGCCTGCCAGGACCCTCCCCCTCACCGCTCGGGGCAGGCTCTCTGAGCCGCCAGAGCACTCTGAGCCCCCTGAGCCCCGGGCAGCGGGAGAGAAACCACCACCTGGCAGCCACAGCGGCACTGACCTCTGCCCGCTGCTCTGGGACAGCACGCCCTGTTGGCGCCCTCTGTCGGCCAGGCTGCTGACCGCACTGTGATTCTCGGATGAGGTTGGCTTGGAAGTGCAGAGGGCACTGTCTACCTATCTGAGAGGTTTTTAAACCTCAAATCTCCCTTTTCTATCCTTTCTCTTGGTTTCCTTTCTTGGCTTGGATTTCTCAGTAAAGGCCTAACTCCCCCGACTTCTTGTGTGAGAAAGGCAGGCTATTTGTTACCAGGATGGGTCGGTGCATTCGGTAAATCAGAGATTGGTTACAATTGAGATGGAGCTTCCATTTTCCACCCAAGTGTGTTTGACCTGAGCGGATCCTCAGACTCTCAGCACTCATCCACACTGACTGTCCTGCGCTCGCTGCCGGGCTCTGACTGCTGTGGAGGGTTTGTCTGCCTGCTCCCCGAGAAGCTCGTCCTGAGACCGGGCCGGCGCAGGCCCTCTCCGTCCCAGCAGCCAGCCCTGCGTGGTGCTCACTTGTGCACTCCGTGCCTGGCAGCGAGGTGGACTGTGAGTCCAGGTGCCCATCCCCCAGGCCTTCCCGCTCCCCTGGCCGGTGCTGGGTGGCCGTCCCCAGCCCTGCAGGGTCAAGGTCATAGCAGAGGGCAGGGAGACAGCTCTTCTCCGCAGCACTGAGTGAGGAAGCCACTGAGGGGCGGGGACAGACCCTGCCGGGACATGACTCCCCCTGTCCTGAGCCTCCAGGAGGCCAACACCCCCGTCTTCCCACCAAGAAGGCAGTGCCGGGCCGGGCTCCTCCCAGCAGACACGGGCTGCGTGGAGAGCCAGCAGGTGGCTCCGGCCTCATGTTTGTCCGCGGCGTGGACAAAAGATTGTCTGATTTCTGGGTTCCACACCCTTCGGCGCTCATGCTAACTGGGCACCGTGTCCAGGCAAGAAAGACCTTTACGGACTGTTGTGTTTAATCCAGTCCGAGGGTGAGGCCTGTGTCCCGTGGCAGCCTGCCGGTGCCGCGCTCACCTCCTTCCCCTCAGGCACCTCTCATCCTCTCTCAGACGGCAGTGCAGATTGTTACGCCAACTCGACTCTGATTACTTGTTACAGAGAAGTAAGCTGTGTTCCTCCCTTGCCATCCGCTGGATGCTGTCTTTGAACAATAACAGAAAAACGTGTAAGAGGCAGCCAGGACTTGGATGCTTTTCCCTTGTTGTATAGAAACCTAAGCTCTGCCGGCTGGTGTGGCTCAGTGGTTGAGTATCAACCTAATGAACCAGGAGGTCAGGGTTCAATTTCTGGTCAGGGCACATGCCCAGGGTTGTGGGCTCCATCCCCAGTAGGAGGCTTGCAGGAGGCAGCCGATCCGTGATTCTCTCTCATCATTGATGTTTCTCTCCCTCTCCGTTCCTCTCTGAAATCAATAAAAATATTTTAAAAAATAATAAAAGCTTAAGCTCTTTCTCCACTACAGTTTATATTCATGACTGTCCTCACGTGCTGTCCTGTCGGTGTGTCCCTGCTGTGAGCGTAGTTTGGCAGCACCCTCCCACTTCACCTTGCTTCGGGCTGACACGCTAGTGACTGACTGGGCTTAGGAACCTGAGTGGTGCCAGGATCCCTTCCTTGTCTTCCGGGCTGGGCCCCAGAGGCCAGCTCTGTCCTGATTGGCCAGCAACATTCCATTCATCCAAGCCCTCAGGTCTCCAAGGTGCTGTGTGCCTGCATGTGCGCGTGTGCAGTCTTCTTGACCTGTCCGCAGCGGAAGTGTCGAGAACTAGTGCCGATACCGTTCCAGTCTCCCTTGTGAACTAAAGGCCCTCTCTCACAGAATACTGAATAAAACTTGTAATTTACTTTCATTTGACCCAGGCGGATGGTGCTACCAGTGATGACCTTGACTTGCATGACGATCGCCTGTCCTACCTGTCAGCCCCAGGTAGTGAATACTCAATGTATAGCACGGACAGTAGACACACTTCTGACTATGAAGACACAGACACAGAAGGCGGGGCCTACACTGATCAAGAACTAGATGAGACTCTTAATGATGAGGTGGGGACCCCCCCGGAGTCCGCCATTACCCGGTCCTCTGAGCCCGTAAGAGAGGATTCCTCTGGGATGCATCACGAAAACCAGACATTTCCTCCCTACTCACCACAAGCGCAGCCACAGCCCGTTCATAGACTAGACTCCCCGGGACTTAAAACAGCCTCTCAACAGGTAAGCAGCAAGCGCGCCAGGGGCGCAGGTAGGGTGCGCTGCTGGACTGGAGGGTGTGGCTGAGTTAAGGGTACATGCAGCTCGCCGCGAGGCTCGGGCTGAGCGTCAACCTGTGAACCTGGAGGTCACGGTGCGATTCCCGGCCGGGGCACATGCCGGCGTTGCGGGCTTAATCCCCAGTAGCTGGTGTGCAGGAGGCAGCCGATCCATGATTCTCTCTCATCATTGATGTTTATCTCTCTCTTCCTCTCCCTTCCTCTCTGAGATCAATAGAAATATATATTTTTTAAAAAAGAATATATTCTGCCCCTTTTCCAGACTAAGAAGTAATTTTTAATTTCGAGTTGAGAACACCAAGGACTTAATCCTACACTGTGTGTGTGTTCATCTTACACAGCAGTATCCTGAGTTTCCTTTTAACGTCATAGCTTTGTTATTCTGCACATTAGAAATGTATGTCTTCCAGCCACGATAAATGGAGGTAGGAGGTTAGCAATGACCAGAAACACTATTAAAATGTTTTAAACACTTCACAGAAAGCAGACGCCTCATCTCCAGGCCCTTACCTTTCGCCCGAAACAAACCCAGCACCACCCACCTCTGCTGTCAATCACAGTGTCAAGTTCACTCATGTCAGACTGGAGGTGCCCGCCCCTCCCGCCTCTCACTCCCCACCAGCTGACTCTTTGCCAACACCCAGGGCCGAGGCCGCCCACTCCCTGCTCAGGGACCACGGAGCTGCACTGCCGTCGCATGTAGACCCACCACAGGTACCTGGGCCACGGTGCCCACGCCGCACTGCCCTCCCGTGTCCCTTTGCTTCGTCCTGGGCCACAGCGCTTCCGGCCAGCAGCTGCATTCCCGCCTGTGGTGTGCATGGCTTCCGGTGGCACACGGGTCGTTGCGGAACAGGCCTTGTCATTGCGATTTTTTGCTTTATATTTTTTTATTCTTATTTTGGGGTTTCCCATGTCTTGCACAATTCCTTACTATATAATGGAGACCCTGCCTGGACGTTTTTCTGTTTTATAAATCACGCTACGTGCAGATTTTCTTTGTGATTTTCATTTTCAGTGTCCAATCAAGGGGAATGAATGGTTCGGGGTGCTGATTAACTTTCTACTAAATGGAATAATTAGCACAGTGATTGTTTATTAGCTTAGGTGGGCACAAAAAGCCCCCCTGCACTGTACATGTTGAGCTCTTGCTGAAACTGGCTTCTCCACTAATCTCTCCACCCTGGTCATAACCGGTGGGGCACGCCGGTTATGGAACTACAGGAAACGGTAGTTTTCTCTGTTACAATCCACGGAAGGAGAGACAAGCCTGTGCGCTTACCCCTGGCTCTTGTGCGCAGGTATACCGAAAGGACCCCCACCCCGAGGACATCATCCGGCAGAATCATGTGGTGAAGCAGCCAGCCGGGGCACATCCCGCGCTGAGGCCCGACAGGGACCCCAAGCCGAGCTACGAGCCCCATGCCCCGTACGTGGAGAAGCCGGCCAGCAGGGACCTGGAGCAGCCCACGTACAGATACGACTCCTCTGGCTACGCAGACCCGTTCTCACGGCACGTGGACCACCGCCTGCGCTATGAGGAGCGCATCCCTGCCTACGAGGAGCACTGGTCCTACTACGAGGACAAGCAGCCCTACCAGCCCCGGCCCTCTGACAGTCAGCACCCCCGGGACCTGGACTCCAGGCAGCACCCCGAAGAGCCCTCGGAGCGGGGCTACTTCCCGCGGTTTGAGGAGCCAGCCCCTCTGCCCTATGACAGCAGACCCCGCTACGACCAGCCACCCAGGACCTCCACCCTGCGGCACGAGGAGCCCCCGGCTCCCGGGTATGAGGTGCACGGCAGGTACAGGCCCGAGGCGCCGCCCCCCGCGGGCCCCCAGGCCCCTGAGTCCAAGCAGTGTTATGAGCAGTACCCACGGAGCTACGAGCAAGTCCCCGCACAAGGCTTTACCTCGAAGGCAGGCCGCTACGAGCCGCTCCACGGTGCTGCGCTGGTCCCTCCTCTGGTACCTGCCTCTCAGCACAAGCCGGACGTGCCGCCGCCCAGCACCAAGCCCCTGCCCGCACCCCCCGCCCCCGTGGAGGAGGAGGACCCCGCCATGAAGCCGCAGTCCGTGCTCACCCGGGTGAAGATGTTTGAGAACAAGCGGTCTGCGTCCTTGGAGAACAGGAAGGACGAGAACCATGCGGGCTTTAAGGTAAAGACGGGACTGTCTTCCCTCCGGCCCTGGGCGCACAGCAGGTGGCGAAGAGCAGTTCCCCTGCCCTCCCTGCCCCCGCGTGCAGCCTGCGTTGTCGTGATCTGTTCCGGGCCTGACTGTCTTATTTTTGCAGCCTCCGGAGGCAGCGTCCAAGCCGCCAGGGGCTCCCATCGCGGGTCCTAAAGCCACTCTTCAGAGTCAGTTCAGTGACCACGACAAGACCCTGTACAGGTGGGTACACGCCCTGGGGTCGGGGGGAGCTGGCCCGGCATCGGGCCCTCCTGGGCAGTGAGTCAGCCCTAGTGTGAGGGAGAGAGGAGGAGGGAGACGGCCTTTCTAACTAACACGGTGGCCCTGGACAGAAAAGTAAAGTCTTTGTTATACCGCTGTCACAGGCCTTCTTATAGCTTCAGGAAACATGTTGAAAACACACTTTCCCAGCAAAGGGCTAAAATAAAAAGCTTCAAGCCTAACACTTGTGGTGTGGCTACAAGTGGCTGCCATTGTGCTGCACGTCCGCGCAGTGAGGGGGGCCCGGGGCTGCGCGGGGAGGCTCGGGTCCTGGCGGAGCCGGGCGGAAACCTGGCCGCTGGGCCCTCCCCGGGCCTCCTGGTGCTGCTGAGCGACAGGCTGGATCCGACACGGCCTCTGCTTCCGGCTGTGTATATCTTCCTCTTATTTAATAATGCTGGTGCTCTTCATGAACATACAAACTGTGTGGTGTCCCCTTAGCCAGAATGGTTAGCAGATGAGCTGTGTGATGAGACATAGGAACGGAAGCTTAGCCCGACGATGTGTTTTCGTTTGGATGCAGTTTCCAAACGCACCGAGCAGAGCGTGAGCCGTGGCGCATTAATTTGCCTAAAAGCTTACTTTCTCCCTCGGCTGTTGCCTGTGCCCTCGAGGACTGTGCGCTGAATTCACAGAGCTGCTTCCTTGTCTGAGGGTCATTTCTTGTCCTGGTTAAAGTTCTTACACGTCTCTGAACGTCTCTAAGCCTCTCTCAGTCCTTGCTTGCTGCTGACATGGGTGTATGTACTTGGAGAAGTTCTGCACTGGGTTGGTTCCACTTCCTTTTTGCTAAATAACTGCTCGTAACCTGCTGTGAGGCCTCTCACCAGATCATTGTCAGCGTAATAGATGGTATTGAACCCATGGGCCCGAAGTGGGCAGCCTTTTGAGCCTCGTGTGTGAAGACGTGGAGTTAAAACAGCCATGTTGACGGGGGCTGCTCAGCAGTCACCGAAGGGTCGCGATCAGCAATGTCCATGCCCCAGTGTCCTGGCGAAGTCACCACCTACAAGGTTGTCCTGTTTGCCGTTCATTGTCAGGGTCCCAGAACCGCAAAAGCCTCAGCCGAAGCCCCCAGAAGATATTGTCCGGTCCAACCACTACGACCCCGAGGAAGATGAAGAGTACTATCGGAAGCAGCTCTCCTACTTCGACCGGAGGAGTTTTGAGAACAAGCCCTCCACACACATTCCCGCAGGCCACCTCCCAGAGCCGGCCAAGCCGGCTCACTCCCAGCATCCGCCCAGCCTTTCTAGTTACTCCTCGAAGTAAGTCATTTAACCCGAGACTTACCTTTGGAGAGTGAGACGCCACATAAAGGCTCGATTGTGTAGTGGGGCCATTTCATGGAGTTCCGTGTACCTTGAAGGTGATGGTTGAGTGTGTGATACACGCTCTCAGCAGCCTCCAGCGGGTCAGCACGGACACACTTTCTAGTGGGGAGGCACTGCGTTGGCTTTTGTTCTTAAACTCTCAGAGCAGATGTGGAAAGTTTTTGCATTAGGAGAGGTGTTAAAATCAAAGATAAGAAAGGATGACTGGACCATAAGAGTGTCAGAGAGGAAGGGGGAGAGAGAGAGAGACATCATGAAGAGAGAATCATGGATCAACTGCCTCCTGCACGCCCCCTACTGGCATCGAGCCCGCAACCCGGGCCTGTGCCCTGACCGGGAATTGAACCATAACCTCCTGGTTCATAGGTCGGCACTCAGCTTTTTTTGGTAAGAGAACGTTTGTCTGGTGCAATCACAGAGGTAGGAGAAGCTCCTAGAGGAAATGGGCTTAGGAAACAAGTTATGGAGCGAAGGAAGGGCCCTGGGAGCTTGGGAGCGAGGAAGCCAATGGTCGGTGCCCGGGTCGGGGAAGGGAAGGGCAAAGCTTGGCGCCAGGAGGGAGAGCGCCTTGGTGGATGTTTTTAATGACATTTGAGTTCCCTTTGCTGCGACTTGCTTAGTTAGATTGACCATTTCCTCTCGTTTTTCTATTGCGCTTGCTCGGCCATCCCTAGAGTTCTGGGCTCTTACCCTAGCTATGGCTACCTGAAAAGGAGCGTCAAGTGGTAAGACTGGCGTCACGTGAGGCTGCTCATCAGGCGTGCTCCCCTGTCATTGGCGTCATGTGCACTTCCAGATTCGAACGCCATCGTCAAACGCTCGTGTCCATGCAGAAAGCAAGCTAGCGGCACAGCTTAACGCTCACGCTCCAATGGAGTCTGTGAACGTCACTCGACATGTCTGTTGTTGGTGCACATAACGCCAGTGCAGTCGGCTCTGCGAAGGTGTAGATGGCGACGTTCCACTTATGGGTCTCTCTTCAAGGTTTCTTTCGTGTGCATTTTCTGTGTCACATGTTACCCATGGCAGCCTGAGCAAATACGTGTGCGGCCCAATCTGACTTCAATGAGCCTGTAAAACAGAGCAGGATCTGCTCCTCTAGCTGTTAAAAAGGTGGATCTGGGAGATGAAGGGCGAAGTTTAAAGTGAACGGCACACTCGCTCGCCTACCTGGTGTCTCTGCCCTCGCAGGCGGAGTCTGAGTAGTTGTCACTGGGACCTGTGGCCCTGAAGCCAGAGCAGTCACGGCCAGCCCCTCGCTAAGGGAGTGGCTGGCTCCCGGGTGACACCGGTTCTGGGTGCACCGGAGTGGCCTTGGCATCTCAGACAAGAAATTAGAAGTGAGCCTAAGGAAGACTTGGGCCTGTGCATATGTTTCAAACATCTGCAAGACGTTATTAAATTGTAAACAGCACAGTGAAATAGCACAAGTGTACCCAGAATTCCGTTTGCCTCTGGTTGCCATCTCCTGGGTGTTTTCCTGAAGTGTCTGTGTGTCTCTGCATTCCTTGTGCTGGTGAACGGTGGGATTTGTTTGCCTATTTTGCTAGAGGAGCTACCATACTCATAAGAATACATTGTGAAATTTCTAGATTAAAAAAAATAGCTTAGAGATACTTAGAGAATGCGAACGAGTTTTGTCTGTGTGAGTCCATTCTCAGGCGTTGGCATTGTCTTCATTTCTTCACAGGGGCAAGTCTGTTGACGCTGATGCCTTCGGTGACAAACGCTATGACAGCGTCCAGCCCACGCCACCCCCACCCCCGCTGCCCTCCCAGTACTCCCAGCCTCCCCAGCCCAGCTCCAGCTCTTCACTCCACGCCCACGCTAAGGGAGCCCACGGGGAAGGTAGGCCATCCAGAAGTTGGCAGCACCCCTGTAATAGAGTAATTCTCATAAAATTAAACTCTCGCTTCTAAGCACATAGTTTTTCATATAAAAAATATTACATAGCCCGGCCGGCGTGGCTCAGTGGTTGAGCGTCGACCTAGGAACCAGGAGGTCATGGCTTGATTCCTGGTCAGGGCACAGGCCTGGGTTGCAGGCTCCATCCCCAGTGTGGGACGTGCAGGAGGCAGCCGATCAGTGGTTATCTCTCATCATTGATGTTTCTCTCTCTCCCTCTCCCTTCCTCTCTGAAATCAATAAAAATATATTTTCTTAAAGTTTTAAAAATAGTTGTGTGTTTTTTCCCAGGTAATTCGGTGTCATTGGATTTCCAGAATTCTTTAGTGTCCAAACCAGAACCACCTCCGTCTCAGAACAAGCCGGTCACTTTCAGAACGATGAGCCGAGAGGATCCTGCTCCGTCTACCTTCTACCCCCAGAAAGGTTTCCCAGATAAAGCGCCAGTGAACGGCACTGAGCAGCCTCAGAAAACAGTCGCCCCAGCCTACAACCGCTTCACCCCCAAGCCGTACACCAGCTCCGCGCGCCCATTCGAGCGCAAGTTTGAAAGCCCTAAATTCAGCCACAACCTTCTGCCGAGTGAAACTGCACACAAGCCTGACGTGTCTTCCAAAGTCCCGACTTCTCCCAAGGCCCTGGTGAAGGCCCAGCCGCCCGAGTTCGACAGCGGCGTGGAGACCTTCTCCGTCCACGCGGAGAAGCCCCGCTACCACGTGAACAGCCTCAGCACCGGGCCCAGAGCCGTTCCCGGGAGGTAAGTCGCCCTCCTTCCGGCCTCGCGACCTGTCAGACGGGAGCTGCGTTGCTTCGCTGACTGGGGCCTTGACATGGTAGTTTTAGCTCACACTTGAACCTGAGCACTGTTTTTTTGTTTTGTTTTTTAATATAATTTTATTGATTTCAGAGAGGAAGCGAGAGGGAGAGAGAGAGAAACATCAACGATGAGAGAGAATCATGGATTGGCTGCCTCCTGCATGCACCCCACTGGGGATCACGCCTGCAACCCAGGCATGTGGCCTTGACCAGACTCGAACCTGGGACCCTTCCAGTCCGCAGGCCGATGCTCTATCCACTGAGCCACATCGGCTTGGGCCTGAGTATTGTTGACTAAAACATTGCCATGAACGCTATCATGCAAGAGGCACAAGAAATAATGAAGCTGATGGTCACTGTGGCCAGTAGCCTTATCATTAGCCCCCTGTTATCTGAGACTGAGCCGAGTGCCCTTGCTGTGTGCCCACGTTCGCACAGTGGGGTGCAGGGAGCACAGATCCAGCCCATTCTCTCAACAGCCACAGCTTCCCACGACCCCAGGAACATCGGCATCTGTGTTCCTTGGCCACTGTTTGCTCAGAGCGATGTTAAAAGAAACAAAGGTGGCCCTGGCCGGTTTGCTCAGTGGATAGAGCATCAGCCCGTGGACTGAAGGGTCCCGGGTTCGATTCCAGTCAAGGGCATGTACCTCGGTTGCAGGCTCAATCCCCGGCCCGGGTCAGGGCTCACATGGGATGAGCTGCCTTCAGAATGAAATTGACTTCTCCAGGGAGCAGCTGCTTCGTTAGCCTGAGTCACACCGAACGCTGAAGTCGGTAGCTGCTCCAGGAGAGAGCTTCCTGGTGGCGGGAGAAGGGAACAGGATGAGGCCCGGGAGGCGGGAGTGGACTCACGCCCGTTTCTGCTCGCAGCCCGTCGGCGGTGGAGGAGGACAATGACGAGGACGGCCACACCGTGGTGGCCACGGCCCGGGGCGTGTTCAGCAGCAACGGCGGGGTGCTGAGCTCCATCGAGACGGGCGTCAGCATCATCATCCCCCAGGGCGCCATCCCGGAGGGCGTGGAGCAGGAGATCTACTTCAAGGTCTGCCGCGACAACAGCATCCTCCCGCCCCTCGACAAGGAGAAAGGTAACGGGCTTGCTCTGCTCGGTCTCCTGAACGCGGCTGCCGGGAGCTCAGGTGAGGGGGCTCTCGGACCCTGTCCCCCACGCTGGCCTCGCCGAGCTGCTCCTCCGTCAGAGGCCTCCTCGGAGGGCCCGGCTGGTGTCCCGGGCTCGCAGTGCTATCGCGCAGCGAGACCAGGCGCTGGGCCTTCCACGCGGCGTGCTCACTTCCTGCGTGGCAGTGGCAGGTGACAGGCCATTGGGCGCCCCTCTTCCTGTCTGCGGGGCAGTCTTGGCCAGCTCTCCAAGTTTGTCTTCGAGTCATTCCCCCTTCCATCTCTAGAGACGGGGGAGGGAACACCCACTCAGCCAGGCTGTGCTGTGCCTGTCTCCTGCTTGGGGAGCATAAGCCCCCTGGGACAGGTCTGACTCCGCCCGGGCCCAGCACTAGCAGACACTCGGCAGGGAGGGGCGTGCCCTGTCAGGCGTTACGGTCCATGTGTGGGGCTCCTTAAGGAATCGGGTGCTGCTGTTTTCCATCTCCCGCATCTGTCGGGGACGTGGTGATCAGTATGCTCAGTGCTGTGGCTCCTTTCAGAGCCTTTGAGTAGTGCTTCCCTGCCGGGCACGCATTACTTCCCCTCACTTCCCAGCATCTGGCCAGAGTACTAACGCTTGGTGGCCCTGCGTGAGCCCCTAAACCAAATCTGGCATTGGAAACGCAGGATGTAGGTAACGTATAAGAAGTACATGTGAACGTACCTTACACTGAGGAACCTGCAGGGGCCAGCAGCTCGGGGGCTGTTTATCCCTGGAAATGCGGCTCCTTCGAGGTAAAATGCGCTGGAAGTGCCTCACACGGGTTTCCAGGATTTAGTGTATTGATGACATGTCCACGTGATGTGGGGATACACTGGGTCAAAGTCGCTACTAGGACACGGAGAACTACCTGTGTGGCTCCCGTTAGTTTTTCTTAGTGCTGCTGTGGAGAGCTAACCCGTTAGCATATCATTAATACTATGAGCAGGCGAGGAGAACCGGGGTGCAGAGGAAGACAGCCCTCTAACCGCTCCCCCACCTCCAGGTGAGACGCTGCTGAGCCCGCTGGTGATGTGTGGGCCCCACGGCCTCAAGTTCCTGAAGCCCGTGGAGCTGCGCCTGCCACACTGTGCGTCCATGACTCCTGACGGTTGGTCTTTTGCTCTAAAATCATCCGACTCCTCGTCGGGTACGCTCCTTCTCTCTGTCCTCTGGGCTTTGGGACTGTCGTTGATTAACCTGGGCTGAGGGCGCTGGCTGTTAGCAGCCCTTCGTGCTGCACGGACTGAATGAACGGGGAAGGTAGAGAGGTGCCTGCCTTCTAACCATTGATTGGCCAAAGGGCGACTGTTCTTGGTGCCCAACCAAATGACATCTCTGTCCGAATTCTGAAGATGGGAGCCCTGGCCGGGCAGCTCAGTGCTTGGAGCGTCGTCCTGATAACACCAAGGTTGCAGGTTTGATCCCCGGTCAGGGCACATGCAAGCGTCAACCAGTGAAGCTTGACTAAGTGGAACAACAAATCAATGTTTCTCTCTCTCTCTCTCTCTCTCTCTCTCTCTCTCTCTCTCTCTCTCACTTTCTCCCTCTTCTGCATTCCTCTCTCTCTAAAAAATACATACATAAATAAATAAGTAAATAATTTTTTAAGGTGCAATGGGAGAATTGATACTGTCCTACATATGCAGGCATTTTCACCTTCATACTAAAATGATTTGACTCCTTTTATATGATTTCTATTTTGGGTCACTGTTCTTTAGTTTTTCAATCCTGAACGCATGTGTAACAGGAACTTGAAAGACAGACGACCTTCCACTGGGATCACACTTGGCTGTGGTTTTCAGTGTAAACATCTAAGTCACTTCTGTGTACACACTGCTTTTAAGTGGTTTTGTGTTAAGGTCCCAATTGCAAAGCTCCCATCGTATTTTCACGTTTCTCACTTCCTTGGGTGACTAGTCAGTTACCAGTTGGAACTTGTAGTATTTGGGGTTTAGGTCACCTTACTTGATCCTGATCTAGAAAAATAAGAATATATAGTCCTGCTTCTGAATTTTTGGTAAATCTCGTGAGCATTATGCAGTATTATATTAAAATAGTTTCATTGCTAGCTTTACCCAGTGGCCAGGTAAGTTTCTATTGAACGAGTACAAAAAATGTTTTACATGAATGTTAAAGGCATCCGTTAAAATCAAATACCCATTGCATTTTGAAGTTACTTATTACATGTTCTTACAAGCCAATATCTTTTTAAAGTATGATGCTTTGTAAAACACTGTGTAATGTGAAGCAAGAATTCTTGTGATCCGTCCGCAATGTGTTAATTATAATAGTTTCAGGTTACAGTCTAGTGGGTCAGCATTTCTATCCCTTACCGTGTGATCACCCCACTGATTGAGTCATCGTCTAGTTTGGGTATAAAGGCAGCGTGATCAGACAGAGAAGGAAATTGTATATAAGTATATGTATGTCTGTTGGCCTGTGTTGGCAAAGCGTTATGGCTAGTGACTGCAGATGACGTGAGCTTCTGTTACCCGCACAGGTGACCCTAAAACCTGGCAAAACAAGAGTCTTCCTGGAGATCCGAATTACCTGGTGGGAGCCAACTGCGTCTCTGTCCTGATCGACCACTTCTAATCCGGAAACAGGACCTTGCTGAAATAATGTGAACCTGGGCTAGACTTCCTCCATCTGAACGGAACCACTCTCTCAAGTATTACACTTCCCGTAGAGTCGATGCTGCCGTGGGCTAGTACTGAGCGCTTTGTTTGAACTGATGATTCGACAGCGCCCTCCTGAGCCGTGGGCAGAAAACACTGCGGACTACAGGCTGTGCCCGAAGAACGTGGCCTCGGCGAGGGTTTCACAGACGTTGGCTTCGTAATGATTATCGTACTTCCTGTGGTCACTGCTTAACTCACACTGATTTCCGTTAAAATACCAGCCAGTAAAGGGGTGCATCTGAGTTCTGTTCTTTTCAAAGTACACGGTTTCCCACTTGCCGGCGGCCCTGGCCTGGCGCACACGTTATGTTAGTATGCATGGGGTAACACGCACACATCTACATGCACCCGGGGCAGAACCAATGTGGTGGACTGAACAAACGGACAGCCAGCGAATCGATCGCGTTGGGCGGAGGGTCCAGCGGAGACGCTGACTGACTGTACTGAAAACTTGCTTTTTGGGGAAGGGCACCAAAGCACGGACTGTCCCGGAGCCTCTGGATCGCGAAGTAACCACATCACCAGGCACACTAACCAGCAGGAATGCCTTACCCTCCTGTTCTTAATTCTTAGG
Organism: Myotis pilosus; assembly: GCA_036010255.1. Taxonomy (NCBI): domain Eukaryota; kingdom Metazoa; phylum Chordata; class Mammalia; order Chiroptera; family Vespertilionidae; genus Myotis; species Myotis pilosus. Next base: position 1,210,648 of record JASKON010000031.1, on the reverse strand, counting down.
TCGTCTCTGTGTAGGACTAGGTTTTACGGCTTTTGTGCACATCGGACACTGAATCATGAAGCAGGTTGAGCAGATTGTGGATTTGGTGGTTCCAGAAGGGTGTGATCACCCAGAAGGAAATAATGGTGTGATTTGGGGATTTTTTTTTTTTTTTTTGGCAGGGGGCAGTGGTGGCTTTGTTTCTTGTTTTTTCTTTTTGGCTATGCATTCGAAAATTTCGATGTTTCAAGGATGCTTGTACATAATGCGTGCATACCACTTTCGTTCTTGGTTTGTACATTAACTTTTATAAACTTTCTCTTTTTTTATACATAAACAAAACCAAGTTTCTTAAGGCTACCTTTGTATTCTCTCCTGTACCTCTTGAGCCTTGAACTTTGACCTCTGCAGCAATAAAGCAGCATTTTTATGACACACAAGGTCATTTTTTTTAAAGAAAAAGAAATGCACAGAGTTGTTACATTTTTAAGTGCTGCATTTAAAAGATACAGTTACTCAGAAGTCTCTAGTTTGATTAAACTCTTGCAAAATACCCCTCCTGTAATTTGTGATACACTGCTGTGCCCTAAAGTGTATTTTTGTACTAATAGACGATTTATTACGGCACATCAGCACGACTTCCGTTTGGATAATACACCACTACATTCTGTTAACCATTAGGTGTGACTGGATTTCTTTTGCGGTTATTAAAAAAAGTCTCAAATTTCTAAATCTGCAGAATAAAACTTTTAAAATAAAGTGCTGGCTTGGACTGTTGGCCCACTGTTTATGGTTTCGTGCAACTTCGTAAGCCTGTTTTGAAATCCTGCCCACGGGAGGCCTGGCGGGTGGGTGTGGAGCATGGCCCGTGCCCAGAGGGTCCTGTAGGATGAGCAGCGCCAACACGGAGGCCTGGAGACAGAGCAAGAGGAGAAGCATGTGACCCGGAGAGCGTCCCACGCGTCTGTCCAGGTGCGTGCGTGTGCTGGTGTGTGTCTGTGTCCCCAGAGCCTCCTGCAGGCCCCGTACTGGGGATGGAGCCCACAGCCTGGGCATGTGCCCTGGCCAGGAATCGAACCGTGATGAACTGGTTCATGGGTTGACCATCAACAACTGAGTCACCCTGGCCGGGCATGTTTCTTTTTTAAAGAAACTATTCAAGGACTTCCGGTTCAAGGTGACCCTCATCCTTCAAAACCAAATGATGAATTTTACTTCATTATTTTCTGTTCGGTTGATGGATGAGAATTATCAACTCCTGTGTGCCTTGACTCAAAATTTTGATTCGCTTTCCCTAAAGGCATAATGTTTTACCCCCATGTATAATTATGTTTGAGTCAGTGTGTGTGAACGTGAATAATTGCTTAGTCTAATGAAATCGTGGCGATGTATGTTTCTTATAACCCGATTTAATAGTAATGCCAGTTTAGTGGATTTAAGTGGAACCTACTTCTGAGCCTCATTGCCCTCCTGGAACAATTCTTACTTTTCAGGGGCTCCACACAGAATTCTCATCAGTAGCTCAGAAGTTTCAGGAACTTCAGTTTTCACATCGAGCTTAGGATATAGAATTCAAATGAATAGAGAGTAGTTGACCACTACCTGCTAAGGACGCTTGTCCAGGTGCATTATAGGGTCCTTATGAACCAAAGACTGCCACCCTGCATTCATAAAGTGCTTTCATCGTTGCAAAATACTTCTATATATTCACAATCTTATTTTTATGTTCATTGATAAGAGAACGTTGATCGGTTGTCTCCCATACATGCCCCGACTGGGGATGGAACCTGCAACCCAGGTATGTGCCCAGACCAGGAATTGAAACCACAACCCTGGGCATGTGCCCTGAATGAATGGAACCGGTGACCTCCTGGTTGATGGGTCCACGCTCAGCCATTGAGCCACACTGGCCGGGCCATAATTCTGTATTTCGTTTTGAGGAGCAGCGACATTATTTTCCATCCGCCCCCTTTTCCACTCCCACCAGCAATGAACAGGAGTCCACTTTCTCTACCTCCATGCCATCACTTGTCATTCACAGGTGTGTGTTTTTTAAATATCTTTTTATTGATTTCAGAGAGAGAGGGAGGGAGAGACACATCAATGATGAGCAAATCACGAATCGGCTGCCTCCTGCACTCCCCCCACTGGAGATTGAGCCCACAGCCTGTGCATGTGCCCTGACCGGGAATCGAACCTGGGACCCTTCAATCTGCAGGCCGACGCTCTATCCGCTGAACCAAACAGTGAGGGCTCGTAGGTTTTAATATAGTCATCTGAAGTGGATGTACTAGTAAAGAGGTATTTCATTGTATAATTTTCCTATTGTGGTAAAATACAAGTTGGATAAAAATTACCGTTTGGAACTGTATGTTGTGTCATTGGGCAACATTGAGGACATTCTCAATTCAGCCATCCTCAGCACCCTCCTTCCACAGAACCCTCGTCTTCCCCAGCTGAGACTGCCCCCATCAGACAGTCACCCCCCACCTCCCTTCCTGTAGCCCCTGGCAACCACCCTTGTATTTTCCGTGTCTATGACGGGACTACTATAGGTACCGCACATAAGAGCACTCCTACAGGATCTGACCTTTCGTGACCGGCTTATCTCCCTCAGCACATGTCCACATTTCCTACCTTTTTACGTCACCACATGGATACGTCTCGACGCATCCATGGATGGACACGTGACTTATTTCTACCGACTGGTTATTGTGCGCGTTACGCGGCTATACCCAAGGGAGTGCAAATATCTTCAGAGTCCCTGCTTCGTATAACTCAGAAGTGGAATTGCTGGATTCGCAAGGATCATAGGATAATTCTATGTGTCTTTTTTTTTTTTTTTTGGAAACACCATATTGTTTTCCATAGTGGCTACACGGGTGCCTGGGTGCCTTTTGTTGGAGGTGTGAATAAATGAATGAATAAGGTGACTACAGGGAGAAGGAAACTTCCTGGCAGTCGGGGGATCATGCTCTGGCCTTGTTCCAAGCCCTGCGAATTTCTAGAGAACGTCTCCAGGAAATGTGAATTTGTACGCCTGGCGCTCTAAAGGATGCCCGAAGGGGCTCCTTCTCGTGAGAGATAAGAACCGAGGAGAAAGGAAAAAGCAGCACTGGCCGCAGGCCAGCGTTTTGAGGTCAGCCACTTAATCTGCGGAATTCCCCACCCCCTGTGCGTCCCTGGGCCATCCCATTAAATGGGAAAATGGATCCCATCCCCGCTAAGGTGTTGGCTGATAAAGGCTGGAGCTATTGCCCCTTCAAGGGGAATTTGCATTTTAATAGAGGCTCAGCAAGCCCCAAAGGAATCGATATCTCTAACGGTGAAATTTCAAGCATCCGGGAGGCCCTGCAGGGTTGCTTATCCAACTGGGGGTCTCTCGGATCTCCCACAGGCTGAGGGGGCGTAACCCACCATTTCCCATGAGTACATACTGTGAACGGTGCCTTTTTATACCTCCTCCCTTCAGACTTCTTAACACTCCTGGGTCTCTTAACATGTCAACACAGCCTTGTCCCACGCAGGGTGGTCTTTAAATCGTCACCCCACCCGGCCACAGGGCGAAATATGACCATCAAAACTTGACAGCTTTCTTGGTATTCCAAGCAAGGCGGCGATAATCAGGTATATGTACAACCTTAACCTGGCAAAAGGGAGTGGAGATGACTTAATAGGGTCTTTAATATATATATTGATTTCAGAGAGGAAGAGGGAGAGAGGAACATCCATGATGAGAGACAATCATGGATCGGCTGCCTCCTGCACGCCCCCTACTGGGGATCGAGCCCGCAACCTGGCCATGTGCCCTGACCGGGCATCCAACCTTGACCTCCTGGTTCACAGGTCGACGCTCAACCACTGAGCCACACCGGCCGGGCTTAATAGGTCCTGAAATTCGTTTTGTGCGGTTTGTGTTGCACCCACACTTTCCACTTGGATCCACAGCCCTGCAGACGAAAGGCGGGTCGCAGACCTCCGTGGCGCACTGGGCATGTTTTCCAGGCAGCTCCTTCAGGGCCGGGTCCTCAGGGCGGGCCAGGGACCCTCTGCCACTGCGGCGAAGCGGCACCTGGGGCCTCGCGATGGCGCATTGGGAGGCTGCGTGCTGCCCGCCGCACCTGGGGCAGAGCGTTTGCAAATACTCATCGCACCTGCGCTCCCCGCCGGCCCGGCCGTCTCTCCGTCTCCCCGACCCTCACCCGCCAAGGCGCGCACCCAGGCTCTGCCCGCGGGCCCGGCTCCCAGGCCGCCCCAGCGCCCCAGCCCGGGAGCCGGCTGCCCTCGCCCTTGACCCGCCGCCTGCGGCGCCCACTTCCATCCTCGCGACCCGCAGCCGCCACGGCCGCACCTGCGCCTGCGCGCTCCCGGCCCCGCGCGCGGCTCCCAGGACGGACCGGCCCGCGCACGCGCACGCGCACGCGCACGCGCTCCGGCCAGGGAGCGCTCGCGCACGCGCACGAGGAGCGCGCGGGAGCCGGCGGGAGAGGGCGCAGCGCGGCGCGCCGGGCGGCCCTGCGGAGCGGCGGCGGCGGCATGGACGCGGGCACCGGCTGCGGTGGCGGGCGCCCGGCTCCCCGCCCGCGGCCGCCGCATCCCCCGCGGCCCGCAGCGAGGCCGCCCGCGCGCCCGGCGCCACTTGCCGCCTCAGACCCGCTGTGAGGTGAGGCGAGGCGGCGCCGGGCCGGGCCGGGGAGCGCGCGCGAGACGTGCGGGCGGCGGCGGCGGCGGCGCGATGCCTCCGGTCGGCGGTGCCCGCGCGCTGCCCCGCAGCCTGTCCCGCCTGCGCCCGTGCCCCGGCCGCTCGCGCGTGGTGCTGGCGCTCGGGGCCACGCAGATGGCGCTCGGCTGCCTCATCGTGGCCGTGAGCTTCGCCGCGCTGGCGCTCACCACCTCGGCCCGCGTCCGCCACTCGTGCCCGTTCTGGGCCGGCTTCTCGGTGAGTGTCCGCGGGCGGCCGGGGGACTGACTTCCCAACTCCGGGCGCGCAACTCCGGGGACCCCCCCCCACCGCACCCCACTTCGCCGCTGTCCGGGCGCCCTTTCCCTTCCCTGTCGCGGAGCCGCAGTTACTTTCCGGAGAGGAACCCGCCGGGCTGCCCGCCCTGCGCGGGGAGACGGGGGGAGGCGGGCGCGCGGCGGTCGGAGGCGGGACCCTCGGGGTCCCTGTGCGCCCGGGACCGGGGACCCGCCTCCTCCTCGTCCCCCTCGCCCCTCGGCCCCCCGTCCGCTTGCCGGGGACCAGGTAGGGATGGGGGTGCGGTGGGGGGTTTGAACCGGGTCGGGGGCTGCGTCCCGCCCGGGGAGGCTCGGGGCGCGGGGACTTGGCGGCGGGGCCTCGGCGTCTCCCGCGTCCGCAGCCGGCGTGCGGGGCCCCGTTTTCTGAGGCGGGTTTTCAGGGGGCTGGTGCCCCGGGAACGACGCCCGTGGCTCACTCCCCGCCGTCGGGGAAAGCCGCCGGGACCCCCCTCTGCGGGGCTGGTCGCCGAGGGCGGGTTGTTCGGGCCATTTTAGAGCTTTTGGGTGGAAGGTGCTGCCTCCCTCCGCCCCGCGCCCCCATCCCCGTCCCCAAATTAAAAAAAAAAAAAAAAGTGGCCGCCCAGCCGGCGGGGCTCAGTGGGGGAGCGGTGACCTATGACCCAGGAGGTCAGGGCGCAGGCCCCGGCTGCGGGCTCCATCCCCAGGAGGGGGCGTGCGGGAGGCGGTCCATCCACGGCTCGCTCTCATCATGGATGTTTCTCTCTGAAATCAATACAGGTATTGAAAAGATTAATTAAGAAAGAGCGGACCCATGGGAACAGGACAAATATACGCAGCCCCTGTATGTTTGTTTATAAGGAGAGGCGGGCACTTCTGAGAACTCCTGGCGTCTGTGGGCGCCTTGGGGTTTGGGCATAAGGGTCTGCTCAGTGTGTTGTTGTTCTTTTAAAGAAAATATATTTTATTGATTTTTTTACAGAGAGGAAGGGAGAGGGAGAGAGAGTGAGAAACATCGATGAGAGAGAAACATCGATCCGCTGCCTCCGGCACACCCCCCACTGGGGATGTGCCCGCAACCCAGGTCCATGCCCTTGACCGGAATCGCACCCGGGACCCTTCAGTCCGCAGGCCGACGCTCTATCCACTGAGCCACACCGGCCAGAGCTATGTTGTTGTTTTTTAGAAAATATATTTTTATTGATTTCAGAGAGGATGGGAGAGGGGGAGAGAGAGAGAGAGATATCAATGGGAGAGAATCATGGATTGGCTGCCTCCGGCATGCCACCCACTGGGGATCTAGCTGCAACCCGGGCAGGTGCCCCTGATGAGACTCGAACCCAGGACCCTTCAGTCCACTGAGCCACCCCGGCTAGGGCTACACAGTGTGTTTTTGATTCCACCTCGGGGAAATCCAAGAGCAGGCCTTGGGGATGGATGGGTGGATGGATGTGTGTTGTTGAGTTTTGCATGGTCAACGTGCCTGCCCAGCCTCGTGGGCCGGCGTGCGTGTCTTTGGCCTCTGTCGTCTGATTCCCCAGCCGGGCTTTTCAAACGAGGTCCCAGCAGCCGGAACCGGGATGAGTGTGGCCACTCATCCTGAGGGGGCATTGGTTCAAAAAGCGTATTTCAGACCCAGGGCTGAGGCGTGGAGGCTGATTAGGAGGATCTAGGAGCGGCCACAGCTGCGGGTGTTGGAGTCGGAGGAGGGAGGAGCCTGGAGGCAGGGATCCGGGAGCCGTGGCTCAGACGGCCCTATAGATAGTCTCCGCACATCTGTTGCTCAGGGTTTTTGGCGTTATTTAATGTGCATTGTTTTCGTGTCGGCTGTCTGGTGGGCGCTGAGGTTTACGCTGCCAGCACCCGCCTACAGGTGGCAGACTGGTAACTTTAGTGTCCCTTCATCACCCCTCTCCCAACACCCTCTTTCCCCATTGCGCCTTAGCCATGACTTGGGGACTCCCAAAGCTAGCATTTGGGCATAACCAGAGCTGCCTTTAAAATATATATATATATATTTTAGAGAGGAAGGAAGAGGGAGAGAGAGAGAGAGAGAGAGAGAGAGAGAGAAACATCAATTGATGAGAGAGAATCATGGATTGGCTGCCTCCTGCAAGCCCCCCACAGGGGATGGAGCCTGCAACCTGGGCATGTGCTCTGACCAGGAATCGAACCCTGACCTTCTGGCTCCTAGGTGGACCTATGCTCTACCACTGAGCCACAAGGGCCAGGCTCTATCCCTTTCTAAACAGAGCGCTTCCGTGTGAGTGGCTGGATGTTTTGATGTTCAGCCTAAGTGTTTGCTTGGCAGAAAAATCTGCCTGCAGGGCCCAGGGGCCGGGTGTTCCAACCGGGTGTGTCAGTCGGCCCCTGTGCTGCTGGGTAGTTCAGAGCAGGGGGCCCCCGAGTCTTTCTTTTGCCCTTTTCAAAGGTCAGGGAGAGCAGATCTGAAACCAGGCAGTGGATGGAAAACAGCTTTCCTTTAAGGTTCAGTACTTAAGGCTAAGACATCCCCCAGAAGGAAATGTTTAAAGAGGGATTTGAAAAGAAAATCTCGCTGCAGATGAAAAGAGGCTGGCTTCTTAAAGAACCTGACTTCAGATTTCGGAGAAAAGAGAATCCTTGGGTGATTATTTCCTATAGCATTTAGGAAACACCGGCTCACTATTCATGTGTGAAATTTCAGCACCACGGAGATTGGCAGTGGCTTAAAGAGGGGAGAGTTCACCCATGGATGGTACAGACTTTACAGAGGGAGGGCAGATATAATAGTCAGCTTGGGCAACCATACAAAGTACCACAAACGGGGGGGGCTTAAGCAACACATGTTTATCTCTCACTGTCCTGGGGGCAGGAAGTCCAACTTAAGGGTGCCAGCAACCAGTTGTTGGTGAGAACTCTCTTCCTGGTCACATAATGGTGGGGGGGAAGAGAGCGGGAGAGAAAGAGATCTGCTGTCTTCTTTTTCTGATAAGGGCACTAATCCATCACGGGGCCCCACCCTTATGATCTCATCTAACCCCCACCACTAATACAGTGGTTCTCAACCTTCTGGCCCTTTAAATACAGTTCCTTATGTTGTGACCCAACCATAAAATTATTTTCGTGGCTACTTCATAACTGTAATGTTGCTACTGTTATGAATCATAATGTAAATATTTGATACGCAGGATGGTCTTAGGCGACCCCTTTGAAAGGGTCGTTCAACCGCCAAAGGGGTCGCGACCCACAGGTTGAGAACCACTGCTGTAATACCATCACCTTGAGGGCTAAGGGCTTCAACATATGAATTATATTGGGGGCGGGGAAGACACAATTCAGTCCAGAGCAGCAGGGGTGATAGTTAGGCAGAGGGAGAATATTGCTGTTCTTGCCTGTGATTACCTAGGCTTGGTTTTGTTGTCACCTAAGTTGAAAATGTTTCCATTACCCTCTCTTTTAAAGCAGTAAGTACAGACCTATTAGAGGCTCCATAGTGTTGGTTCCAAGACAGATCATGGTTTTATGGTGCTGACGGGTGTGCGGTGATGGACCAGGATCAGCAGAGCCCATACCTGGAAGTAGGGTTCCTGGAATGGCCACCTCAATGTCATTAAAATGGCCAGATCGTTCACCTGATTTCCCTGCTTCCTATTCCTGTGGCTTCCCCTGTTCTAAACATTTCATATAAATGTGCACCTTCTGTGTCTGGCTTGGTTACTTGGCACAAGGTTTTCAAAGTTCATGTTGTAGCGTGAAACAATACTTCCTTTTCATGGCAAATGATATTCCATTATATGGATATACCACACTTCGTTTAACCATCTATCAGTTGATGGACATTTGGGTTGCCTCCATTCTTTGACTAGTCTGAATAATGCTACTATGAACATTAGTGTACACATCAGTTCCAGAATTTCTGTTAATTTCTCTACTTTTATTATATTACCCATGTGGTGAGATGTACCACTTTCCTTTAGTTCTTTAGTTATGGTTTCCTTTAGTTCTTTAACATTTAAAAAAGCTTATGTAAAGCATTTGTCTAGTAAGTCCAATGTCTGTACTCTCTCACAGACAGCGTATTTTGGATTGCCTTTTCTTCTCTGTTGGAGCATACATGCCTCCTGTATTTTCCTTGAAGAGTGCACATGTTTCACATTGTCATGTCATAACTCTGTAAATCAGATTCTCCCCCCCCCATTGGTTTTGTAATTTCTCTGAAGGAATTCTGTGAAGCCTGTATTTCTTATTGTGTGTGGCCACGGAGGCATCTGTTTCATTAGCCTGTGGCTTGCTAATGATTAGCTAGAAGTTTTCTTAAATACCTGGGTCTAAAAAAGTCTCCCTGTATTTGCCAAAGGGCTCTGTGTGCATGTTGGGGCCACACCTTTAATAATCAGCCAGACAGCCCGGCCGGTGTGGTTCAGTGGTTGAGCACTGACCCATGAACCAGGAGGTCACTGGCTCGATGCCTAGTCAAGGCACGTGCCCCGGTTGCTTTCTGGTCAGTGTATTGTTTGCCCAAACTGTTAGCATTACCCCCAGGAAGCAGAGAATAAAGTGTTCACCTGGAAATGTTTTGACCAAAACATCCCTGGGTAGGAGCATTAGCTGTGGGAGAGTTCCCAGTAAAGGAACTAAAAATAAGCCTTTTGATCTGGTGTTCCAGGGAGCCAGCAGACTCCTCAAAAGAAACAATGGCATTTTCTTGTGAAAGCGCTCCTTTCTGTTTCCTCTGATATTATGATTGTGGGCTGCTCCCCACAAGGCCACCGCTGGGGAGCGCGGGATGGAACTGGAGTGAAAGAACCACAAAGCCCAGCGTTCTCACTGCGATTCCGTCGTTTTGTTGAACAAGCCCTCCTGTGTTGCCGTATGCCTTTGATACTTTTCAGAGTTCCTAACAAGTTGAATCTGACCGTTTTTGCAGTTTTCCCATAGCTTTTATCGAGGGGTAGAATTTTGCAGCTCTTTAATGGGGTTCCTTCCCTCCCCCACACCTTCTAATAATGTAGAAAATTTTATTTCAGCATATTTAAGATTATTGTAAAGTTTCCAAAAAAACCCTTCCACTAATTATCCTTGACTGTTCTTGGCTCCAGGAAGTGTAATTTATATCGTGTTGCTTTGTGGTGCTTCTATAAACACCCAATTAGCCTGTTTTCCTAAACCAGGGCTCCCCACTCATGGATGCTTATAGGGCCAGACAGGTAACTAAGGAAGATGCTGCCTCTGCTGCTTCTGTCAGTTTTCAGAAGCCGGAGTTTTTTGTTATTTTCAGTGCTTACTTTTTTGATGTGAAATTCACATAACATAAAATTGAACTTAAAAAAAATATATATTTTTTTTCTTGATTTCAGAGAGGAAGGGACAGGGAGAGAGGGATAGACACATCAATGATGAGAGAGAATCATGGATCGGCTGCCTCCTGCACGCCCCCAGCTGGGGATGGAACCCACAACCCAGGCCTGTGCCCTGACCGGGAATCGAACTGTGACCTCCTGGTTCATAGGTCAATGCTCAACCACTGAGCCACATGGACCAGGTTGCAATGTGGTTCTCAATTTCTCCTTTGTTTTTTGAAGGACAGTTGTATAAGGATATACTAGTACAGGTTTTTGTTGACACTTTTTTCTTTCAGCACTTTAAAAATCTCATTCCACTGCCTTCTGCCCTTCATGTGTTTGTTTGTTTTTTAATCCTCACCCAAGGA